>OX424575.1:49876040-50331040 GCA_949152435.1 Gastracanthus pulcherrimus | reverse complement strand
CACGCCGGTGACATTTCCTCAACAAATAAATTAATAATTCCCCCCATTAATAACAATAATTATTTAATCAAAAATGCTCGGCTCTGGTGACGGGTGATTTGGTCGCGATTGATTGCCCGTATTTTTAATAACATTGGGACGTGAAATACACGTCACATATTTCAAACTCACGGAAACGTGGAATTATTAATTAATTATTTTTATATCTTTATTAACCCAGCCTCAACTATTAACTATTTAAACGTGCTTAATTTTACTTAAAAATGATAAATTTTATTATTATAAATGAATTGTGCTATAGTGTGCCATTTAATGCTAAACTATGCCGTCTTGTGCTAAAATATGCCAATTCGTGCCAGGATATGCCAATTTATTGTAAAAAAAATAGAAAAATATTTTCTTAATAATTCTATTATGCCTAATCATACCAAACTGTGTAAAACTATGTCGCCCTATGCCAATATGTACCGTACTGTGCTAATCTGTGACAGACTGTGTAGATTCGTGCTAAGTCATGCCAATCTTGAAAAAACGGTAGACAAAGTATTTTCTTTCAAAATTTGTGACTATGCCACAAAGTGCCACAATGTGCGACACTATGCCAAAGTGTTCCGAACTATGCCAAACTGTGCCAAACTGTGTGAAACGTCCGAAATGGTATAGGTTTAGCATGACTTGGCATAGTTTGGCACAGTTTGACACAATTGGGCACAGTTTGGCACACTTTGGCACAATTTTCATTTCCACTAGGGCACTGAGAGAATGGTTCAGTTAGGCTTGCCGAAGTCGCATTGCTAAGTTTGCGGAGGCCATAGTCTGTCATTCTTACTGAGGAGTTCTGAGAAAACTGCGGAACAGTTCGGCTGTTTTGGCGGATGTGTATTAAAAGTGATGTGTGGTGTTGCGCTTTATTGTAGTCTCATCACGTTTGTGATAAGGTAAAACAGAAGTAAGGTTACAGTAACAAAAAAATAAGAAATTCATTAAAATATTCATTATTTGTGAAAAAGTGAGGTTAGAAGTGTAGCACGACGCACAGGGACTCAGCTGCCGAACTTGTTCCGCTATTCTTGCCGTACACATACTACCGAACTCACTTCCGAACTCACTTCGGTCAAAACTACCGAACAGTTCAGCAAGTCTGACCGATGTATTCTCTCAGTGTAGGCTCCTCAAAAGTGTCTGAGATGCGAGTAAGCAGATGATGGGTTTCGCTTTATCGACACCGCACAACATAATAAACAAGTATATAAAATACAAATGTAAAATACGAAATCACATATGCATTGTGACATATCAGAGTCCCAGAAAAGAGGGAACACATGTCCATTAAATACAAAGAAAGAAACAATTAAACAAACATATTATTTCTAAAAAACAATAGTACATTATGCATCAAGGGAGTAAAGTGGGCAATGTACGCACTGTGTGACGTTGCCGACCGAGCGAAGCGAGGTCGGCATTTCACACAGTGCATGCTTGCCTACTGTACTCCAGAGGTGCGTATACTACTTTTCACCACACCCCCGTAAAGAAATGACTGTACGCATCTCAGCAGGCCGTACAGTACCCCATGCTCTGCCTAGAAGTAAAGTGACTTGTGTACGCGCGACGCGCTGTTTTACCGCTCGAGACGCAGTCGAGAGCGGAAAAAGGCGCATCGCGCATGCGCAAGTCACTTTATTCCCTAGGCAGTCCATGCGGTACTGTACGGCCTGCTGAGAGGGCGTACAGTCAGCACTTTACGCGCAGTGTGGTGAAAAAATAATTTACCGTATCGATTTAAAAATATCGTAAAATATCGTAAAATAAAGAAATCAATGTAAAACAAAAACGGATCGATAAATCTCAAAATTTATTTCCAATTCAGAATCTCCATTAAATAACGAAAAAAATGAGCCCTGGGTTACAAAAAATAATTGCACCGCTCTCGAGATATAAACGATAACAAATTTTTTTTTAAATATAACCTCCAGTAACTCGGAATGTAATGGTCGTTATAATCTGGGCTTTTAACAGTTTCAAGAGATAGTAAAAAGCTTCCTTTCTCTAAATTTGCAGAAGGGTCAATGACGTTTTACTTAAGTTATTGTCCGCCAATTGGCGGGTGGGAATAAATGTGCCGAAAGATAATTTTGCTGACAAATAATAATGCCGAATTTATTTTACCGAGGGTAAATTTGCCGAAATGTGAAATGTGCCAAAAGGTAAATTAATCGATTAAAAAAAGTACCGAAAAAGAATTCAGATGGGCAAAAAGTGCCGAAAACGAATTCAGATGGGCAAAAATGCCGATGGATAAAAATGCCCGAAGTTAAAAATGCCGAAATGTTGAATGGCAACGGGTAAAAACTAAAATATCGAATATTGAAATAAAATGACCTAGCAATAATAGCACATTATTATAATACTGGCGCATATTCTAATGAAAGCATTTTTTTGTCCAAATTTTCGTTTTTGGTATATTTATCCCCACCCATTTTAGTAAATGATTCTTTTCTCGAAAAGAAAAAGTATAAGGACTTGAAAATTTTACAAAATATTCTTATCCATATTCCTGATCACCTCATTTTTTTTCAACAATTTTTCATGTTATATTTCCCAGATATCACAGTTTAAACAAAACACGACGTTTTCGTTTATAAGAGAAAAAAAAAGCTTATTTAAAATTTCGGATCGGAAAAGATAGATAATTTTATGTTCTTTCGAATGCATAAAAAATGAATCGATGAAATTATTTTAAACATACCAAAAAAAAAACGAAAAACTAAAACTCAAAAATCGAAATACCGCTAAAAAAACAAAAAATCATCGAAAAACAACAATAATTTTTTTGTTCCCCTTCCTTTAAGAAAAACAAAACTATTGAACCCTGAAGCATTAATTTTGACCGTGAATGTTCAGAGTAATCTTCGTACATACACACGCGCACCCACACACACACACACAGACACACACACATCAGGCATTTTCTAAAAATAGTGCATTTTGATTCCCAATATCTCAAAACATGTTTCTAACATGTTTTTAGCAAATCTTCTTTTTACCATTACAAAGCTTCCTCTATGCAATATTATGATTAAAAAGTGTCAAGATAACTTTATAAATATATTCAGTATTGATGAATGCATTTATTTATCATTTTCATTAAAATAAAGAGAAAAAACTTTATAAATATATTCACTATTGATGAATGCATTAATTTATTATTTCGTTAAAATAAAGAAAAAAAAGTTATTTTGAATTATAAGTGCAGTTATTAAACAATAGTATATCAAATAAAATATTATACAATGTTCCGTTTACTAAACTGTCTTAGCATAAGAATTTAAATATCTAATATTATTTTTTTTTTATAATAACATGTATGACTAATTAAAATGGATTGTGCAAATTTTGTATGAAGTTTAAAATAAATTCAAACATTGTGAAGTGATGAAATACAAATTTTGATTAGATTTATTTTTTGAATTCAGATTAAGATAAATTTTTACTGATTTTGATTGTATTTAAATATTAAAATCCGTCAACCGTTATCAAACATCTGAAAAATTAACTTAGAATATTGAAATTATTTAGGATTACACATAATAAATAGTCAATGTGAATAATGATTCTGATACGCTTAAATATTACAGGTTTCAAAATCTGCAAAATATATTTTTGAATCTTCATTTTAAAAAGTCAAGATATTCATACCTCATCATATTCATGTGCACCACTAAAATATTGTTTAGAACTTAGTACAATAACTTGTCATTATATTCATGATGATCGAGCTGTGAATATTAATATTGTGAGTTTCTATTCTCAGAGTAAAAATTATTCTTAGTTAACACATTTTCATTATTAGTAGGATAAAAAAGTGTGTCTTTATACGTAAAAAGCTTCAAAATAATTTAGTACCCATAGGAACTATTATTGAGTATCAGAATTAATCTTAGAATGTTGTCTATGTTAGTCACGAATTTTAAAAACTAGAATAAATCTTGTATAAGGTAAGTGTATTAACTTTTTTTAACGTCGCCATATTTGTGCTTCCATATGGTGCTAATCGACCACGGGGGTCTGCGGTATTTTTACAGAGGTTCTTGTATCAATCGTCAGGGACTAGGAATCGAACCCGGGTCACCAGTGTGGGAGTCCGACATTCTACTGACTGAGCCACCGTAGGTCCCAAACGTATTAACTTAATCTTTTTTATAGAAATCTTTTTTGAAGTGGAAGACTAAATAAAAATCTTTTAAATAAGTGACAGTACATTACACAAAGCTCAATAAATGTTTAGATATCAAAAAAGAAATCGGCGTATACTAGGGCGTCGGAGCGCCCGATCTGCTTCTTACCATTTATACACTTATACTTGCCATCGGCCGCCACGCACTCCTTTATTCGCCGCGAACGCCGCGTCAATTCGCTGCCATCAAAACGAGCCTTTAGATATCGGTATAGATTATAACTCCTGTGAAGGACGAGTATGCATCTTATTGACAAGCAGGGTTGGAAACGTATAATACTTAAGGTATAATACGCAAAAAAAGTAATGCCAAAAACTAGATACGATACCGCTATGAGTGTTCGACGTTTTGAAAGTATAATAGGTAAGTGTGGGTATTATGCGGAGTTTTCGGTTAGGTTAAGTTTAGCGTTGAAAATATCGCGCGTATGAACAACAAATGATGTGATTCTTTTTCTAGATCAAATCTAACCATTTCAAGAATCGATTCAAATAAAAATGAAGATTTCACGACGTATAATTTTTTAATAAGTGCTTTAAAAATATTCATTGTCGCTATTTTGTATTACTGCGGTTCGGCATGTATTACTCCGCGCCGATTACTGTGTATGCAATTTGCAGGTTAGGATTTCCAATAATATAAGCATAGGCATAGCGTGTATTACTGCGGTCGGCTTCTTTGATTATACAAATATATAAAAGAAAATCGGGTATTTCTTGTATAAACATGCATATTTTCAAAAGTTACAGCGATAATAGACATTTTATAAAGGAATACTTACTAAAAAGTAGTATTTTTGTCGACTTTGTAAAATTCGCAGTAATTTCGGCATCCGCAGTAATACTCCCACTTACCCTACCTCAATTTTTTATAGTTTATATTTTAATCTCAAAATCAACCATTAAGTCATAAACCTTGAACGCATAAACACAAAACGCATATACACCTAATTTTCCGCGAATGGAGAATACCGACTTTTTGTTTCAAATTATAAAATTTAGGTACTTTAATATAATGATACACCTTAAAATAATTTAAAAATCATAGAAATTTTCAGAGACGTCATAGAAAACAGTTTATAGATTATATTCGTTTAATGGGAATTTAATGCATTGCAGAATGAAGTAAACGCTGCCAACTGCTTTGGCACTATGCTTTCTCAAAGAGAATTTAATTAAAATTATTATATAAATAAGGAAGAGATGCACTGTACCGCCCATCATGGTTATTCTCCTGTCAACTATTTTCATTAAGAGATCCGTTCCCTACTGAAAAATGAATATTTTTCAATAAAGATATTATCGTGTAAAGGGTCTTTGCCAGCAATGTATCATTGATTCTAAAATCTATTTTTATCTATGAAATCAAATAAAACCTATACCTATAAAAGGTTGAATTATTGTTTTTCTTCATTGCAAGAAATGCATAAGACACAAAAAGCCATCATTCTTTAAAAACACTTGTTTAAAAATTTTACCACTATTTAACATATACTAGTTTGTAAATTTCATAATCAAAATACTATAAAAATTTTAATTTTTCTATGATCTATTGTAGATAGATACAGATTCAATGTTGCAAAAATAAATTATATCAGTATTAAATGATTTTTGTCACACTTGAACAAAACGCGTTTTCTTTTCATGTCCATATAGCGGGCGCAAAAGTAAATTTTCGAAAATCTGCTCTAACGGGTTTAAGCCCCCCCTAAAAATCGAGTATCACCCGGATGTATGTTTAGGTGGGCCTAAATACTGTAGTAGTCTGATTTTCGAAAATAATAAGTCCTAAGAGAGTTTAGGCCCCCCTAAACATGAGGTACCATCTGGATGATACACTAGGTCTAAACACTCTAGTAGGCTGATTTTAAAGTCTAACAAGCGTGTGTTTGCATCTTGTCGAAAAACGGCTAAATTTAGTTTCGCTTCACAGGCATAAAAAAACACGTTATCAATACATGTTTTACACATAAACGGTGTGCAGCATGGGGGAAGGCCTTTTCGCCCTTACCTTGTGTTTTTGCAATATTCGTCTTCTGCTCGCAATACGCACTCGCCTTCGGCTCATGCTGACTCGCCTTCGACTCGTAATGCAAACTCACACGCGGGCGAAAAAGTCTACTTTTCCCCCATGGTACACAATATACTATTTTAAAAAACCACAAAATAATAATATTTTTAATATAACGTTATCCACTACAAAAAGAAAATCTTATTTTAAGATTGACCGATCTTGGACCGATAAGGGGTCTACCCTAATTAGACGCGCAAAAAAATGACTATTTTCACGATTTTTTTTCATTGTTTTAAATTAGAAATATTAATATGTGAAGTATGAGGCTTGATAAATACAATCTTGAAATACATGAAAAAAATTTTTTTTTATTAATTTTTTTGTTTTTTATTGTATAAAAATGGAGGCCAAAAAATATCCAAAAAAGAATGAGTGCGCCCTGTTGATGAAATCTCCGGAGTGGATTATCAGAAACAAAAAAAAAGGTTTTAGATTCAGTAAGGTAATGACTATGTCGCATATCATACGATTTTTTCTAAATTGGCAAAATGGCAGCCAGATTTCGAAAAGTAACGAAAAATCACCTTTTTTTCATCAGTTTTTTTTTTAAACCAAGTTAAACTCAAAATTTCAAAAATCGTATGATATGCGACATAGCTATCATCATAAAGAATATGTGGTCAAAATTTGGTAAGGATTGATGCAGTAGTTCCCGAGATTTTTTCAACAAGCCGTACAAAAATGTAATTTCGAGAAAAACGCGTTCAAAGTTTTCTTTAACGAAAAAACGTGAAAATTTCTTACCTACGCTTAATCAGCGATGCCTGCACCGTACATTATGCCTTCAGTTTCTTCATAATGTACCGTCTCATCCAAAATACGTACGCGCGTTAGATCTCGCTCAGCTACGAACTGCTCGGCGATATTGCCGATTTTGACGCCCATCACATCCAATATTTTCAATATTGGCTTCAATCCTTCATTGAAAATACACGCAGCTGTTTGACACGCGATTTCAACAGTTTTTTTCCCACTAAAGATGTGTTTAGGAACCATCGACCAGACGCAGTTGTTGAAAGACTCGTTGTTATTTTGCGTGTTTCCGCCGAGGCACCTTTCAAGAAGTTCTTGTTTTGTCAAATCCTCGTAGATTGGTTTGAGAACTTCTTGAACATCTTCAGCGAGAGCAGGAGGATGTTTAAATTGTCGAACGGTGTTGTTTTCCACAGCTTTCTTATATTTACACCAGGATTCAGAACAGTATGAATGCTGTGGCTTGCTGTCGGTTGAAATCTTATGATAAAATCCTGCCCAGATCTCCCTGCGCATTTCTTCCATGGAATCAGGATGCCGTTGAATTGCTAAACCGTAATTTTTCGACAGTTCTTCATTAATTTTATTGTTAAATCTTTAACAACAGGAAATTTTTTACGCTGGTTTTTCTTTTTTTAGTGACAACTTTTTTTGCTGGAGTTTTTTCCTCGTCCTTCTTTGCAGCTTTTTTTGCTGCAGTTTTTTCCTCGTCCTTCTTTGCAGCTTTTCTTGCCTGTATAAGATTTTTTTTAGCTTCACTAGCACGTTTGAAAATTCTTTTTGCGACGTGTAACACACACTCTAACTTTTTAACGATCACTCCTTCACCATACGGGTGTGTATCGAGCAGTACTTTGAAAGTCTTCGTGTCACCGTCGCCGATGTAAAAACCATAACGCACAGAAAATTTTTCGAGAGATTCCAAAAACATTTGACATATACCGTCGACTTCCATTTTTCCGGCACTACCTGAGTGATTAGCACTGCAATTTTTTTGGTGCACTTCGTACCATGCTGCATATTCAATCGTGTCCTCTGTTCCTTTTCTTCTTTCACATCCTTTGCAGTAGCTTGATTTGATAACGACGTTCGCAACTTTTTTACTGTGTTTATATATCAAAGAAACTATGCCAACAAGAGAAGAAAATCCTCTTTTTTGCCAGGAACCGTCTCCTGAAACGGTTAAAATATCTTCGGGTTCTCCGTGCTGAGCATTTAGGAGTTTTTCTTCTCTAACAGCCTTTAGCATCACTATATCGAAAACACTTTTCACAGCGATAGAGACCGAATAGATAATATGATAATAAACGGAGGAACTCATTCCAGATCCAAGTTCCATTAGGCCAATAAACATGTTTATACCACTCCATCCAATACCAATTAAATCGTATAACAAACACAAGGCGACGGTTGACTTCGTATCCAGTCGCAATCATCGGACACGAATTAATATATTTTTCTCCACACTCACAAGTAACACAAATTTTAAAACCGAGTCCTCGCTGTCCATACTTAGTAAATGTAACATCGTTATTACACACTTTACATTTCAAAAACTGTTGTAACGAAGAAAAAACCAGGTAAAAATGTATGATACTGTACCCTAACGTTTGATCTACAGGCACGTCGAAACTCGTATCTTTCGACTTGTTCAGCTTCTCTGCAGATGCACTAGCATGACTTGTGTTTGCCTCATGGGCATTTGAAAGAACTCCATGAAATTTACGTTTTTTCGCTTTCGAACCTGGACGTCTCCAGTTTTGTTTTTGATGGATAGTTTTCTTGTCCATCTCGGCAATCACGAGCACAGATGTTTACGCTTACAGATTTCAAACACAACTAATATAGGTTGCTACTTGCTTGAAATTCAAATATACAGGTATCTTTCGAAAAATAAGGGATCACGAATGAATAGATTTGAGTAGGGATAGTATATACACGAAAGGTTTCAGCTGCTCACGTAAACAAAGGCAGGTAGACGATACCGCTCCGAACGGTCACTATTAGCGCGCTCAGGTAACTAAGTAAAAGTCCCTCAAAAGTACACTTAGACTGCTCGGATCTTTATGAAAATTTAATATGATACTTTCAAATATCTATACTTTCGAAAAATGGAATAAAAAAAAATCGATTTTTTGAAAATTGCAATTAGGGTAGACCCCTTAAATTTGTTGCATCTTAAAATTTCAAATGCTTGAAAACCATAAAGTTAATATTAATATTAAAATAAAAATAATTAATAATTAATAATTAATATTAAAATAATTAATATTATTATTCAAATAATATTAATATTATTTTTATGTTTTTCAAGCATTTGAAATTTTAAGATGCAACAAATTTAAGATCGGTCAATCTTAAAATAAGATTTTCTTTTTGTAGTTTTTTCCAGTTTTCTTATTTTTTCGTGCAATATAATGCGTAAAGTTGGCTAGAAGTGTAGAATAGTTAATCTCATATACAATAGTGCTTACTACAAATAATACTTTCTAACAGATATACCAAAACACTTATCACCACCAATTGTCCGCACCCTATAAATGATATTAAAAACAAATACTCATCCAATGGTATTATAAGGGAAATCCACGAAGCCCTCCATAAAACCTCAATAAATCAACAAACAGTACAAATACTTCACAGTAATTCTACACTATTCACCATTGAAGATATAAATCAAGCTCAGTCCATATCCGAGATAATCCACCCTATATACGAAGATGTAAAAAACCATATTAACCTTATCATTAAAAAAGACTGGAATAACATTTGGTTAAATTATAAAAACTCGAACATCCATCTGCTGGTTAACGATTTTTACCACCGAATACCATATAACGGACTGAATAGAAGAGAACAAACCATAGTTACCCGCCTAAGGATTGGTCATACTAAAACAACACATGTGCATTTAATTAATAAATCCGACCCTAAACTTTGCACTGAATGTAACACACAAGTAACAGTTAAACATATATTAACAGAATGTAGAAACATTGATAAATATAAACCAAGACTTCCATCAGACCTTAAATCCACCCTAATTGACCCAAATCACTATGTTGAAATACTTCAATTTCTTAAAACTGTACAATTATTTACCGATATATAAAAATATAAAATACGACGTTACTGTATAACAACAGATATATGTAAACTTATATGAATATTTTTTTATGTACATATATAAAAAACTTCTACGTATTTTTTTTATATTACTTCGATGTATTTTGTTTTTATTACTCTATGTATACATTTTTTTAAGTCGCCAATAACCTCTGATGTTGACGCGACTCTAAAAATGAAAAAAAAAAAAAAAAAAAAAAATAGTGCTTAATATCTACAAGAAAAAGTATAACGATTAAGCTTAGAGATGTCGTGATATACGGGGTGAATAAGTATTGTTTAATTTGAATAATCTCTAATACCTCAGAAGATTATGAACCAAATCAGCTCCAGAATATTCAGCCAATACCTGACACCTAACAAATATTCTCTAAAATTTTCAAGGAATTACATCAAGTATTGCTTAAGTTATCGTTGTCCAAAAAATGCAATTTTTTGACATTATATTTTTTTTCTCAGAAATAGATCTGTATATAAAATAAGTATTCAGTAAAAATTTCACTGACTTTTATCGTATAGTTTTTGAGTAATAAATGTTGAAAAAATCAAATTTGTCATGCAGTATAACAACTGTAAAACGAATCATATAAAATCGTTTCCGGTCCTGAAATGAAGAATTTTATGAGTACTTTATTATGTATTTTTGCTGAAACTTTTAAGCACACACCGGGCATTGATAGCAAACATCTGTGCAAAGTTTGGGAAAGTTATACTGCGGATATAAAATAATACACATACACGCGCGCGCGCACACTCACACATACACACACATACACACACAAACACACACACGCACACACGCTCACACATACACACACACACACACACATACATACATACAGATATTTTGTAAGACTAGTCTATTCGGACTTCCCAAGGCATAAATCATGTTTATACCTTAATAGGCCAAGCAACAGAGATCAGAAAGTACATGTTTCATGACAAAATTAATAGCAGGATCGGACCAATGTCATTATGTCTGGAAATAGTTGCTGATAGTGGGTGCATAGTTTGATACTCCAATTTTCAATTCTTTTTTTTGTAATTAGCGATTATTTTTGAAAAAAAGCCATTTTTCGCGTTTTTTGCATATAACTTCGAAACTATTTATCCGATCGTAATACTGTCTGCAGACGATTTGTAGAGAATAAAAAGACGAATTACATGCGACCTCGAACGTCTCGATCGGATAAATAGATTCTGAGAAAATCCAAAAACACTATAAATAATGACGATTTTTCAAAAATCCATAACTTTGTTAAATTTTAATATGTAGCGCTGTTCTTCTGGATTTAAGTGGGTATTAACATGTTCTTCGATAGTGCAAAACCTGGACTACGTCCGACGAATACTTTCGTAGTTGTAGCGATTTGAAATTTGTAACCCTTTTTTTGCGGGGGGCTGTATGCTCGTGTATTTATCCGATTCTCCCGTTCTTAGAAAATTTGGAAAATATAGATAAAATACTTGAACACCTCATCTCGCTTTTCTTAAAAAGATGATTGCTAACGTTCGAAAAATCGATGCGAACTTGTGCTGAAGCCGTTGTCCGTGAGCGAGTAGTCGAGTAGTGCGGGAAGGGGGGAAACGATATCTATAGATATAGTAGCGCGCCTAACGCGCGCTGCTAATCTTTTCACTCGTTTATCTCGGTTATGAATTAAGCTATCTGGATGTTTTTTTTTTCATATTCCGGGGTAATTTAAATTCATGAAAGAAAAGCAATTTTCCCGTATAACAAACCATCGTAACTGTGAAAAGTTAACAACTAATGAGAAAAGTTGATAATTTCTAGCTGTTACAGTAATTTTTTGTAAAATCGGATGACTAAAATGGATTCTCCAGACAAAATTACCCCGGAATAAAAAAATTATTTTTTATCTATTTTTTCCAAATTTTCTAAGAACGGGAGAATCGGATAAATACACGAGCATACAGCCCCCCGCAAAAAAAGGGTTACAAATTTCAAATCGCTACAACTCCGAAAGTATTCGTCGGACGTAGTCCAGGTTTTGCACTATCGAAGAACATGTTAATACCCACTTAAATCCAGAAGAACAGCGCTACATATTAAAATTTAACAAAGTTATGGATTTTTGAAAAATCGTCATTATTTATAGTGTTTTTGGATTTTCTCAGAATCTATTTATCCGATCGAGACGTTCGAGGTCGCATGTAATTCGTCTTTTTATTCTCTACAAATCGTCTGCAGACAGTATTACGATCGGATAAATAGTTTCGAAGTTATATGCAAAAAACGCGAAAAATGGCTTTTTTTCAAAAATAATCGCTAATTACAAAAAAAAGAATTGAAAATTGGAGTATCAAACTATGCACCCACTATCAGCAACTATTTCCAGACATAATGACATTGGTCCGATCCTGCTATTAATTTTATCAAGCTAAAATGCTCTGTTGCTTGGCCTATAAAAAAACACAAAGAAAAATGTCAACATCATAAAGCTTTCTCTTTGAGAAAGTAAAAGAGATCGGGAAGAACCGGGAGCGTAAGAGAATGAAGAAAATTTAGCTATATTGCTGGGTTGAGTGTGATGGGTGATGGGAAAAGTGGAGGAGCGTGAGAATAAATATTGTTGTTAAATACACGTATGATACATCTATATATGTTTCAATCCCTTAATAAAAGAATGATTGTAATCGCTAAAAGTAAGACGCGAATATATAAGTTAGTGGCAGAGTGTGAATTGGTGCGGGAGTGAGAGAGAGAGGAGTGTGTAAGAGCACGGAAAAAAATATCTTGTAATATTTACACGACAGTAATTTGAGTACGTAACATGTTGATTCCTGTTAATCTTACAGGCTCAGTTTGTAGAAATCCCAATCTAACCTTGAGCCCAACAACCTAACCTTTTTTCATCGCGCATGTGTATCTGCTTAAATTTGTTGGAATATGAAGAAAACTAACAATAAAATTGACTTTAAAATATGATAAATATATGAAAGCAAATAAGTAGATTGTTTTCAACAAATATATAGTTATATATAACTGAAAAGATGATCGAAATGTGAGGTTACGCGGAGTAAGCAGGCGCAAGTCTCCAAGCCACTGGCTTGGTAAAATCCCAAGCCGCGTGTGTAGAATATCCAAGATCACGCATGAGGGCGATAGGGGAAGGTGGGGCACGATGGGTTTGGCGGGTGGACTGGGCATTCAAATGTTCACTAAATAAATGAATATTCAAACATGATAGTATTTTTTATATGTTGTAAATAGCTTTTACTTTTTCCCTCTGCAAATCCTAAATGAAAAAAATTAATACAAATCGTATGAGAATTATTAGAAATTGAGGACTTCAAAACGTTGTTTTTTCCATAATTCTAATCTATTTCTCAAGAACAAATAAATCATATGAGCTTCGAAAGGGAATTACTTTTACAGTTTAAATCGTAAATTTTTAATAGTATTTTTGATTGATGATCTCCGATGCTTAGGAAAAAAGTAATATTACATATAAAAATACTCTAAAATGGGGCACGACTGGCACCACTAGCGGGGCACGATTGGCATACGTGAGTCGTCAATTTATTTCCGCCGAGTTTAACAGCTGATTTTCTTAACCTTGCTTTTGCGCCCTTAACATTTCGGAGTCGGAGTCTTAGATGTTGCTGAAAGAGTCAGTGTTAATGAAATGGTAAGAAATTATAAAAAGAAAGGCCAAAGAAGTAATTACTCCGATGGCCAAATGCAGTTAGCTCTTAATAGTATTAATGATGGAAAATCTATTAAAAGCTGTGCAGCAGAGTACGGTATTCCAAGGAGTACTTTACAAAGAAAACTTCGAGTTCCTTCTTGATTCAGATGACCTTCCTGTCGTTAATAGTACATTTTTTATGCAAACTGCTGATGGACAGTATGAACCATTTATTGTCGAATCAGTTCCAGTTGGAGATGTGCAATTGCCAATTAATAATGTGCAGTTTTCCGAAGACCTCGTTAATTTTAAGTAAATTATGTATATAACTGAGACCGGGTCTAAGTTTAACACTTAATTGTTTAGAATTTCTAATTCTCTGTGATAGCCAATATTTGCTTCAAAAATGGTAGTATAAGTGTCAAAATTTGACCCGATCTTCCTTAAAACAAAGTATTATTTAGTAAAGTATTATTAATTTATACGTACTATAAATGCTAATTTTAGGAATATGTGATCAAATATGACTAAAAGTACAAAGATTTAAAGTGAAAGGAAAAAATAATCCTTCACATAAAACTGAATTGTTATTTAAAAATTATAAGTTAAAGAAAATGTGTCAAAATGTGATTAAAAGTATAAATATTTAAAGTGATTGGAAAAAATAATTCTTCACTTAAAACATAATTGTTATTTCAAAACTAATCATACGTAAAGTAATAATTGTTTCTATTATTTAATAAATAGTAAAGTTTATAACACATACGTCTGGTTTTTAGTTTTGATCCTCAATCCTATAAAATGCAAATTTAATAGTAACGTCCAATATTTTTTTTTAAATAAATTTTTCATTAATTCACCGTGCCAATCGTGCCCCACCTCCATGCCAATCGTGCCCCACGGGTGGGGAAAATGGGCAGTTTTAGCGGTATTGTACTTTGCATTATAAAAAACAATGCAATATATATTTTATAATAAAAAATAATGTATCTAAATCTTGAGATATTCTACTTTAAGAAGCACTTTTAATAATTTGTATTGGTACAAAATAGAAAGTACAGGATTCTTTTGAAGTTAGGGTGCCCGTACTGCCCCACCTTCCCCTACAAGTGACACCGTTTGGTGAATTAACATGACTCGGGCTGGAGTATCCACGTTCTTTCTTGTAGGAATAGCCAGCTATTTTTTTCGTGAGAAATTTAGAAAGTGAAAGAGAGAAAGTGAGGGAATGATTAAGTATAAGAGTAATAGAGAAAAGACATGATTTTGAAAATTATTTTTAAATGAAATTTGAGGTTATACACAAAAGTGAAAAAAGTACATTTTTACGCCCATATTTCATGAGTAGCAATTTTTAAATATCGTGTTTGCTAAATACGAATTTAAACGCTTTAAATTTTAAATATGACTCTTTCCTTTATCCACATATTTTAAAATGTGATGTATCTAATTCGCTTACTAAAAAATAGACAATTCGACTGATTTTCTTAATTTTTGAATATTATTTTTCCTTTATTGATACAAGTAATGTTTAGATAAATTCGAAAGCTAACTTTTTTGTATTTGGCTTGCAAAGTACTCTCAAATTTTTTGAAGCTGATCCGTTGAGACCATTGATTGCAGGAACATTTTGGTAAAGTACCTATTTTTGCTAATAATGCAATTATTGTCATAACTTGAATAGTAATGAATATAATTTTTTGAAATTTGATGAAAAATTTTACTTTCGTTATGTTTTAAATATTTTTGGAGTTTATAGCTTCAGAACTGTGGAAAATTAAAATATTACTGTACCTTACCTTAAGTTAAAACAGCCTAATAACATTAACATTCACTTTCTTTACAATCGAAAAAATGCTTATAAATGATTTTATATACAAAACGGATATTATATTTATTTTCCGCAATTAATATTGATATTGATATTGAAACAAACGAAATTGTGACGCGCGTAGCAAGTCTGTGATTCATCGTGTTTTTAAAAATAAAAGAAAACATTTTTATATGAATTATAAGAAATTAATATGTTTTTTTAATAATTGCAGATTACTCTTTTGGCTATATTGATGCTGTCAATATCAAATTGTATACCTATACCTGGTGGCAAATCTCAGTGAGTTAATATGGATTTATAAATAGTTAATATTTACGAAACTGTTAGTTTTTTTAAATAAATTGAAAGTTGAAGATAAATTGAAGCCAAAAGGGGCTTCAGGACAAAACGAAATACCGGCTCTGGCTTGTATCATCCATGATTGTTGTAAGAGACGAATAAGTTATAATATGAGTTAAATGTATATTTTCGTGAAAGTGAAAAACTAAGTTACCTTAACCCGTGCAAAGGAGGTATAAGTTCCACTAATGCCGAATTCTTATTCTACGAATCAAATACTATACAATTTAAACTAAATTTGGCGATCCCGATTATTTCATTAAAAAATGTTTCTCGGAGCATTTTTACATTTATTTCACTAAGCCAACATATTCATGGTCTTCAATTTAAAAATATAGAACATCGAACATCGGAATATGTGCAGGGTGCTCATAATTAAAACATATACAGAGTATTTGTAAGGGAAAAGTGAAGATAATAATCCAAAAACCCAACTTGATTTCTTGGGTTATTAGGTCAAGATAACAACATAAATATTTTTATATAAAAATACAGCAGTTCTTTACTAAAATAAAACAAAAGGTTATACTCCTCTCCATCCCTCTGTTTTTATTAATATCTAGAAAAGGTTAAAATAGCGAAAGATTAAAAAAATCATAACAATCGTAGACAAATATTTTTCGAATTCTTTTTAACAATTACTTTCTTATGTTCCCAGTAATTATAAAAAATTAAAGTTCTCATAAAATAATCCTTATTATTAACCAAAAACTACCTGTATGTAATATAAGTATATAAGGTGGGTCTACACTGATTTTTTCAAAATCGTTAAAAATCCTGAATTTTATTTCATAATTTTAATATGTTATTAGTAACCAAAAAGAGGAATGTATACCAATTTGAGCAATATTCAGTTTTCTAATCCCAATTCATTGAACAAAATGCACTTTTTTGCAGTAAAAATATAGGTTAATTAAAAAGTTTCTTGCATATTTAAGTTTGACAATATCAACCTAATAAATGCTCACTAACTTTAGAACCCGTAACAAAATAGAGTTAGTATTTTTTATTATAATTTTCTATCATAAATAGCTTGAAGAAAATGTACCTCCACTTGAAATAAATATATGACAAAAAATACCATGTATACATATTTTTTGTATACATATTTTATCGGTAAAATTTTGTTTGTCCGCAATTCTTGAAAAAAAAATACTACTTTAAATAGTCCTTACAGGAATATTTGCTGCGAGTTACAACTACATTCATCGACTCTAAATGCGCGAGCAACTTTTTGAAGTTAGAAAAATAAGTTTCGAGAAAAACACATTTAAATATTCAGTTCTACATAAGAAGCAATGTTAATTATTTTCTTTGAATTTTTTGTATTCTATTAGGTCCCAAAATGTTCTTACAAATACAGAACTGTAGACCCACCTTAATAAAATCAGCTGTAATTTCTAAAAAGCTTGCATTCAATCATGTAAGTTCTGATTTTGCTTTCGTATTGTTCTGGTTTTTATAACTACTTTTTTAATAATTTATGGGGAATTAAGATTTCAATACAGTACATTCAGGTAAAAGTACCTATTTTGAAACACCCTCTTAACTATGTCCCTTTTATAAAACAGTATCAAATGGCGTCCAACTCCCTGAACCAATGATGCGGGACAGCGCCCAACTTATTCCAAATGATCTTTTTTAGGCAATTTCTTTTAATAAATACAACTTTGTTCATCGTTAATTAATGTATTTTTTGTTCTAAATTACATAACTTTGGGAAAGGACGCTACTCTATACTATATACAATATACTACTACATAACTGCCGCTACACAGTAACATTAACATTATTTTTTTGGACTAGCTTAACATTTTCAGAATATTAGATATCTCAACATTTTTTCGTTTCGTTTAAATTTTAACTGCGCCTTCTTCCTCGCCTTTTCCGGCTTTCTTCTTAAATTTGTACTTCTACTAGATGTACCAGTGACTGGCCACTGCCCAGTACCTGGTAAAGGCTATTTTATTTTTTAATAAGCTTTATAGATATAATTAGTAATGTATATCTACTAATTACTGTTATTTAACTATTTAGTTTCTTGTATAACAAATTTCGCTATGTAGTTTTGTATTTAAGGAATTAAAAAATTGTCTGAAATATCGTAGTTACCTGCCCCATGAATATCAACAGATTTCTTACGCTAAGGCTAAGAAAAGCGGCATACTTTTTAAGACGATATTATGTTAATATAAGGTATTTCTGTTTAAGTAAATATGATTATAGAATCTTAAGAACATTTACAATAGATATAAGAAACAAAATTAGATAATTATTTTTTTTTCAATTAATATTAACTTCGCTATGTACTGGTACATGAAAACCGCGTTTGCTCGATAACTGACCGCCTGGTCAGATATTAGTCAAGTCGACATCTAGCGTGCTTGTTCGTTTGTCCTATTAGTATCTGGTCACAGAATATTACATAGAGATGTTGCTATAATCTGTGGCAAATGCCCCAAAATTTCGTTACCTACATTTTCTGTAAGTATACAATTGTAAGTATACTTAATGTAAAAATAGTAAAATAGTATATTTATAACATATTTTTTGTAACATATGTTTAGATTACGCGCTTTGTTATGCTTATGAAGCGGAACCAAATATGACTGTTTTGTGACACGGTGCAAGCATGCTCCTGCTGAATTGCAAATTTAAATTTAACAAGTTTAAATATGTCCAGACCCTTCTAAATAAACATGTGGTATCATTTGGATGATACAGAGAATGTCGGAGCCCCGCCCCCTGTTTGGCTATCCGACCTATTTTGTTATAGTATTTAGTTCGGAGGGGCAAAGCCAAAAAAATCTGAATTAAAAAATTATTATAAATTTATTAAGTTTAAAAAGAAAAAATATTTTACATTCATTCGTTATTATTTATATTAATTATAACTTGGCAATTGACAAATTGAAATGGGATATTCTTTAATGACTCTAGTTGATTTGTAGCTATAGGTATATTTTTATTTTTTACTGGTTCCTGGTTTCTTTAATTTTATTCGACATTAAGTCTGTTACTGCTATTTTCAAAAGACATTTCAGGAGTCTCAGGAATCACTGTTACTGTAGGGATGTGAGTGCATAATGCAACGTATTATTAAAACATTGCGTTGCTTCATTTTCTGTTAAAGACTCATCTATTTTGTTTTCATTGAGTTTCAAACGCTTTGAACTCTTTGATGTTGAAGGTATTGCACCTTCAATGCGATAACCAATTGCTTTCTAGTTAGTAATGGAATCTTGAATGTATCCTTCGACAACTGTGTTCGATTTCCACCCACCGTGTCTTTTCAAAGCAGTTATATCTGCTCCTGCGTCAACTAGTATAGTGGCAGACGAAACGTGTGACCTGTATAGAGCTGAGATTTTTCTAGTTTAAGATATTTCTCAATCTCTTGAGGTACACCTCCAATCTTATTTATCCCTGCTCTATACGTCACGAAGAATATGTTCGTTTCTTAATTGTTTGGCCTTATTTCCATGTACTTTTTAGCTATCCTATAAAATCCACCTACTACCGTAAATATTCTCACAATTTTAGTTTTTGTTATTTATAATGTTATTAACAAAACAAAACCATGATCGTTTTCCAGACAAAGATGGGTCAATTATTCTTTTTGGCAAGCACCGGAAAGTCTTATAACTAATATCGCTTATGAAAGAGATTATTATAAGTTGTTGATATTTTTTTAATGATAAAATAAAATTTGAGTATAGCAACTAGTTGTGACACAATCAATTTCAAGGAATTTAAATAGTTTTATAAAAAAATTCATATTTAGACAAAGATTTAACAGCTCGATTTCTTTAAATTCACAAGTGCCGGTATACTTCAATAAATATATGTGTAAATTCGCCGGTAAGATATTCACGTCGAACGTTTTTAAATAGAGCGACCTTATTGGTTAATTCCTGTAAATCGGAAAATCTCATTGGAGAATTTCAAAAAACGTTCGACGTGAATATCTTACAGGCGAGTGTACATATACGCCCCTTCATTACAAGATATTCTGCATCTGGTGCTTCTTTTTAGAAATTTCGACACGTCAGCTATTGTGAATACGCTTGATTTTTTGGGCAGATATCCCGAACTGTTTTTCTTTACAAAATCCCAGCAATTGTGGATAAGTGCTAATATCGATATTATCATAAGCTTTCATTGCTGTTTTTAGCATGGAATATCTAGACCACAGTGACGAGGAGCGTACGTAGTAGCTATTTCATTAAAATATACTAATAAAACAGATTCTAAGAATGATTTCGTATTCTTTGTGCTGCACCATTTTTTAAATTCATTACACACTTTTGTGTATTTTTGCTTTGAAATATTAGGTAGCGATTTATTTTGCTGCGCAAGCATTTCAGGTGTCACATCCTCGGGCACACCTTCACTATCACTACCACTTTGTATCGTATTTATTTTTATCACCTCCTACTTTACACTGTTGTTCTGAAGAGCGTACCCTAGTGTGAGAAATCTATTAAATCCTATTCACCAATACAAAAATTGCATATACATCCTATTCACAAATAGGATCAGGGAATTAATAGGATTTAATAGATTTCTCACATTAGGGTATGCAAAGCGACTAAAAACTTTCACGTTTTTTGCCCGTTAAAAAAATGCAGAACACAGAATGCACGTTTGGACAGGTCTACTAAAGAAGACAAAGACAGTGAGATGTAAACAAACCGTAGGATTGTACTGTTTCATAATACGTACACCTGATGGTAAGAATAACTTTGAATATGGCGGGGATATTTCATTACTTGTTATCTGGAATTACGAAATAATTATATACTTCCTAATATCTATCTTTTAGCAAAACTCCCCACCATATTCAAAGTTATGTTTACTGTTATATATTAATATAATTAATTATTAATGTTAAATTGTAATTTTAAAGGCATTATCTGTTCAAGCAGGGATTATTCTAAGTGTAAATCTGGAATTACCCTTAGTAACAAAGAATGGGAAGGGGAACAAAAATTTCCAGTAATAAATAGTACTTTATAATTTTGCTTGCTCAAAGAAGAATCTCCGTGATAGTGAAAAAGAAGTTTTGCTAAAAACATGTTAGAAACATGTTTTGAGACATAAGAAATCAAAATACACTGTTTTTAGAATGTGTGCGTGAATGTGTGTATGTGTGTGTGGGTGTGGATGTGTGGGTATGTGTGAGTGTGTGTGCGTGTGTTCGTGTGTGTGTGCACGTGTGTGTAAAATACCTCTGTAAAAACATCGCAGCCCCCATCGTCGATTAGCACCGTATGGAAACACAAATATGGCGGCGTAAAAAAAAAAGTTAATACACTTACCTTATACAAGATTTATTCTAGTTTTTAAATGATACTCAATAATAGTTCCTATGGGTACTGAATTATTTTGAAGCTTTTTACGTATAAAGACACACTTTTTTATCCTACTAATAATGAAAATGTGTTAACTTACTAAAAATAATTTTTACTCTGAGAATGGAATCTGACAATATTCATATTCACAGTTCGATCATCATGAATACAATGACAAGTTATTGAATTAAGTTCTGAACAATGTTTTAGTGGTGCACATGAATATGATGAGGTATGAATATCATGACTTTTTAAAATGAAGATTCAAAAATATATTTTGCAGATTTTGAAAAGTGCAATACTTGAGATTATCAGAATGATTACTCACATTGACTACTATCGTATAACTGAAGTAGTTGTAAAATATTGTAACATATTGATCAAGAATTGAGAAAACTGGACTAATCCTGAATAATTTCAGTGTCAATAATATTCTAAGTTAATTTTTCAGATGATTGATAACAGTTGACGGATTTTAACATTTAGATACAATGAAAATCTGTAAAAATTTATCTCTATCTGAATTATAAAGAATAAATCTAATTCAAATTTGTATTTTACCACTTTACAATGTTTTGAAATTATTTAAAACTTCATACAAAATTTGCACAATCCATTTTAATTAGTCGTATATGTTATTATAAAAAAAAAACTAATATTAGATATTTAAATTGTTATGCTAAGACAGTTTAGTAAATAGAACATTGTATAATATTTTATTTGTTACACTATTGTTTAATAACTGTACTTACAATTCAAAAGAACTTGTTTTGCTTTATTTTAATTTTCGAAAATGATAAATAAATGATTTCATCAATAGTGAATATATTTACAAAGTTTTCTTAACACTTTTGATCACAATAATATATTTACACTTTTTAATCACAATATTGCTTCCTCATAGAGGGAATTTGTGATGGTAAAAAGAAGTTTTGCTAAAAACATGTTAGAAACATGTTTTGAGACACTGGGAGTCAGAATTCACTATTTCTAGAAAATGTCTGTATGGATGTGAATTTGTGTGTATGTGTGTGTATGTATGTGTGTATGTGTGGGTGAGTGTGGGTGTGTGTGCATGTGCGTGTGCGTTTGAGTTTGCATGTGCGTGTTCGTGTGCGTGTGCGTGTTCGTGTGCGTGTGCGTGGTCATGCGCGTGGGCATGGGCGTGTGTGTGTGCACGTGTGTGTGTGTGTTTCGTGGCTCATTTTTTTTTGTTTTTTTTAGAGGATGTGGGGACAAAAATAATTTTTTTTGTTATTCGATGTTTTTTTTTATTTTTATAACGGGTTTTCAATTTGTGCATTTTAGTTCTTCAGTTGTTTTGGTACATTAGAAATAATATCATCCATCCAGCGAAAATGCACGGAGAAGAATATATTATATAAACTAGTGATGGCTGTTTATAACGCAATAAATCGGAAAAGTGTAAAATTAGAAAAAAGAGAGGGAATAAGGAGGGGGGAGGGAGGTGAGGTGATAAAATTAAAGTAGGTGGCAGTTATGTATAGTACACATATCTAAATACATAATCATGTGTTTGTATGTGTAGTTATTATGCTTGATTTGTACGACTATCGAAAAAGTCATGTAACACAATAAATTGGAAAAGCGTAAAATTAGAAAGAAGAGGGGAAATAAGGAAGGGGTAGGGAGGTGAGGTAATTAAAATAAAGTACGCGGCACTTATGTATAGTCCACGTGCCTAAATACATAATTATGTGTTCGTATGTGTAGTTATTATGCTTGATGTGTACGACTATCGAAAAAGTTGTGTAACGCAATAAATCGGAAAAATAAATTAAAGGAGATATAATTTGCTGTCTTCTTTAAACTAAATTAAAGAAGATAGCCCTTATGTATAGTAGACATGTCTAAATACATATATATGTGTATGGTTGTGTAGTGTTTGTGAAGAAAGCAGGGAGAGGGGGGGGGTGATACAGTGCATGATTGAGGGTGTGAATAAGAACGTCAGCGAATGTGTAAGTATGTGATTAAGTGGGTGAGAGAGCAAGGCAACTCAGGAGCTTAAGGTGGTCCTACAGTAAAATTTGACGAAAACCTATTTTCTTATTTCATTTTCTGATACTTTGTAGATTTTTAGAACAGAAAATATACATATTTTTTCTCTGACCGTTATTGCACACAATTCAGCGTGTTCATATATTAACCGAATCCTAACCTGTGCCCAAATCTACTCTTTAATATGCAGTCAAACTTCAGAAAACATAGAAAATATTAAAAAAGAATTTGATCGATATTCTGCGATAGAAAAATTGTTTTAAAAACATCAGAAAATGATTTTTTATTTTTACAAAAGTGCTGTTTTCTCCGATTATGGTTTTCTAATGTTTAGCAAGTCTGATGCACATAGGATTACAATGAATCAATCTGTAACTTTAAGGATATCTTATTCAACTTATTCGCATTCACAACCATGAACTTCGATTTTCCAAATAAAAATTATTAAGAAAGTGTTGCCCATGAATAGAGTTAAAAATGTGATTTTTTAAGGTGATTTTTACAATGAATATTCAATATAATTTTATTTTTCTTTATAATTGTGTTTTTAAAAATTTATAGTTCACAGTTCTATGTGGTACAGGTGTTAGATATTACATCATTTTTTTCAGATGCTATACTTGCATTCCCATGCACACGGACAGTTTTGAAGAAACATCAATTTTCATTGAAAATTGATAGTTTTTCCTACATAACTATGGGTATACTGTCTAAAAGTTTATGAACATTTATGAAAAACTTTCTTTTTAGGTAACAAATAACTACCAATTTAGAAAAATTTATCATGTAACTAGCAAATTTTTCAAAATTTGCTAAAGAACCACCATAAGGAGACAGGCCTGGGTTAAACCCAAAACTTTTTTCTTACGAGTCCAGAAAAGTTTTTACGTTTAAAAGCAATCATTCTGAAAATATTTATGCTATCAAAACACAATATATCTTAAATTTTACCGTTGTAAAACATCAAAACCTTGATCATATACGTCACAATAAATCATTATTTTCAATACCATATTTATTAAAGGAACTTTGTTCCTCACACGATTCTAGGTGACATGATGAACGAAAATTTCTTTTTCGACGGTTATTCAACTCCTATTGACATTTATTATAAAAGAAACGTAGAACTTTTTCGTTAAATTATTTTTTATTATTTTTGTTCAGAGATCCAATCGACTTTTTGAAAAAAAAAAATCAAATGGCGTGGGAGAGCCATGAGGAAAGTATGTTTCTGCATGGCTAGCACCCAAGCATTTATATCAAATGGCGCGGGAGCGCCATGAGGAAAGTATGTTTCTGCATGGCTAGCATGTTTCTGCATGGCTAGCACCCAAGCATTTATACATTGAGTTTCGGCGGCGGTTTTTCGCCCCGCAGCTTCCGGATTCATTCGAGATTCGCATTCGAGATGCTCCGACTTCCGTTTGTATTCGAGATAGTTGGCGTTCGAGTCTCGAGATCGGTATGTCAGTTTAGATATATATTATATATATATATATATATATATATATATATATATATATATATATATATATATATATATATATAGATGTAGAGTGGTGATAGAGTGAGACAGAGAAAGGTATATACTTAATAAAACCTAACCTAACAAAAAAATGGTCTGCTTGAAAATTGAATAATGGAAATTTTGCGTCAATACGTCAGTTAAGCAAGCTTGGCCTAAATGTGCTAAGAATGTATATATTTTATTTTTAGAAGAAGTATAGATTTAAGTAACAAATTTCGCATGACAAAGAATTATTATTTATTATTCACATTAATATTTAATAATAATAATTTTAATTCTAATAAGTGAATAAGTTTTTAAATGTTATTATTGCTACACGAAAATAAGAATATTTTTATGCACACATATAAAAAAAAATATTTTATTTTATTATTAAAAATTTTACTTAATTTGCTACGTACTTATAAGATACAAAATTATAAATAATTGTATAATAACTGCAATTTGTGCTACAAAAGTAACAAAAATCTTCAAAAAAAAAACTTTTTAAAACAAGTTTAAATACGAAGAAATATCTTTCTTTTATATCGACTTTACCTCTAATTTTTTTTAAACAATTTAACATAATAAATATATTAAGATTTCGGATACGCTATACAATTATCTCAATAAAAATAATGCAATTAATATAATACCTTCTACATATAACAGGAATAATTTTATTTTCCTAATATAAAAAAATAGGAGTACAATAGGAATTACAGTTATTTATAAAAAATCAGCGAAATCTTTCAAAACATAACTTGCGTAACTGTACAAACTAGATTTTCTATCCCAATAAAATAATACAATACTAGGTACATTCCTACAAAAATTTGTGAAATCTCCAAAACAAAAACCTTTTAAAAAGGTTTGAACTAGGAAAGTATGGTTTATTTTCTAATTAATTTATTTTTGCTGTAAAATTAACAATAAAGTTTCGTTTTATGTAATAGTAAAAACATAACAAGATTGAAGCACTTAATTTTCTAACGAGAATAACAGAAGATATCTTCCAAAAAATACCTTTTAAAAAGGTCTAAGCTAGGAAAGTATTGCTATCTTTTATTGATTTCGTTGCGAAAAAATACACTTTAAATAATATATAAATAACTGTAAATTAAAAATTTCGTGTTATGTAATAGTAAAAATATAACAAAGATTGGAGCACTCAATTTTATAACGACAATAACAGAATGAAATTGTATTGTACGTACATACAAAAATTCTCATTAGATTCCTCTTTTTTATATAAAGGTTAATAAAAAATACACTTTAAATAATATGTAAATCACTGTATAACAAAAATTTGATTTGGTAAATGTGAACTGCAAATAAACTATATTTTATTAAATTCAACATAATTCAACATAAATATAAATCTTCCAAAAAATACCTTTAGAAGGTCTAAACTAGGAAAGTATTGCTACCTTTTATTAATTTCGATTTTATATGTAAGGGATATTAAAAAGATACACTTTAAATAATATGTAAACCAAAAGATACCTTTTAAAAAGGTCTAAGCTAGGGAAGTATTGCTAACTTTTATTGATTTTATTTAAAAAAAAATACACTTTAATTAATATGTAAATAACTATATAACAAAAATTCGTTCTTATAAAAATGGTCTGCTAATAAAATATATTTTATTACATTCAATATAAATATATATATATATATATATATATATATATATATATATATATATATATATATATATATATTCCTTTTATATTGATCTCGTTTTTATGTAATAAGAGGTATTAATATAATACACTTTAAATACTGCATAAATAACTATATTTAAAAAATTGGTTTTTACACAAATAGATTAATAATTTTTTTTGCATTAAACATATATTACTGTATTTTTGTATGGTATATCCTACCATTTATTGCATCACTCTCCAAATTTGAAATACATATTATTGTTTACAATTAAATTAAGGAAAACACTGAGATCTAATAATAATTGTCAAGTGTTCTTCAATAAATTTTATAAGTAAATATTTTATTTTAATTATCTATATACAAACTGTAATAAATATTAACCCTTAGTGACCACACGGGGTAACTAGTTACCCCAGGCTCAGAAAAAGTGAAATTGGAGGTATAAAATATTTAAAACATTTGACCAGTTTTTAGAACGCCATCTATAAATTGCCCGATAAAAATCATTAGAAATATTGAAGAACACTTCAACAAACATGAAACAATCGGTTACAAGTGTTAAAACGCCCATATGTCTTGTACAACTAGGTTTTTCAGCGTGGGGTAATGAGTTACCCCATGTGGCCGCTATGTGGCCTGGCTGAGGTGTGGCCGCTAAGGGTTAAACAAATTTTAATTTTGATAACTTTTTTTATAATTAAATTAATGAAAACACTGAAATCTAATGATAATTGTCAAGTATTTTTCAACCATTTTTATACATAAATATTTTATTTTAATTATCTATATACAGACAGTGATAAATAATAAACAAATTTTAATAATCATGATAATTCTTTTTACAATTATATTAAGGAAAACACTGAAATCTAACGACGATCGTCAAGTATGTTTTTTTTAATTTTTTTCAATTGATATTCTTTTTATCGTTACAGTCAAAGCCCGCGCACTGCGAATTCGTGCACTACATAATTCAGCGCACTAATAACGTTCAGCCTCCGCAAACTGTTAACTTAGGGTCGTAGCGCTTCAATGCTATTGGCCGCCGTGGCAGAGATTTTGTATAGTGCACGGGGTCTAACTGTATGTAGATAATAATAAACCCCATGCAATTAATACAACTAAAAATTCAAATACTACCCTTTAAACATGACTGCTCGACGTGCAAGCTCCTTGAATATTAATCTGGTATTTTGCTTTCATTGGTCTGAAATAACTCGCAATATTAACATACAAGATCTGAATCAATATCTGAAACTCGGTATTATTACTGAACAATGTCCAGTCTACGGCTGTAGATAAATATGTAGAAGCATGTTTATTACTGCTGTACAACAAAAATATTTATATTCACAAATTTATCTTATAATAACAATAATATCCCTGGTAGAAATCTTATCGTGGCGCCCACATTCGCTATAATGGCCTTTATAGGCAAACTAGATAGTACTAGACTGTACAAAACTCGATAAATCCACACAGATTTACATAGTTTTCTCAATAATAATATGTACGTATAAAATCTGTGAGGTTATATATTATTTATTGAACAGAACTTTTATTGTAAAAATTAATGTTAAAGAAAGTTTAACATGCAAGTTTTTAATTATAATAATAAGATCTACAGTTCTATTCATACTATTTACATATAAAAGTAGTCATAAAGCATATGTAACCTGAAAAATGAAATTTTAGAAATAATTTTCCTTGCATATGAAAAACAGTGATTACAAAATAACGTTATTGATTGATGTAGTTGTTTCTTGAAAAGTAATATATAAATAATAATATCATATGTACAAATATGTACTTTATGAGATGCTTTATTTAAATACTAGAATTTTAATTTCAGAATTGAAAATAATTTTGTATCCGTATGTGAGTTTTTATAATACATAAACTGCTCGTCCGTGACAACATTTTCAAAGACAAACACATTAGTCGAACACATGTAGACGATAATTTTCTTTATAAGTAACAAATTACTATGTTTTAACTGGCCATAGATGTCAAATGAAAGTGTTTGATTATAAATTAATCACAGTAGGAAATACAAAAATAGAACATATATATAATAACTCAAATACATTATTTCTTTTTAAAAATAGAAAATTAATCAGTTGATAATAAATGTATGTGAAAATAGTTTTCCTTGCATAAACCATAACGGTTTTGAAACCAAGCATGTATTTAGGATGGAACATAATCTAATATAAGGAAACCAATTTTACACAAAGAAAATAAATATTTGCACTAACACTTCATATAGTTATTTAGATATTCAGATTATTTTCTTATTTTGATTGTTTAATATATATGTGTAACATAATATTGTTATTGAGTTCTAAATACAAAAACTCGATGCATCTAAAATTTGATGACCTTACACTTTAGAGGTTTTTTACATTTACTTACATTGGTAATAGGTGAACAATAACATGTAAATACCTTTAAATCAAAATAATACATAATAAGTTCAATAGATTATGCGTCTGTTTCTTAAAATATAACCTTTAAGTGGTTGTTATTGTCATAATTTTGCTTATCTAGTTTTATCGGGGCAAATAATATGGGAAACTAGAAGGGACGACCGTTACACGCCTTTATAGTAGCTATCTAGTTTGCCTACATAGATCTACACAGCGCGAGATTATTCTACATAGATCTATAAAGTGGACGGGATAAATTTCTACCAGGGATTCAACATTTTTTATTAATGTTCTTTAACATGTGTTTGTACAAATAGCAACATGCTCTTTTCATACTTGGCGGGCCCTTAGGTTTCTGTTTATTAGGTGAATGAACCAAATATTTATACCTAATGTAAATATTAACTGCCTGTGTTAAATTTAAGTCTAGATTCGTTAGAAGAAGTGTACAATACAAAGTAAAAAAGTATATTATTTATTTATTTATTTATTTATTTATTTATTTATTTATTTATTTATTTATTTATTTATTTATTTATTTATTTATTTATTTATTTATTTATTTATTTATTTATTTATTTATTTATTTATTTATTTATTTATTTATTTATTTATTTATTTATTTATTTATTTATTTATTTATTTATTTATTTATTTATTTATTTATTTATTTATTTATTTATTTATTTATTTATTTATTTATTTATTTATTTATTTATTTATTTATTTATTTATTTATTTATTTATTTATTTATTTATTTATTTATTTATTTATTTATTTATTTATTTATTTATTTATTTATTTATTTATTTATTTATTTATTTATTTATTTATTTATTTATTTATTTATTTATTTATTTATTTATTTATTTATTTATTTATTTATTTATTTATTTATTTATTTATTTATTTATTTATTTATTTATTTATTTATTTATTTATTTATTTATTTATTTATTTATTTATTTATTTATTTATTTATTTATTTATTTATTTATTTATTTATTTATTTATTTATTTATTTATTTATTTATTTATTTATTTATTTATTTATTTATTTATTTATTTATTTATTTATTTATTTATTTATTTATTTATTTATTTATTTATTTATTTATTTATTTATTTATTTATTTATTTATTTATTTATTTATTTATTTATTTATTTATTTATTTATTTATTTATTTATTTATTTATTTATTTATTTATTTATTTATTTATTTATTTATTTATTTATTTATTTATTTATTTATTTATTTATTTATTTATTTATTTATTTATTTATTTATTTATTTATTTATTTATTTATTTATTTATTTATTTATTTATTTATTTATTTATTTATTTATTTATTTATTTATTTATTTATTTATTTATTTATTTATTTATTTATTTATTTATTTATTTATTTATTTATTTATTTATTTATTTATTTATTTATTTATTTATTTATTTATTTATTTATTTATTTATTTATTTATTTATTTATTTATTTATTTATTTATTTATTTATTTATTTATTTATTTATTTATTTATTTATTTATTTATTTATTTATTTATTTATTTATTTATTTATTTATTTATTTATTTATTTATTTATTTATTTATTTATTTATTTATTTATTTATTTATTTATTTATTTATTTATTTATTTATTTATTTATTTATTTATTTATTTATTTATTTATTTATTTATTTATTTATTTATTTATTTATTTATTTATTTATTTATTTATTTATTTATTTATTTATTTATTTATTTATTTATTTATTTATTTATTTATTTATTTATTTATTTATTTATTTATTTATTTATTTATTTATTTATTTATTTATTTATTTATTTATTTATTTATTTATTTATTTATTTATTTATTTATTTATTTATTTATTTATTTATTTATTTATTTATTTATTTATTTATTTATTTATTTATTTATTTATTTATTTATTTATTTATTTATTTATTTATTTATTTATTTATTTATTTATTTATTTATTTATTTATTTATTTATTTATTTATTTATTTATTTATTTATTTATTTATTTATTTATTTATTTATTTATTTATTTATTTATTTATTTATTTATTTATTTATTTATTTATTTATTTATTTATTTATTTATTTATTTATTTATTTATTTATTTATTTATTTATTTATTTATTTATTTATTTATTTATTTATTTATTTATTTATTTATTTATTTATTTATTTATTTATTTATTTATTTATTTATTTATTTATTTATTTATTTATTTATTTATTTATTTATTTATTTATTTATTTATTTATTTATTTATTTATTTATTTATTTATTTATTTATTTATTTATTTATTTATTTATTTATTTATTTATTTATTTATTTATTTATTTATTTATTTATTTATTTATTTATTTATTTATTTATTTATTTATTTATTTATTTATTTATTTATTTATTTATTTATTTATTTATTTATTTATTTATTTATTTATTTATTTATTTATTTATTTATTTATTTATTTATTTATTTATTTATTTATTTATTTATTTATTTATTTATTTATTTATTTATTTATTTATTTATTTATTTATTTATTTATTTATTTATTTATTTATTTATTTATTTATTTATTTATTTATTTATTTATTTATTTATTTATTTATTTATTTATTTATTTATTTATTTATTTATTTATTTATTTATTTATTTATTTATTTATTTATTTATTTATTTATTTATTTATTTATTTATTTATTTATTTATTTATTTATTTATTTATTTATTTATTTATTTATTTATTTATTTATTTATTTATTTATTTATTTATTTATTTATTTATTTATTTATTTATTTATTTATTTATTTATTTATTTATTTATTTATTTATTTATTTATTTATTTATTTATTTATTTATTTATTTATTTATTTATTTATTTATTTATTTATTTATTTATTTATTTATTTAATCACTGTTTTTCATATGCAAGGAAAATTATTTCTAAAATTTCATTTTTCAGGTTACATATGCTTTATGACTACTTTTATATGTAAATAGTATGAATAGAACTGTAGATCTTATTATTATAATTAAAAACTTGCATGTTAAACTTTCTTTAACATTAATTTTTACAATAAAAGTTCTGTTCAATAAATAATATATAACCTCACAGATTTTATACGTACATATTATTATTGAGAAAACTATGTAAATCTGTGTGGATTTATCGAGTTTTGTACAGTCTAGTACTATCTAGTTTGCCTATAAAGGCCATTATAGCGAATGTGGGCGCCACGATAAGATTTCTACCAGGGATATTATTGTTATTATAAGATAAATTTGTGAATATAAATATTTTTGTTGTACAGCAGTAATAAACATGCTTCTACATATTTATCTACAGCCGTAGACTGGACATTGTTCAGTAATAATACCGAGTTTCAGATATTGATTCAGATCTTGTATGTTAATATTGCGAGTTATTTCAGACCAATGAAAGCAAAATACCAGATTAATATTCAAGGAGCTTGCACGTCGAGCAGTCATGTTTAAAGGGTAGTATTTGAATTTTTAGTTGTATTAATTGCATGGGGTTTATTATTATCTACATACAGTTAGACCCCGTGCACTATACAAAATCTCTGCCACGGCGGCCAATAGCATTGAAGCGCTACGACCCTAAGTTAACAGTTTGCGGAGGCTGAACGTTATTAGTGCGCTGAATTATGTAGTGCACGAATTCGCAGTGCGCGGGCTTTGACTGTAACGATAAAAAGAATATCAATTGAAAATAATTAAAAAAAACATACTTGACGATCGTCATTAGATTTCAGTGTTTTCCTTAATATAATTGTAAAAAGAATTATCATGATTATTAAAATTTGTTTATTATTTATCACTGTCTGTATATAGATAATTAAAATAAAATATTTATGTATAAAAATGGTTGAAAAATACTTGACAATTATCATTAGATTTCAGTGTTTTCATTAATTTAATTATAAAAAAAGTTATCAAAATTAAAATTTGTTTAACCCTTAGCGGCCACAACTCAGCCAGGCCACATAGCGGCCACATGGGGTAACTCATTACCCCACACTGAAAAACCTAGTTGTACAAGACATATGGGCGTTTTAACACTTGTAACCGATTGTTTCATGTTTGTTGAAGTGTTCTTCAATATTTCTAATGATTTTTATCGGGCAATTTATAGATGGCGTTCTAAAAACTGGTCAAATGTTTTAAATATTTTATACCTCCAATTTCACTTTTTCTGAGCCTGGGGTAACTAGTTACCCCGTGTGGTCGCTAAGGGTTAATATTTATTACAGTTTGTATATAGATAATTAAAATAAAATATTTACTTATAAAATTTATTGAAGAACACTTGACAATTATTATTAGATCTCAGTGTTTTCCTTAATTTAATTGTAAACAATAATATGTATTTCAAATTTGGAGAGTGATGCAATAAATGGTAGGATATACCATACAAAAATACAGTAATATATGTTTAATGCAAAAAAAATTATTAATCTATTTGTGTAAAAACCAATTTTTTAAATATAGTTATTTATGCAGTATTTAAAGTGTATTATATTAATACCTCTTATTACATAAAAACGAGATCAATATAAAAGGAATATATATATATATATATATATATATATATATATATATATATATATATATATATATATATATTTATATTGAATGTAATAAAATATATTTTATTAGCAGACCATTTTTATAAGAACGAATTTTTGTTATATAGTTATTTACATATTAATTAAAGTGTATTTTTTTTTAAATAAAATCAATAAAAGTTAGCAATACTTCCCTAGCTTAGACCTTTTTAAAAGGTATCTTTTGTTTTACATATTATTTAAAGTGTATCTTTTTAATATCCCTTACATATAAAATCGAAATTAATAAAAGGTAGCAATACTTTCCTAGTTTAGACCTTCTAAAGGTATTTTTTGGAAGATTTATATTTATGTTGAATTATGTTGAATTTAATAAAATATAACAAAATCAAATTTTTGTTATACAGTGATTTACATATTATTTAAAGTGTATTTTTTATTAACCTTTATATAAAAAAGAGGAATTTAATGAGAATTTTTGTATGTACGTACAATACAATTTCATTCTGTTATTCTCGTTATAAAATTGAGTGCTCCAATCTTTGTTATATTTTTACTATTACATAACACGAAATTTTTGATATACAGTTATTTATAGATTATTTAAAGTGTATTTTTTCACAACGAAATCAATAAAAGGTAGCAATACTTTCCTAGCTTAGACCTTTTTAAAAGGTATTTTTTGGAAGATTTCTTCTGTTATTCTCGTTAGAAAATTAAGTGCTTCAATCTTGTTATGTTTTTACTATTACATAAAACGAAACTTTATTGTTAATTTTAGGGAAAAAATAAATTAATTAAAAAAGAAGCCATACTTTCCGAGTTCAAACCTTTTTAGGTTTTTGGGAGATTTCTCAATTTTTTGTAGAAATGACTCCCAATTTTTGTAACAGTTATTTACATATTATTTAAATAAATATATGTTTTTATTTAATATTTTTTAAGATATTGTTTGGATCTACGAAAAAGAATAATGAAAAAAAATTTAACGAAGAAGTGCTCCTCTCCTTTTGTAATAAGTGTCAAAATGAGTCGAATAACCGTCGAAAAAGAAATTTTCGTTCATCATGCGACCTAAAATCGTGTGAGAAACAAAGTTCCTTTAATGTAGGATCAAGATTTTGAGGTTTTGCAACGGTAAAATGTAAGATATTATTACGTATTGATAGCATAAAATTTTTCAGAATGATTGCTTTTAAATATAAAAAGTTTTCTGGACCTGTGAAAAACAGAAATCTTTTTCTAAGTTTTAACCAGGCCTGCCCCCTTAACCCATTTCTTCCTAAGCGGCCATTTTATAGTCGAGAGAGAGAGAGAGAGAGAGAGAGAGAGAGAGAGAGAGAGAGAGAGAGATAGAGAGAGAGATAGAGAGAGAGAGAGAGAGAGAGAGAGAGATTTGATTAAATGGTACAGAACTAGATTAGTTTAATAAAACTTTATTTAACATAAAGTCTCTAAGCTTAATCTTAAAGTAAGGTGAAACGTACCCTGATCGCAGATCGCTTGGAAGCTTATTCCAAAAAGTGGCCGCTGTGATACGGAAAGAGTTTTCGTAGCAGCACGTCGTGAAGGATTTAATTTCTAAATCGTATTCCGAAATTCTTTTTGAGCCCGGGCCATCGAGTGAACTAATTTAAAATCATTAAAAAGGTATTCCGGTTGTTTAGTCCTTAAGACATTCGCGAGCAACGACAGCAGAATGAATATTTTTCTATCCGAATAAAGAAGGATGTCGTACTCCTTATACACAGGAGTTATGTGTGAAAATTTGTCGGTGCTAGTCGCATATCGAACAGCAGCATTTTTACACCGGCTCAATTTACGAGTGAGTTCTGCGGATAATTCCGTGAATAAACTTGCACAGTAATCAAAGTATGGGAAGACAAGCGATTTAATCAAAGTCATCTTCATACAGTTTGGTAGAAATCCATGACATCTCTTGATTTTCGATAATGCTGAAAAATATTTCCTAGACGTTACAGTTGTCTGCGATCGCCACGAAAGAGTGCTGTCGACTGTAATGCCGAGAATTTTGATTTCTTCGCTTGTCTGTACAACAGTACCTTCGAGAACAATGTCGCGTAGATCCTGTCCCGGAAGTCTACTCATGAACCCTCTAGACCCGAACCAAGTAGCTTTAGTTTTATTGGGATGGATTGTGAGACCGTTATCCAGAGCCCATCTCGAAATCCTACGCAGATTGGCGTTGACGCATTCAATGATTTTCGTTGCATCCTTAAAAAAAAGAGGGAGAGAAACAGAGAGAGAGAGGTAATGAAAATGTTATATTTGTGCATATCGACCATGCTACCAAACACACTACTATTCACGTACTGTACCATCAATGCACTTCTATCTAGGTATCCTACTATCCATGCACTTCTCTATCCACTAATTCTACTATCCACGCAGCTCTATACCCAACTTTCCCACTATCCATACATCCCTCTTTCCACTTATCCCACTATCCACTCACTTCTTTATCAATTTATCCCGCTATCTACGAGCCTATCTATTCACTTATGCTAAATATTTTTTGGAAAGTCTTATTTTATCTTTATCTTATTTTTATTTAAAGTCTTATTTTATCTTTAATGTTACTTTACACGTGAAAAGCATAATTACGATGGACAGTGGAAAACGAAGTGAGAATAGTTTTTAGTAGATCAACTAATAAAATGTAAATTTATTTAAAACGGCTTCCACAAAATAAATCAAGTAAGGAAATATGATAAAATCTGTGGTAATTTTTAATTCCATTCTTAGTTAAAAATATTTATGTAATAATATTGTTTGATAATTATATTAAAACCATAGAATAACATGCATAATCAATATCTGTATATTATAAATAATGTTTATAAATTATTTTTGATCAAAATGGATATTAATATCTATTTACTGCAATTGATATTGATATTGATATCATTAATGATTGAAATTGTGGCGCATATTGCACGACTGAAATTCCTAGTTTAAAAAAATATCATGAACAAGCAAATTTTTCAAAATTTATTATAGGACCACCAGTCATTATAGTAATTTTTCTCAATTCTTTATTTTCATAACGTCCAGTTGCGTCAAGCGCATCAGATTTTCTTTTGATGTTTTAAATGTATGGTAATCTACATTTTAAATACATTTTTTATAAATCTATGTTGAGACCTATAAGATAAAAGTTTAAGTACAAATTTTGGCTCTGCAATAATTATAATAAAATACATTATTTTTGTGAAAATAAAAAATTAAAAAACTTAATTTAGCTATAGAATTTTTGTAGAAACATAAATTATAATATTGCAACATCGATATCTAAGTTTTACTTAAAAGTATACAAGCTGATCCAAATTCACCGATGCCTGTTGCGCAAAACGATAATCAAAATAATGTCCTTTTTGCAGATCGTATGACTGCATTAATATTTTAAGGGCGGTTTAGGGGGATTTTAATAAGTGCAAATATGTTCTTTTTATGTACAATTATGTACAAAAAAGAGGAAAAATATATTTATCAATGCTTAACATATTTTAAGATTTTCTGAAACTTCTTCCCTTAATCTACGTACTAACGTCTAATTACATATAATTTGAATATTTAAATAATTTTAATAAATTACGTACAGAGAAAAAATGGATCTAATAAGGATAATTACCTATCATTGTGTAATTTTAGTAGAAAATTATCTTTTGACAAACTATCTGTTTAAACTTAGACGAATGGTTAACTTACCCTAGGTGGTAAGTTAACTGTGTTAATAAATATTTTTAACTTTGAATTTTTCTGAAATTAAATAATAACCAATGAACGTTATTAATATAAATTAATGGAGTGAATTTTTAATAAATGTAATCAAAATTTTGTAGCTGGGAAAAAGCCTTGATAGGCATAAAAAACCCAGAATTTATTACTTATAAGAAGATACAGAAAATAATGTTAAGAACAAATAACGAAAAATGACACGCTTTGTCACATACGCACACTCGCCTTCGATCAACCTTCCTTCGTGAACAGTGTCCGAAAGGTAATTCGATCAACACCCGATGCAACTCGTTAGTTGCACCACGTGCCGGTCAGAGAGAATACTCGAATACCACATAAACGATATTGCCTGCAAAACATAAAAAATGCTACTCGTAATAGGAATAATGACATGCAACCTATAATATGCATTGTGTAAATTATTATTGACTGATTACTGTCGCTATATAGGTTTATTTGTAAAGTAACCCAATGTATGCCCATAACCCATGCCGTAGGGCTCTGGCCCTAGGGAGAGGGGGGCGCAAGATTCCAGGACTAAAAGAAAAGGTCTCGCTTTGCTTGAGCGAAAAATATCACATGAGCAAATAATCTACTTCCGCGCCCGTGTCGAAATGTACTATTAATAATAAAATCGTAAACACTTATACACTCAAAACCCAAATAACCTAAGCTGAGCAATTGACAATAAACAAATATATAAAAGAATTGTTAACCTTAAACCCTAAATCCAGCTACCCCATTCTGAGCATTTTGCAATTAAAAAATTTTGATTTATTAAACTATAAACGCACTTTGAAGTATTGGAAACGCATTCGATCTTATTAAAATAATCTTACATGACAATATAAACATGTTCTAAGTCCATGAAGACATAGATATAGTTTATCGTTTAATTTTTTCGCAGTAAATTCGCCTGGTTAAGACCTACCGGTGGCGCCGCCGGTGCGGCCAATTTGGGAAACTTAGATCACTACCTGGGGGTTAAGAGCATAAGGATAGGGGAGAATGGGGCAATGCCGGTCACTGGCTAATTCCGGTCACCCTTATTTTCAATAATCTAAACATTTTTAGGTAATAATTCGAATAGTATATTAAACGCAACATAAAATGCAATTAATCTAATGTCCAAACAATCTTCTATTCAGTTTTATTAAGGAATTATACACAATTAAAGTGTAGGCCTACATTTCTTATAAGAAATCTGGTGTATAAAATAAGCCTTTATGCATATTATTTTTTACGTTATGCAGTTATTTTTTGCAACTTTATTAATCTGAACAATCTAAGAATACGAAGTAGTGAAGAAAAAAGAGTATAAACCTATTACTTTTTTGTCATCTCAATTTAAATTATTAAGCAAAATTGGGGTAATCCCAGTCACAATGTTATTTATATGACGCTCTCGAAAGTGAGGCTAAGAAAACGTTGCGCTGCGCTTTCAGGTAGGGTAACTTTGCTTAAGTGTTTTCGATTGAACAGTGGTTATATTATTACATATTTCATTGTGTAAGTGTGAATAATAATACAACGGATCATATGAAAGTTCATATAATTGATTTAAAGAAATTTTTCACCTATAAAAGTAACTTTCTAATAGTTATCGGAATTGTACCAAGGCTGACCGGCATTACCCTTTGATGTAGAGTAAATCCGGTTAAAATTCTTTTTTTTATTTCGACTTATAGCTTTGATATCTTACATTTTGATATTAAACCAATAAGAAATATTTAAAGTCAATGATTTGAACTAACATAATAATTATTTAAGTTAAAAAAAACAATTTGAAAGTGGCCGGCAATACCCCGTCCTCCCCTACATAATGAAAATAAAAAATAATACAAAAAATAGAGTCAAGACAAAAATAAGTACAACTTGCACTATTATTTAATGTATTTAGGAATTTTCATTATATAAATTACAAAAAAAAATACTAATTTAAAATTTTTGTTTTTTTTGGTTATTTGTATAGCTAAAATCCTTAAATAACTTAAATAATAGTTTAATGGCTGTATTTTATGTCTGAAACCTATGTTTTGGTAATATTTTCCGTTTTTCTATGTGTTCTCATACTTTTGACCCACTTCCTAAGCTTCCCAAAGTAGCCGCCTGGGTGGCGCCAGCAGTAGGTCTTAACAAGGCGAATAGGGAATGATAAAAGTACATTCTATGATCTTCATCTTCAATCTACCTTTTTAGTTAAAACATTTTAGTCATTTTATAGAAAACTTTTACCTTTTAGTAAAAAAAATACTTAATATTTATGCACTGAAAAATAATATAATACAGCAGTAATTGAATGTTCTTTTATCGAAGTAACTCATGTATTGTTAACTTTCTTAAACATTTGTATTAAAATTTATGGAAAATTTTCTTGCCTATATGAAAATCAATAGTGTATTTTGATTCCTAATGTCTGAAAACATGTTTCTATAATGATTTTAGCATAACTTTCTTTACCATCACAAAGCTTCCTCTACGAGGAAGCAGAATTGTCTTTCAGTTAAAGAAATAAGTTTTATAAAATTAGTAAACATAATAGTAACCTACAAAATTATGTTCAGTAATTTCAAAAATATACTTACACTAATGGAAATTAATATATTTATAATATGAACAAAACACTGAATATAAAATTAACTATAAGATTAAATTAAAAATAACGATAAATTAGAAATAACTGTACAATTTACACTTCTAAAAAAACTTTTCTCCATAACGATAAGAGTGTCACATGTCGCTATATGATGTCAGGGAATTGTAAAGATTGTTAGTCCCGAAAGTGAACATAATCCCTTGATATGGGCGCCATTACATTCTTAATCACGTCGTTGTAAGGTATCCTGATAACGCCGTGATAATTAGGTCAGGCAGCCTGACCATCATTTCTACTAGGGACTCTTACAAAAGACTGTTGGGTTAGTGGTTTGAGGTAATGGCTTGCCACCTAGAGGTCTTATGTTCAAATCCACTTTAGGGCAAATTTTTTTTTAATAATTTATGGTATTGCGCTGTACAAAACATCAATAATTTTCAATAAAAACAATTAGTTATTATGTTAATTTTGCATTACTTTATTGTTCGAGTAAAAACGACTTATATATAGTTATATAGAGACAAAATTTATATATAATTATAGATAATTATATATAAGTCATTTTTACTCGGGTTATATTGACAAATAAGGTTTTCTTTTCAAGTTACAGTGGTTTTCCATGAGCTTGAGACGCATTATTATTATTATTATTATTTTTTTTTTTTTTAACTCGCAAAAATCATCATGGACACCATCCCCTGAGCTCCTGCACTCTGGGGTGGTAGTGTGGGACTCCACTGGCGCGCTGTCCATCCTCAACTGATGTCCGTGCTCAATGCCGCATTACAGCCGAGGCGGGCTCGCCGCCGTGTCCTACCCACTAAAAACGAGTATGCCGCGAACGCCCCCCACCCGGTACCGCTTTCGCATTACTTCGAGTGGGGGGCCGCCTGTCTTTTTCTTCTTTCGTCCTCAGTCAGTCCTGCCAAGTTTCGTTTGTCTTGTCTTTTCGTCAGCCTGGCCCGTCGGCCAAGCATCCGTCTTCCCGTTTCGCGCGGAGGACCTTTTCGATATATAATGCTACCGCGTCCCACTTGTCTTTGCTCTCCAACATCGTTGCAACAATGTTGGCTGGCACTGTCGGCCCCGTAATGGTCTCCAGTCTTCGTCGTTCTTCGGTCCAGTGCGGGCACACGAAAAACGTGTGTTCCGCGTCGTCTTTGTTGTGCCCGCAGTAAGTACACGCCGGCGTTCTAACCTTCCCCATTCTGTGTAAGTATTGTCTGAAGTATCCGTGCCCAGACAAGAACTGGGTGAGGTAAACACTCACCTCCCCGAATTGCCTGCCCAGCCACGGAGCCAGTTCCGGTATTAGTTCGTAGGTCCATCGTGCCTGTTGCTGTCGACGTGGTTGTGGTCGTTGCCTCTCACCCAGCCATTCGTCCTGCCACACCGTCATTGTCCGTTCCCGTTCTTCTGTCGCTGCGCGGGCCCTCCCGAACTCGTGGCTCCGCTCGTATATCCGCTTTCGCTCTTGCGCAAGCAGATATACGGGGATAACTCCGGCGATAACGAATCTCGCTGCCCTTGAAACCGTTCTGTACGCGCTTGCTATTCGAAGTGCTCCCTTGCGCTGCACCACGCTATGCACTTTCTATACTTTTCCTTGCTCATGGCATCGGCCCAGACCTCCGCTCCGTAGAGGAGAATGGAGTTCGTGGTTGACATGATCAGTCTGCGCGTTGCAGGTCGTGGCCCGCGCACGTTGGCCATGAGCCTGCTTAATTCGGCTACCCATTTCGCCGCCCTATTCGCCGTGATTCGGAGGTGAAGAGCGAAGGTCAGCTTATTGTCTAGGGCCACCCCCAGATACTTAGCCGCCGGACGAGTCCTCACCACCGCGTCACCTACCGTTATGTCCATTGCTGTCTGGATTCGTTTCCTAGTCAGCAATACTACTTCCGTCTTATCTAAAGCTAGCCGTAGTCCGTGCTCACGCATCCAGCGAAGTATGCGCCGCATGGCCACGGTCAGCTGGAACTGGGCAGTATCTACGTCGCGCGCAACTATTACCACCGCTACATCGTCCGCGCATCCTATCAGCGACACCCCGATCGGCATCTGGAGTCTCAGCATTGCGTCATGTAATACTAACCAGAAATCCGAACCCAAAATCGACCCCTGCGCCACGCCGGCCGTGACAGGTCTGACTTTGAGTCCGTTTCGTACAAAAGCTTTCTGTCACTCAGATAGTCCTCAATCCATCGCAAGGCATAGTCTGGCACCCCAAAGGCTCGAAGAGCCGCCAGGATGTCGACCCATCTCGCGGAATTGAAGGCGTTCTTAACATCAAGCGTTGCCAGCACGACTATCGGTCTAGCCGCATGACACGCCTCATCTGTTCTAGCGACCGACGCTGTTACTTCGCGCACCGCGCCTATCACCGATCGACCCTTCCTGAAACCGTGCTGGTTATCGGAAAGATCGCCTGCTTCCCGAATCGCTCCCTGGATCCTTGGCCTAAGAAGCAGCTCAGCTGTTTTCCCCATCGTATCGAGCAGACTAAGAGGTCTGTAAGCGGATGGAGAATTTGGGTCCCCTTTATTTTTATCGATGAGAACCAATCGCGCACTCTTCCAGCGGTAGCTGAATACCCCCTCTACCAAACATGTATTGTACATTTCAAGCAGTATCTGTGGCCTACACTTCGCGATTATCTTTATTGCTTCTACTGGTATTCCGTCCGGTCCTGGTGCCTTTCCGCCCTTCAGGGAGGAGGTAGCTGCCAAAAGCTCCCCCTCCGTGAACAGCGGGATATCGTCCGCGCGTATGTCGGTGTATTCCGCGTGGTCCCTAAGTGGATGGGCTGGAAAGAGCCCGTCAATTACCGTTTCGATTTTTCGCGTGCTCATCACCGAATTGGCCGCTCGTGCTTTCAGTTTTTGGGTTACTATCTTATAGCCCATCCCCCAAGGGTCGCCGTCGACGTCCTCGCAAAGTTGTCTCCAGCAACGAAGCTTGCTGTGCTTGATCGCGTAGCGAAGCTGCTTCCGTGCCACCCTATACTGCTGCATGAGATCGTCGCTTCCTTCCCGGAGTCGCGCACGCTGTGCCGCCCGTCTGCGCGCATGGCACTCTTTCCTGAGTGTCGCGATCTCGTCGGTCCACCAGTATACCGGTTGTCGTCTATTTCTCGTGCACGTCCGTGGCATAGCGGCGTTGCACGCTTTCGCTATCACTCTCGTCGTTCTTTCTACGAGCACTTCCGCTGTTTCACGGCCTACTGGTACACGCGGAATTCTCGCAGAGGGAGGTTCCGCATCCATTACCACCTCTACCAATTTCTCGCGGTCCATACGTCTGACGTTCCATCGCGGAAAGTGCTCGCTTCGTCTTGACGTGTTTGTCCTTTCGTCCGCGCCCCCTATCTCGAATCGGATGTACTGATGGTCACTACCGTTCTCGTCGTCAGTTACGTGCCAGTTCCGAATGTTCCTAGCCAGCCCTTCGCTTGAAAACGTTACGTCTGGTATGGATCGGCCAAATCCAGGCCTAACATACGTTGGTGTCGAGCCTACATTTAGCGTCGTCAGTCCAAGCCTTGCCGTTGCGTCGAGTATGAGCTGTCCCCGTCCGTTCGTCATGGGCATCCCCCATTCAATCGCTCTGGCGTTGAAATCCCCACCAACCACGATACTGCCAGTTATTCCTCGTAGCGCGTCTTCTAACGTGTCAAGTTTGCGCGTAAATTCGTCAGCTGTCAAACTGGGTGAAAGGTATACGCTCACGAACGTAACGGTCCCAACTCTTGCCCACGCGAAGTCCTCTCCGGCCCCCCTGTCCGAGGTCACATGGTCCGCGCGTACCCAGATCGCGACTGTACCACTGTCGCTTGGCACCCACGACAGGGTATTCTCGTGTTTGTACAATTCCGACAAAAGCATGACGTCCACATCCCACTCCGCGATGAACTGCGGGAGGAGGTCGTGGGCGAGTCTGCTTCTGTGCATATTCCCTTGGAGTACGCAGATCATCTCGAAGGATGTAACTTGCATGCCTTAAGGGCTTCTCTGAACACTGTGCAGGCACCTGTTCCTGGAAAATGGTTTCGAGCTGCGATGTCGATACCCTTCTCCACGCACAGGAAACAGGTGAGCCTGTTATCTGGTTTGTCTGAGCATGCTGCTGCCTTGTGGCCTTCTTTGCCACATTTCCAGCAACATTTGCTCCTGTCTATTCCTTTGCACAGTTTTTTCAGGTGCCCGTACCCGAGGCATTTGTGGCATCGAGTTACTGTCACCCTTTGTCTAATTCGGCAGTTGTTGATCCAGCCGACTCTCATTTTACCTTTCTTTAGCATAATGGCGGCCGCGCTGCGATCTAGTTCAGCTAGAGCCATTTTCTGCCCTCTGCCATTCGGATCAAACATGGTTATTTTGATCTCTGTCTCACAATCAGTTTCTCGCTTGATTGCATCCCTCACTTCGACTTCTGTTGCCATACAGTCTAGGTCTAGGATTTCAACTGTCGGTCTGTCTGTCATGTCTTTGACACTTCCCATTCCCTGGACTGCCTCCTTGATGGCATCACGGAACGGCTGTGTACCGGTCGTCCCGTGCTCCAAGATAAGGAGGACGCCACCCTTTTCCGTCGTACGCATCTTGCGTATTTTTGTACCTGTCGCGTCTGGGACCACACCTTTCTTTAAGGTGCTTACAATATCGGCGTACGTCTTTCCTTCCGTCGGCTGTACCAGTATTGCGTCGCGTCTCGTTCTGAGAGCGGGGAGGCCACCCCGGGGTCCGGATGGCGGGCCGAGCCTCTGGGTAGCCTCACTCCCGCGCTGTTTTGTCTTTGGCGCCGTCAGTCTTGCCGTGTCCCCGCTACTAGTACCGGGTCCGGCGGAGGCCTCAGGGACGTCCAAATTTTACTCTTAACGTGCCTATTCCGTACCTGTTACCATGCGCCGGCGACAGATTTCGTCTTTTTATTTGGGGTTTCTTCATCTTGTGAAGTAACCCTGTCTCTCTTCCTTTCGGATCTAGGCAGTCGATTGTTTGTGGCCTTCTTGCCACCCTGCGATCCACCGGGATCTTGCTCCGAGGCAGTTTTTGCCTGAGGCAAGGTCTCTGATCTAACCTGAGCCTCACTGCACATCTCAGTCAGGAGCTGGACCATGCCGTGTAGTACGGGTATACCTTTTTTGATAGCCCCTCCTGCACCCTTTTGCTGGTTGCAGACATAATCTGACAATGCTTTCAGCATCATCGTCATTCCCTCCAGGGCGGCTCCCATCTGTTCTGGGCAGTTGCCTTGCAGTTCTTCTGCCATTTTCTCACCTCTTACATTGAGGTTCTTCTCTTTACCTTGGATCTCAAGGAGCCTCTTTTTCGTCTCCTCCCAATCCCGCTTTTCATTTCGTCGTTTTTCGGATGAGGGTGTCCCCTGTGGTGTTTGTTGCCCGCGGAGGACATTCTCTTCCTGCCCATTCATTGCCATTTCATTTTCTTTTCCTGCCTCACCTTCCGTTTCTTTTCTTTTTTGGTTATCCATAAGTTTTTTAAGTGCTCCGGAATACCAGGCCGTCTCCGAACGCGGTTACCTCATGTGGTGGGGGTGTGAACGCGGCTATAGCTACCCCCATTGCTATAAACGTTTGGGGCCCGTGACGGGAAACTAACAACCGAAACAGCCTGCGCACGTACACCCAATCATTGGCATCCTGGCACTCCCACGGGTGCGACGCGTTGACGTCGGGAGATACCACGCTACGCACGTTTCATGCATCATGCAGCACATCCCTTGCGGGCAGCGTCAACATGCTCGTTACGTAGCGTGACCCTTGTATTAGTGTCGGTTGAGGTGTAGTGTATGTGTAATAGTGTCCTGTTTGTAGTGGTGAGCAATATTGTGTGGTGAATGTTTCCCGAGTGAGATCGCGGCAGTATCCCGGCCGCTACGTTGCCGCTGCTGTCCGTCGCACCTTCGCATTTTCCTAAACCTTTCTTTCTTTTTCTGGGCGATACCCGACTATAGGGCCCCCGACTCTATCATACTTTTTTGTTCGTTCGCTTCCGGGCGATACCCGTCTATAGGGCCCCCGTAACACTTGCTTCGAGGCGATACCCGTTCATAGGGCCCCTGCACAGACATTCTTCTATAATACTGTTTAGGATCACGCATCAGGGAGAAGGATGCCTCGGACGCCGCGGAGATGGGTCTCCGTTCTCTCATGTTCGTTGGATGTTGTCTGTATATTAGTGTGGTATGTTGTCGTGTACTTGGTTACCGTTTAGTCGCCTTCTGATTGCCAGGCGAACCAGCAAATCATCCAGCTACAAGCCCCGCCGGGAGGACCGTTGCCCTTCCTCATGCCAGAAAGGTGGTGCACCGTGCATTATTATTATTATTATTATTATTATTATTATTATTATTATTATTATTATTACGCAGCTCCTATATTCGCTGTGATCATGTTCGCATCATCACCGTAGTCACCATTCATGATTTATGGGACTATGTAGTCCATAGCCTTGTTCACACAATCACGCCATTTCTATCTATTCTTTGCAAGGTTAATCCAGTTTTCCTCATAGTATCCTATTTCTCGCAAGTCAGCCCTGACATGGTCTTCCCACCTTCCGCTTGGCCTTGTACCTTCTGGTTTTTCTACTAGTACTCTAAGTGCTGTCCTATCATTTTCCATCCTCGCTACATGCCCGGCCCATCCCAGTCTTCGAGATTTTATAACTCTAGTAATATCCGCTTTTCCGTATAACTCGTTTATTTCCCTATTGTGTAAGATTCTCCATTCTCCGGTTAACTCATCAATTTTGCCTCCAAATATCCTTCGCATAACTCTGTTCTCAAACAGTCTGAACCTATCCTACTCCCGCTTAGTTAGCACCCATGTTTCGAATCCGTATAGGACTACTGGCACAATAATTTTCCTATATATCGCTAATGTTGTCTTCCGTGATAGTAGTCGCGATTTTAGTAATTTGCCCACCGAATAAAGGCATGCATTTCCGGAATATAGTCTTTTCTTAACTTCTTTATGCGTCTCATTTTTGGAATTAATTATATTTTTTTCTAACACCTTCAGGTAACTATAATTAAATAATATGTAAACCAAAAAATACCCTTTAAAAAGGTCTAAGCTAGGAAAGTATTACTAACTTTTATTGATTTCATTTTTAAAAAGATACACTTTAAATAATATGTAAATAACTATATAACAAACATTTGTTCTTATAAAAATGGTCTGCTAATAAAATATATTTTATTAAATTATTAAATACAATATAAATATATATTTTATTTTAATTGTCTATATACAAACTGTAATAAATATTAAACAAATATTAATTTTGATAACTTTTTTTATAATTAAATTAATGAAAACACTGAAATCTAATGATAATTGTCAAGTATTTTTCAACCATTTTTATACATAAATATTTTACTTTAATTATCTATATACAGACAGTGATAAATAATAAACAAATTTTAATAATCATGATAATTCTTTTTACAATTATATTAAGGAAAACACTGAAATTTAATGACGATAGTCAAGTATTTTTTTAAATTATTTTAAATTGATATTCTTTTTATCCTTACAGTAAAAGCCTGCGCACTGCGAATTCGTGCACTATATAATTCAGTGCACTGTTAATGCTCAGCCTCCGCAAACTGTTAAGTTGGGGTCGTAGCGCTTCAATGCTATTGGCCACCGTGGCAGAGATTTTGTATAGTGCGCGGTTTGTACAAATAGCAACATGCTCTTTTCATACTTGGCGGGCCCTCACGTTTCTGTTTCAAGGTGGAGTTACCCTTAAGTACTAGAGAATTGCTTATTTTGCTACGTACGTTAATCGTAAACATAAACTGTAATAACAATAATATACTTTATATCTTGTATTGTACACTTCTTCTAAGGAATGTAGACTTAAATTTAACACAGGCAGTTAATATTCACGTTAGGTATCAATATTTGGTTCATTCACCTAATAAACAGAGACGTAAGGGCCCGCCAAGTATGAAAAGAGCATGTTGCTATTTGTACAAACACATGTTAAAGAACATTAATAAAAAATGTAGAATATTATTGTTATTATAAGATAAATTTGTGAATATAAAAATTTTTGTTGTACAACAGTAATAAACATGCTGCTACATATTTATTTACAGCCGTAGACTGGACATTGTTCATTAATAATACCGAGTTTCAGATATTGATACAGATTTTGTATGTTAATATTGCGAGTTATTTCAGATGAAAGCAAAATACCAGATTAATATTCAAGGAGCTTGTACGTCGAGCAGTCATGTTTAAAGGGTAGTGATTGAATTTTTAGTTGTATTAATTGCATGGGGTTTATTATTATCTACATACAGTTAGACCCCGCGAACAATACAAAATCTCTGCCACGGTGGCCAATAGCATTGAAGCGCTACGACCCTAACTTAACAGTTTGTGGAGGCTGAACGTTATTAGTACGCTGAATTATGTAGTGCACGAATTCGCAGTTCGCGGGCTTTGACTGTAAGGATAAAAAGAATATCAATTGAAAATAATTAAAAAAACATACTTGACGATCGTCATTAGATTTCAGTGTTTTCCGTAAAATAATTGTAAAAAGAATTATCATGATTATTAAAATTTGTTTATTATTTATCACTGTCTGTATATAGATAATTAAAATAAAATATTTATCTATAAAAATGGTTGAAAAATACTTGACAATTATCATGAGATTTCAGTGTTTTCATTAATTTAATTATAAAAAAAGTCATCAAAATTAAAATTTGTTTAATATTTATTACAGTTTGTATATAGACAATTAAAATAAAATATGTATTTATATTGAATTTAATAATTTAATAAAATATATTTTATAAGCAGACCATTTTTATAACAACAAATTTTTGTTATATAGTTATTTACATATTATTTAAAGTGTATCTTTTTAATATCCCTTACTACATCAAATCGAAATTAATAAAAGGTAGCAATACTTTCCTAGCTTAGACCTTTTTAAAAGGTATTTTTTGGAAGATTTATATTTATGTAGAATTTAATAAAATATATTTTATTTGCAGTTCACATTTACCAAATCAAATTTTTGTTATACAATGATTTACATATTATTTAAAGTGTATTTTTCTTATTAACCTTTATATAAAAAAGGGGAATTTAATGAGAATTTTTGTATGTACGTACAATATAATTTCATTCTGTTATTCTCGTTATAAAATTGAGTGCTTCAATCTTAGTTATATTTTTACTATTACATAACACGAAATTTTTGAAAAACCGTTATTTACATATTTTTTAAAGTGTATTTTTTAACAACGAAATCAACAAAAGGTAGCAATACTTTCCTAGCGGAGACCTTTTTAAAAGGTATTTTTTGGAAGATTTATTCTGTTATTCTCGTTAGAAAATTAAGTGCTCCAATCTTTGTTATATTTTTACTATTACATAAAACGAAACTTTATTGTTAATTTTATGGAAAAAATAAATTAATTAAAAAAGAAGCCATACTTGCCTAGTACAAACCTTTTTAGGTTTTATTGGGAGATTTCACAAATTTTTGTAGAAATAACTCTAAATATTTTTGTTACAGTTATTTACATATTATTTAAATAAATGTATGTTTTTATTATCCTTTTTTAAAACAAGAGGAATTAAGAGGTAACACCAGTCTAAAATTTTCAAAAAATCGATTTTATTTTCGGCTTAAACGATACTTTGGACCCTTAAAAATCATATCCAATTGGTTTTATACAGAAATAAAATTTGTAAGAGGTCCAATTCTCGATTTTTCCGCAGCGCCCGGGAGCGCGCCGTGACGGCTGAATCAGCCACCACGGCGCGCTCTGATTTATCGACTATGTAGTGCTCCTACCTGTCCAAATTCTATTGCTTATGGTCATTGTGGTTCCTCAAAAGTCCACCAGGGTGTACTAACGCTGAATAGAAGTGTGTGTGTGTGTGTGTGAACTAGTACAGCTGCCAAGCGACGCCGTGCAGACGCTTTATTTTCTTTCCGTACATTTTTGTTCAAATATTAATAACATGTTTTGTTATTGTAAAAGTTTTCGAATAAACAATATGAGTTCGAGAAAAGTCGTGTATTGTGACAAAAAAACCGTCCAAGGAGGAAGGAGTAGTGCAAAAAGACCGAGAATATCAAACGGACGGCCGCAAAACCGTTACGAGCTTGGAGAAGCCAAGCCTGGGGAACGTTAGTACATCGGCTAAAAAATTATCAGATGTAAACTTCGATGATTTTGAAGTAAATGAAGGTTTCGGTTACCGAATTCTGAATTATTTAGCAGTGTTCTCCGCGATATCGCAAGCTCTTGTATGTAAAAAATGCAAATCCGATGTAACGTTCACCGAAACTGGAAACTGGAACTAGTTGTCCATTTATTGAGAAAGGATATGATATTAATCGCAGAATTGTTCTTGCCATGCGATTACTAGGAATAGGATTGAATGGCATTATAAAGTTTTGCGCCTTCATGGATCTCCCGCGGCCAATTTTTCAATCGTTTTACGATACAGTTGTTAAGAAAATTGCCATTGAAGCAGAAGCTGTTTGTAAGCTCAGTATGAAAACTGCAGCTAAAAAAAAACGAGAAAAAACTGACGATCCAAATGGCATTACTGTATCTGGTGATGGTTCGTGGAGGAAGCGTGGTTTTTCATCTCTTTACGGGTTTATTTCACTTATCAGCTGGTATCTGGCAAAGTAGTCGATGTTTTGGTGAAATCTAAATATTGCAAAGCTTGCGAATTTTGAAAAACCAAAACTGACACCATCGAGTTCAAGGAGTGGAGCCAAACTCACAAAGATGAATGCCAAGCGAACCACGTCGGCTCCGCAGGAAAGATGGAAGTGGACGCCGTCATCGAAATGTTCCAGCGCTCAGAATCTTTGCACAATTTGAAGAACGCTAATTACGTGGGCGACGGAGATTTTGTACATAAACCACCTGTTTCTGAAGAAGTATATAAAGCGATTTCGCCAATTTATAAAGAGTTAAGCAGTGACGATCTACTTACGCGTTGCTTAGGCGGCTTCACACAAAATAGCAACGAAAGTTTCAATGCGACTGTCTGGTCTATGGCTCCAAAATCATTCTCTAGTGGCAAACACGTGCTCGATACCGCAGTATATATTGCTGCAGATATCTACAATGATGGCCTTTCAAGTGTCATGAAGCTGATACTCGTACAACACTTGGGCTTGACATCGGACCGAACTGCTATAATTTCTGCGTGGAGGCGGACGCGCGTCGCATCAAGTTTTCCGAAAGATCCCTTACAGACGATACCAGAGAGGTTCGAATGTCCTTAAAATCAGCCAGGAAGGAAGAGGAGGAGTCAGACATTAATAGAGATGGCCAAATGTATGGTGCAAGCATCGCAGATTAGAGGTATACAAAAATTTCAAGGATTTAAATGCTCCGAAAACTTTAAACGCGTTTTTCTCGAAACGGGTTTTATCAAACTGGGCGCACTCATAGCTTCAACACCATTGCATGGATCGAGTTGTACTTTTTACAGTAGCTTCACAAATATATTCTCCATCGAAGTACGTAGCCGTTTTTTGATATTTTGAAAATTACTTGTTTTATTAACAATTTACTACTCTTTTTTTAGTCGAAAATTCATACGTTTTGTTCAGAAGTGCACAGTTTCTACGAAAATTGGAAAAAAAAAAATCCTACGTACTTCGATAGCTATTAGTATGTAATTTCAGAAAATTTTTGGTTTTTTGTTCCAGCTCTCACGGTTTTCGAGGAATTGGTGCGCCCGCGGAGCACCTTCAAAAAAATCTTTTTCCGCAGATCTGCTGTAGCGCCGCCATTTTGTACAAAAATCATAATAAAAAATTTTTTTTTTCGTACATCAATATGTGTTACATGAACAATCTAAATATGAATACTATTCCTTTGCCCATAATCCCAGAATAAATTGTCAAAATTAGGCCTTTTTTCGGCCTCTAGAGTGGTGTTATCCCTTAAATAAATTGTAGCAATACTTCCTTAGTTTAGACCTCTTTAAAAGGTATTTTTTTTGTTTAAATTACTATGATTATTTATTATTTATGTAAATAAGGCGTGTAGTCGAAACAAGCGCGTATATGCGAAATACACATATTATTATTATTTATGTAAAGAAGGCGTGTATTCGAAACACGCGTGTACACCGCAACAAAATTAACGCAAAACCTAATTCCGACTAAAAAAGGGCGCAAATTCGAAGATCGATATCTCAGGTAAAAAATGTCGTAAGGGGGTCAATTTTTTTTAAATTAAAGGTTGAAATCTTTACTTTAAGATGGTGGAACTCGATTTTCGATTTGACGCAACCCCTACTTACGTGACCTTGAAATTCAAGGTCATTTTTTAAAAGCTCATAAATCGTAAACTTTCGCAGTGCACCCGCGCGTGGGTGATTTATTTCGATAATTCTGATCATTGCGTCTTACAGTACAACTATTTCCCTTTAATTTAAAAAAAAATTGACCAGCTACAATATTTTTGACAATTTTACAGCGTTTTAAAAATTGTATTAAAAAAACGCGTTTTTTCGTGAAAAATTTGATAATTTTGATCCACCCTACGATTGAATCAGCGGTGTAGAATGACTCGACTTCGTAGATCGATATCTCAGGTTGAAAATGCCATATGCACGAGTTCGAATGTTATTTCTTGGTTGATTCTGATCAAATCGAAATGTAAAACTCGTATCCAAGCGAATCGAATATTACCGGCGACTTTAGCGTTACCCAAGTAGGTCGATCAGATTTAACTCAAGCTAAATGTAAAAAACAAATTCTTAAAATTTGTAAACGTTAGTATTTTATAACTTTTATCTTACATCGAATATCTCTTAAAAAATAGGAAGTGTACAAATTTATCAAATTTGTCATCCGTTGCATATTGTTTCCTGAAATCAGTAATGTAAAAAAAGATTTTCAAGTCCATCTTTGACCGTGTCCAAATTTTTGAGCTTTAAAAAATGACCTTGAATTTCAAGGTCACGTAAGTAGGTGTTGCGTCAAATCGAAAATCGAGTTCCACCATCTTAAAGTAGAGACTTCAACATTTAATTTAAAAAAAATTGACCCCCTTACGACATTTTTACCTGAGATATCGATCTTCGAATTTGCGCCCTTTTTTAGTCGGAATTAGGTGTTGCGTTAATTTTGTTGCAGAGTGTATATGCGAAATATACATATTATTATTATTTATATAAAAAAGGAGTGTATTCGAAACACGTGTGTATATGCGAAATGTACATAATTATTATTTATATAAAAAAGGCGTATATTCTAAACACGCGTGTATACGCAAAATACACAAACATATCATTTATTTAAAAAAGGCGTGTAGTCGAAACACGCGTATATATATACGAAATACACATAATTGTTTATAGAAAAATGCGTGTATTCGAAACACGCGTGTGTATACTCTATGCGAGATACACATTGTTTGTAATGTAAAAAACCGTGCGCATCTCCCGTATTAGTTATAGTGATTGGCACCAGATGCACCATTACCTGCATTACCGACGCTAGATCGGTAAAATCGCAGGAATGGGTTTCGGACCCCCTTAATGTTATTTTTACACCGTACGAATATGATGGGATCACTATTATTTTACACTGCACTAATAATTCATCACTATTATAACTATTGTATTTTTATTATATTATATCTTACTAATATTGAATCAGTATTATATGACAACTGTGAGTAGAAAACCTATCATTAGTTAATATAATTCAAGAATACGTAACAATATTGCATTAGTTTTCCAAGATTCTAGAAAGTTAATTTCTTAATAATGTTATTTTTACACCGTACTTACATAGGATCACTAATATTTTAAACCGTACTGATATTACATCACTATTGTATTATTATATCTTTATATTATATTATTTGATTCTTGATTATAAACAACTTTGGAGTGCATCTTCATTCAAGCAATTTATTCAATACCTACTGTACAAACGAAGTATACAATTTTAAAATATACATTAAAGTCAAATAATAATTGCTTCATAAAGTATAAAATATAAAATACAATATGGATAATTATACCTACTAATAGCTTGATGTTGTTACATAAATATATATAAACTCTTGTGAAATATTTGTCTAGTATATATTTTTCTTTTCTTTTTGGGCATTATTAGTAGCATTGTTGATGATTGTTGTTGATGGATTGACACAAAGAAATAATGAGCCTTAATCTGAGCATACAAGCATCTGCTTATCCAAAATCCGAACATTGTTGAAATGAACTTGGTGATCAAATCATAAACATATAAACAAAAATCCAAAATCCGAACATTGTTTAAATGAACTTGGTGATCAAATGATAAAAATATATATCATCACTGAAAATTGAAGTATCAAAACGGTGTCCAAACTCTAAAAACAAAAAATATTTTCACAAAGTATCATTGTTTTTGTGTATAGATTCATGCTGTGCATTTTATATCTATTATAAATAACTTAACTGGCGTCTTGACGCAAAATTTTCACTTCCCATTATCAAGCAGACCTCTTTTTTTGTTATTAGGTTAGATTAGGTTAGATTTAAGTATATCTTTCTCTATCTATCTATATCTATCTATCTTCACAGGTCTTCACTCTATATATATATATATATATATATATATATATATATATATATATATATATATATATATATATATATATATATAAACTCGAACTCGAATCCCGATCTCGAACGCCTACTATATCGAATGGAAACGGAAGACAGAACATATCGAATGCGAATCTCGAATGAATCCGGAAGCTGCGGGGGGAAAACCCGCCGCCGAAACTCAATGTATAAATGCTTGGGTGCTAGCCATGCAGAAACCATACTTTCCTCATGGCGCTCCCGCGCCATTTGATATAGTCATTCACAGGTGCCGTTCTATCAGTGACCATGTATTCCGTTTTCGTTTCGTTAATTTCTAGACCTACTTCTTTTGCCGTTTTTATTAGTATTTCAACGTTTTTTATTATGATTTCCCTGTTCTGTCCTATGATATCTAGAGAGTATCTCTAACTTCCTACCGCTTGATAAGCTGCGCACATTCCACGAGCCCACCTTAATGTCCTTTGGTTTGTTCATTTGCATGGATTCCCCCCGGGCAACACCCCATACCCAACATCCGAAAGGGAGGGTCAGCTTACATCCGGACAATGTTTTAACTCATGAGGAATGCATGGCTATCATTGTGTGACATTTTTATTAGTGGAATAAACCAAATTTTTTGAAAATCACGTGTTATCGTGGGGCAATAGTATGACATCACAGAATTTCGCATTTATCTAAATTTATAAATAGTTATTAAGTTTCCTTGTACACATGAGGCTATAATGACTTTTATGAGTTCAAGAACGTAATTATATTGACCAATAAGGACAAATAAAACTTTTCAAATCTCAGTAGTTTTTCATGAGCTTGAGGTGCACTATTAGTGGAATAAACCAAAATTTTCGAAAATCGCGTGTTAGCGTGGGGCAACAGCACGACAACTCAGAATTTTCGCATTCACTTAAACTTAAAAATGGTTATCAAGTTTCCTTGCGCACATGTACCTATATTGACTTTTATGAGTTAAAAAACTCATTATTTAATAAAAAGATTAGGTTTTATATATTAGAGATGATTTTGATGGATGAATAGTACATTTCGACACGGGTGTGAAAGTAGATTATTTGCCACATATCACGTTTTTCGCTCGAGCGAAGCGAGAGTGAAAAGTCACATGAGGCAAATGATCAAACGAGCACCGAAAAATCATATTAAAGTTGTGATTTTGAAGTTAGAGTGGCATAAATAGTATTTACACTGGATTAATACGAAAATTTTGCGTTGTCATAGTTTTGCACCAGATTTTTTTGAAAATTTTGAGTTATCATAGTATTGCACTAGGAACGACTTCAATTTTCTCAAAAATAACTTTACTGTTTTTGTTTTTTTAAGGGACCTTAAATAATACTTTATCGATTCTATGGTATTTGATCCTCTTGAGAGAATAATTTTATATATAATATATAGTTATATAATTATATATAATTGGACTTAGACATTTTTTCAAAAGAAAGTAAAATATAGTCGATCAGTAAAAAAATGAAAAGCTAGATATAGTTATAACTATTTGGTTATATTTTCTAGTATATAAAATGTTATATAGAAACATGTATATCTGTGGGTTCCTGAAAAAACGACTTAAATCCAATTTTTGAAAATTGAGCTTTGAGCTATGTTGGGTATCCTTATATATAGTATATTTTCTGATAATAACGCAAATAATCGGAAAAGTTGAAAACAAATGACCAAATATAAATGTTTATATAAGGTTATGTATACTCATATATAGTTGTATATAGTTACGTTACAATTCTGTTTTTGTGAAAAATCATAATTTTAAGCTGTCAGGGGCACAAATCAAGTTTAATAGGTTACATAATTTAGATAAACAAATGCTAGAAGAATTAGCATTATATCTCAATCTCATAAAAGTATATGCGTGGGTTATAGTAAGAGTTGGTACAACGTATACATATGAATTATAAAACAAACGAAAACTAATTCAACACTATAAATGTAGTATTAAAAAATCATAAAACTGTACGTCGAAGTCAAATTTTCTTTTATACAAAATCAAAGTTCATACATGTACCTTCAGTCATTTGGGATTTAACAAAACCGGATTATTTTTCATCATGAAACCATGGCAAGACATTCGAATATTTTACTATATGTGCAACTAGTTCGGGTGGGTAATTACATTATTATAAATCTCCAAATTTTCTGAATAAAATTATGTGATTTATTGGCATATCTATACTTTTATTGTTTAATAATTGTTATTTATTATTAATTGTTCAAAATGAGCATTAAAAATAAAATTTTAAGCATATTAAATTATATATCATTATATATAATTATATATCGGGATATATAATCAGATCAGACTGGTAATTGTATATATATATATATTGATGTTTCAGTCAGTAGGCGTGACCGCGACACGGAAGTGCCTTATATTTTCGTTAGCGAAAAATGTGTGCGATAGGATATTTCACGCAATTTTTGACCAATCGGGTTGAAATTTTAGAAGAGATCTCCTCCAGCACAATATGAAATTCTATTTTTTTATCCCGATCCTGTACGTAGTTTTTAAATTGCGAGCACTTTTTGCTTATTTTTACGTGTTTTTACGTGTTTTTACGCGTTTTTTTTTAAATTCATGTTACACGATTATCTCCGCGAAATCTTAGCGAATCAGGCTTAAATTTTTTTGGGAACTCTCCTAAGTATAACAACTTGATGGTCCTATTTTGAGATTGATTCTGCAAATATACACTGAATGCGGCGACTATAAAAAATCGCTAAAAACGGGTTTTGGGCTATAACTTGAAAACTAAGCATTCTACGAAAAAAAGTTACAGAGAAAAGTTATAGATCTTTGACAAATACAACTTTCTCCCATGGACATATATTTATGAAAATACTTTTAACTCGAGTTGACAGGCCAAAAACGAATTTTAACATCGAAAAAACAGCTTTTTACCATATAACTTTACAGCTATGCATTTTACATGAAAAAGTTAAATGGAAAAGTTTTGTAGATCTTTGAAAAATACAACTTTTTCACATTGACATCTATTTATGAAAATACTTTTAATTCGAGTTAACAGGCCAAAAACGAATTTTAACATCGAAAAAACAGCTTTTTAACATATAACTTTATAGCTATGCATTTTATATGAAAAAGTTAAATGGAAAAGTTGTAGGTCTTTGAAAAATACTACTTTTTTTCTTGACACCAAGACGCGAAAATGCTTTTAAATCAAGTTAATAGTCCAAAAACGATTTTGACATCGAAAAATTTAGTTTTTTACTATATTATACAATCAAGCAAACGCGAAGCTTGAGCAAGGCGAGCGCAAAGCGCGAGTTGAGTATGGTCGTGCCTCTAATGCAAACGCGAAGCGTTTTGCATGCCTTGCATTGCGAAGTGATGCAAGGCGCGGAGGAGCTTAAGTAGGCCAAGCAACAGAGATCAGATAGTACATGTTTTATGACAAAATTAATAGCAAGATCGGACCAATGTCATTATGTCTGGAAATAGTTGCTGATAGTGGGTGCATAGTTTGATACTCCAATTTTCAATTCGTTTTTTTGTAATTAGCGATTATGTATGAAAAAAAGCCATTTTTCGCGTTTTTTGCATATAACTTCGAAACTATTTATCCGATCGTAATACTGTCTGCAGATAATTTGTAGAGAATAAAAAGACGAATTAAATGCGACCTCGAACGTCCCGATCGGATAAATAGATTCCGAGAAAATCCAAAAACACTATAAAATATGACGATTTTTCAAAAATCCATAACTTTGTTAATTTTTAATATGTAGCGATGTTCTTCTGGATTTAAGTGGGTATTAACATGTTCTTTGATTGTGCAATACCTGGACTATGTCCGACGAATACTTTCGGAGTTATAGCGATTTTAAGTTTTTAACCCTTTTTTCGCGGAGGGCTGTATGCTCGTGTATTTATCCGATTCTCCCGTTCTTTGAAAATTTGGAAAATATAGATAAAATACTTGAACACCTCATATCGCTTTTTTTAAAAAGTTGATTGATAACGGTCGAAAAATCGATGCGAACTTGTGCTGAAGCCGTTGTCTGCGAGCGAATAGTCGAATAGTGGGGGAAGAGGGGAAACGATATCTATAGATATAGTAGCGCGCCGAACGCGCGCTGCTAATCTTTTCACTCGTTTATCTCGGTTATGAATTAAGCTATCTGGATGTTTTTTTTTTTCATATTCCGGGGTAATTTAAAATCATGAAAGGAAAGCAATTTTCCCTTATAACAAACCATCGTAACTGTGAATAGTTAACAACTATTGAAAAAAGTTGATAATTTCTAGCTGTTACAGTAATTTTTTGTAAAATCGGATCACAAAAATGGATTCTCCAGACAAAATTACCCCGGAATAAAAAAAAAACATCCAGATAGCTTAATTCATAACCGAGATAAACGAGTGAAAAGATTAGCAGCGCGCGCCAGGCGCGCTACTATATCTATACGAGTAGATATCGTATCCCCTCTTCCCCCACTACTCGACTACTCGCTCGCCGACAGAGGCTTCAGCGCAAGTTCGCATCGATTTTTCGAACGTTAGCAATCATCTTTTTAAAAAAAGCGAGACGAGGTGTTCAAGTATTTTATCTATATTTTCCAAATTTTCAAAGAACGGGAGAATCGGATAAATACACGAGCATACAGCCCTCCGCAAAAAAAAGGGTTACAAATTTAAAATCGCTACAACTCCGAAAGTATTTGTCGGACGTAGTCCAGATTTTGCACTATCGAAGAACATGTTAATACCCACTTAAATCCAGAAGAGCAGCGCTACATATTAAAATTTAACAAAGTTATGGATTTTTGAAAAATCGTCATTTTTTATAGTGTTTTTGGATTTTCTCGGAATCTATTTATCCATCGAGGTCGCATTTTATTCGTCTTTTTATTCTCTACAAATGCAAAAAACGCGAAAAATGGCTTTTTTTCATAAATAATCGCTAATTACAAAAAAACGAATTGAAAATTGCAGTATCAAACTATGCACCCACTATCAGCAACTATTTCCAGACATAATGACATTGGTCCGATCCTGCTATTAATTTTATTAGGCTAAAATGCTCTGTTGCTTGGCCTAAAGAGCGAGCGAAGCGCTCGCTCTGAAGCTTCGGAGCAGGCAAGTCACATGCGGCTGAAGGCCGCGTGTGGCGCGCTAGTTTTTACTCGGGAAAACGTTACAGAAAGGCACGTCATAAAGTGAAGGTCCATCACATTCAGCATTGTAACTTTTTGTTATTAAGATATTTCATAAAATAATATGAGTGTGTTGAAAGGGTTTATAAAGAACTCTAATTTGAGTTATTAACCCTTTGCGGGGCGGGTGCCACTATAGTGGCACCCTATTTTTGTTCAGTTTTTTGTGCATAACTTAGACAGTTTGAGCTCAATATCGCGCAAATATTTTTCTATGTAATCCTAGATACCTAAGAAATAAAATCCTGAGCTTAAATTTATAAATGATTGTTTATATAAATAGTTATAAACAATTTAAGATGAAAAAATTTCGATTTTTTAGATTAATTTTGCCCCGCAAAGGGTTAAAACAATGACTTACTTATCTCCAACTTTGAGAAAACAGCGTTACCCTGGTAGAAAGATTGACCAACTATTTGCCATATAATGCTTAATTGTATGGTATGTGGTCAATTTATGGCCTATATTATGGTCAACAACCCAGCTTATGGCCGACGATTTATGCACAAAAGGTGGTGCAATTTATATAATTATTTATAAATAAAATTGAATTAACCTGAAATAATTAAATACGAATTAGATACTTAAAAGAGAACAAATAATTAAAAAATTATACTAGCATGTGGCACGTTGAGCTTACTTGCTGAAAATATTCAAACCTAACCTACAAATACTTTTTCTTGTATTTCTTTTAAGATGTGTACGATAAATTTTAGTTTAATTTAATCGTCTGCATTAATAAATATATATTAATTAACAAATAAATAAATACATAAATTGGACCAAACGCTGCTTATTTATTTGCGTTGAACTTGTCCAATTATTCTAGTTCAACGACTTAAGTAAAAATTGCTTTAGTAGTTAAGTCAAATTTTCTTGACTCTATTGGGCAAATTGTACTTAGCAATCCTGCTCAAGATTTTAAATTAAATCTGCTAAACTGCTCAGAAGGGAAAACTACGTTTTTCTTAAAATGTTTCAAACAGGTAAGGGTCTGCTCTCTCCCCGAACTCCCAGTTGTCAACACATTGTGTATGTATAAATGTATGCATGTGTATTGGGAGATTAAAGAACTTTACCTCCTTAGATGCGTAATATACTATTCTCTTATTTCTTGTGTATATTGATATACTAATCAATTTTATTCTTATGTTTTATGTCCTTATGCTTTTAGCGTGCGAAGCACCTAAGCGCCCGATGCAGTGCGCGTGCGCATGCACTACTATACCTATACTGAGCATCATGGGCATATATTTTATGTGTAGAATCGGAGTTAGAACTTAGAATTCATGCAATACTGCAACTTCGCTTGTACATCTCGCATTAGTAAACTACATTTTTCTGTAAATTCGATTAAACCCATAAAAAACATTGTGCGAATTTAAATTATTATACATGTATTTGAGGTTATAAATGTATCTTTACCCATATTATGGTCAACTTATGGTCTAATTGTTGGCTACAAATTGACCACGGAAGTTGGTCAATAGATAGCGAACAGGCCATAAATGATGGTCAATTTTCTACCAGGGTACAGAAAGACAAATAAAATGAATACGCGCTTCGTAAACAATCGTTTCTCCATATTCACTTTAAACAAAAGGTTTTTTACAATAATTAAAAAATCTTTTCTATTAAAAAAAAATTGTTTCTTTTATATCTACCAACTTTTAAAAGCCAAAATCTTTCTTTTTAGTAAATAAGTACGAAATATTGAAGTGTTACGGAAAGACCGAGGGAAAGACATTCAAAACTCCGGACATATTTCAATTGAGTAATTTAATTATTTACAGCGAGAATCTTTACATTTTTGGCTTAATTCAATACTAGAATATATATAGTTAAAGATATTTAGACATTGAATAATCAATAAAGCCTTTTAACATTAATTTGAAGGAGCTTAAAGTAAAATCTTTGGTTACGAACGCGTTACGGAAATACATTTTTGGGCGTTTCGTGCTTAATTAAATATAGTTAAATAGGTAATATACAAGTATATTTAGGCTGAAAATGTAGTAAATTGTATGTAGTTTCATAATTTCATGGGCAGATCAACACTTAAAGTATGTAGAAATACTAATTTATACTACCCAATGCGGCCTATGTAATAGAAATCATACAAGACGAACGAACCCCCTTGACTCAGTAAATGAAACTCTTCCTTACTGAAAATTTTTATAAGATCTTCCATACGATCGTATATGTGATCTTATGCATGATCTTATATAAGTACTTATGTAAGATCTTATGTCAGATCCAACCAGCGAAATTCAACCCAAAGCTGGTATAAGTTCTTACGTAAGATCTTATGTAAGATATTATGTAAAACAAATTGAGTAAATTTCTGAAAATTATTAAATGTTTGTAATTATTCGTTATTCATATAAATAATGCCATTATTGAACGTACCATCTGGATGATATCTCAAGTTTAGGGGGGGCGGCAGACAATGGCATTATTTAAATGAGTAACGAATATTTAAAAAATTTTAATAATTTTTAGAAATGTACTCAATGTGTCTTACATAAGATCTTATATAAGATCTCACATAAGATCATATATACAATCTTATGAAAGATCTTATAAAAAAATTTCAGTGGGATTGCCTACAAATACGAGGCGTTCAAGCAGTCGTAGGTGCAGGTTTCTAGGTGACAGGATCAACAACATTTTTTCCAACGGTAATTTTACTCTTTATGAGATGTACTAAAATTTTGACGGTTAAGTTTAATCTAACAGTTTCGTGACAAATAATTAAATTTACAGTTGCTCTCAATATGTAGTCACTTATATAATATACATAAATATATTATTTTAATTTATTTTAATTTCAGCACGCATATTCGTATTCACGTTCCTCACCATATACATAAGCATACTCACACAATTGTGAAGAAGATATATGTTCCAGTAAAGGAGCATAAGCATGAAACTCATAAGCTTATAGAAGATGCTTGGTAATTCTACTGGTACTTCACTATGCCATTTTTTATTTACATATGTAATAGTAATGTAAATGTATGTTCAATAAAAAAATTTCGACAAAACTAGAGGCTATGAAAAATAATTTTACCAATAAAACATTTTTCACAATTAAAAAAATATATATTATTCTATTATTATTATCATAAGTATTATACCTAATGCAGAAATCAATCAGACTATATTATGTTAAAAGAATAATATTTTATAAATAGGCTCTCTCTCTCTCTCTCTCTCTCTCTCTCTCTCTCTCTCTCTCTCTCTCTCTCTCTCTCTCTCTCTCTCTCTCTCTCTCCCTATCTCTCCCTCTCATTCTCTCTCTCTCTCTCTCTCTCTCTCATTCTCTCTCCTCGGTCGTTTCCTGGTAAAGAGGTGAGATGGAGATGTCTCTCATGGTTTTTTATCTGTAGCTGATCTACAAGCAATTTATTCATTATATCAACGTATCGATAGCGCCGGTGCAGGTGCAAAATATACCTGCAGAATCGGAAGGACTAGGCGAGCGTACTGTGAGAGGGGGTCGTTGTGGGGGGCTGAGAGTAGGATATATAGATGCGACCTCCCTGCAGGATGACATTGGGATACTCCTTCAACAGCTTTTGACTGGTTCTTCCTACCACATCTTTAAAGTTGCTGAGATGCACCTATATCCTAACGTCGTTGATTATCGCATTCCAATTGACGGTTATTCAATTACTAGATTAGACCGTAATAAATTCGGGGGTGGGTTAGTTCTGTATGTACACAATGTATTCAAGACCACTATTCTGTGTAGTTCACAGACTAATTTGGGGAACCCAAATTCTCAGAGTACATAATGTGCAGTGTGCAACAGGGCACCATCCCCCATATTTGTTGCATTAGTATACTAGTAGCCACACATACAATTTTTACAAAACTCAGACGTAATAGATCAACTTTTCCTACAAACACTGAATGCGAACCTACTAAAGACGTCAGCGATGTCAAATTTGTTAGGCGATTAGCTGAGGATTAAACTATGAAAATAGTAGAACTTGGTGCGACTCATCATTTCAAAGAATCTCACGCATGAATTGACGTCATCATGACAGATGACAATGATGTAGTGCTGAATGCTCGCAATCAAGCGGAGCCCTTTACCAATGATCACAACATTATAGACATTGAAATCGATTTTGAAGTAAGTACAACCGAACCCTTACACCTGGCTTTTTCAGCTACAGGGATTTGAAATTAATAAATCAGGAAGACCTCCTGTCTCACCAGGCCGACTTTGACTGGTTGCTGTTTGATTGAACAACAATGATGTAGATGGTTTACTAGAGCACCTCAGCGCCAACCTCGCGGAGGCAATGAATCCTCTTACGCCATAAAAATAGTTCGTTCCAAAGTATAAAACAAATCTTCCATGGGTCGACGCTGAGCTAGCTCAGCTGTTCGAAAAATATGACGCTGTACGTAGATGCTACGCACGGACCAAGGATAGCAAATTTTGGCAGAAGTACCAATTTCTCGGAACCGATGCAGAACTACGTATGAAAGACGCACGGGATATTCTCATACAAAATAGAATTTTCGAAGCCCTTGAAAATAGAAAAGATATATGAAAAAAGTTAAAGGGATTGGGACTTTTGACAAGAACACGAGAGTGCAAAAGAAAATTTTCGAAAATCAGCTCTAAGTACATTTGTATATAGGTCTCCTAAACATCAAGTACCATCCGGATGATACCACATGTTTAGGCGGGTCTAAACAATCTAGTTGGTTGATTTTACAGTCTAACAAGCGTGTGTTTACACTGTGTCGAAGAACGGCCAAATTTAGTTTAGCTTCATAGTCATAAAAAAACACGTTATCCTTTTTCGGCCATGGTCCACAATACACTATTTTTTTATTCCCCTTGCCGCGAAATTAAAATCTTTGGATTGTGTTAAAATATTCAATTCAACACGGAAAGTAAATCTCCGCCGTATTAGCGTTGTAGTGGTAAACGTCAGATCAGCGGTAGGATCACACCGCCAGCGCTGCTGTAGAACAAAGCAGTTTTAGCTTAACTCGCTCCCCAAACACGAGTAGCCGAAATGACAGATATTTGAGGTTAGCTTTTCGAATATTCGGATTCCGTACCTACCAACTTATTTTTGCAAAGATAAATGGTTAATATGTCTGAAAAATGTATTTCCAACGTAAATTATTGATTTTCATCGTAAGAGTCTATGAGAATTTTGCAAAACTTAGTATATTAACAGTAACCCGTTTCTGAATCGCTATACTATAACTGCTTTGTTCTACAGCCGACACTGCTTGGTGATCATGTCATTCTATTGCTTGAGCCACTAAGGCCGTAAGTGCCGGGGTATCCGGCAGATGGAGCCGAGTTCTTCTCTCCGTAAAGTTTATGGTATATCCTTTACGAATTAATTTAGATTTTTAAATACGAAAAAATATCATTTATATAATTTAAGTCTTCTAATCATATGCATTTAGCGAGTAAAATATTAATTGCCATTTTGTTTCATACATTACAACAATACTTCTCAATTTAAAAACTACCAAACACCATTTTTCTCCTTAATTATCTCAAGCAAAAATGATTTTAAATATACCCATATATAGTTGTATATACTTATTATTATAGTTATATATTGTTATGTATAAAAATTATATATATATATATATATATATATATATATATATATATATATATATATACTTATACACAATCATATATAATTATACTTGATTATATATAACTTTATATAATTATATAGAGTTATGTCAAATTGTACTGTTCATATATAACTTTTTTATATATATGTATATATACTCACATATAACTATAAATAAATTTACTGTTTAATATCAACTCTACTTAACTTTTCTGAGTAAAATTTTCTATATATATATATATATATATATATATATATATATATATATATATATATATATATCGGACGTTTTACGTCAATGGGCACAGTAGGCTGCCCAGAATAAAAAGTCGTTAATATTAATGTTCGACGTGTCAAAATTTTCATATTTAAAACTCTATCCAGAACCGTCTGGTGATTTAAAAAAACATCATGGCGGTTGCAATATGGCGGCCGCAATCATGGACAATTCTGTTTAATGATCAATATTGATAGATTAGAAACATAAAAATACTGTTTTGTAGACTGAATCACCGTATCTATACGTTTTTGGCGTTGCTGAATTCGAATTCAATGTTCGTTAAACCCCATCTGGTCACTATTCGTCCCTAACCTGAAAAATACTTCAAATCGTTGAAATAACACTTTTCTTCGATGAGTAATACAGTTTAACCACCACAAATTCATGTTTTTAGGATCGCTGAAACCGATTCTGATATCCGTATAATTTCAACTAGTCAGAGTTCATCCCTAACCTTAAAAATACCCCAAATTGCTAAGATTATACTTTTCTACGTTTAGGAATGAAGTTTAACCAACGAACCTTTATGTTTTCACGGTCGCTGAATCGAGTTTCGACATCCGTTTGAACCCAAGTACTTACTAGTCGTCCCTAACTTCAAAAAATAAAATAGTTATCAAGTCTGACCACCATATATATTTTTTTTTCGGTTGGCTGAGTCCAATTCCGATATCCGTATAACATTAACAGGGTTAAGACTGCCATTATGTTAAATACATAATGCCCGCATTACTTTTCTTTTCTTTTATTTTTTTATTATTATTTTTTTCTATAGTGTCACTTAGTAGTCTACAGTCATTATTGGATGTTTATCACCCGAAAATCTGAATATATTTAATTTTTTACCTGTTACTAAAAACGCATGCGGACTCTGAATAGTAGGTATTTGTGGAGATTCCTAAAATCTCTTCTGAAGATGACGCTGAATCTTATTATGATCCTTCTCGCTATAATCTATAATAGTGAATCTTGAGATTCTGGAATTCTTTTTTCGCCCAGTTGAATAAAGCTGTTGAATCCGGTATGGCTTCATTTGGATTGGGTTGAAGACTTGAGCGTATCGCTTTTCTTTTAAACATAACTCCGATCCCATCGCATACCCCCTTGCCGTGAGCAGTTGGTTCAGTGGTTTACAAGGTTGCACATTTGGTATCTATTTTTATAGTGCTGTTTGGCACCATCGCTCACGTAAATAATTCTCTCAATTTTTGGGAACAACTTTTTTTTTGGTATCAGAATTCCCTGCATAACATACTCGGCTGCAGTATCATGAGTTGTGCTATCTGAGTACATGACTACAGCAAATTATTTCTTTGTCATTTCTGTAATAAAAGACGACTGAGTGAACGGTTGCTTGATTGCTATTATAATGAAATTGTTGCGCTGCATTTTGCACAACATACGAAAACTTTTCGGAAAAATCCGTGTGAACAAGAACTTCATGACGCTGTAGATTAGTCTTCCGATCTAGATAAATAGTTTGATTGGTTTTTAGAAATGAAATGATGTGGGATTAATATTTGCATCCGTGTACAAAATTCAGTCACGAAGTCATTTGTTGAAAGGCACTGCTTAATAAGAATACACCTATCTGTAGATTGCCACAAGCTGAAGATAACATGTGCTATACCTCTTAGTCCAATAGAATTTTCTGAATTTAATTTTTTAAATTCCATATGTAATGATTTTATATCAGATAATAAGAACCGCTTTTGTACTTTTTGTTTCTCTCCATCAATGTTTACACTGATAGCCTCATTTTTGTCTACTATTAATATCATCTTCATAAAATTGTTCTACTTTTGACACATTGTCTTCTGGTAACGTTTTCCCAGGTTTTGACGTTGGCATTGCAAATACACCCTCTAGTTGTCTTAACGTCTTAGCTGATCTGGCCATTTTTTCAGAAGCGTTAAATTCGGAAGCTAGTTGCCGAACACGCCAGCATTCAGGAGCAGTTGTAAGAATAGCAAGTCTTAAGTTCTAAGAATAGATCTTAAGATCTTAAGAATAGATTTTCGGAAGCTCCACTAGTACCTACCATTCAGAGTGTGCATGCATTTTAGTAACAGGTAAAAAATTAAATATATTCAGATGTTCGGGTGATAAACATCCAATAATGACTGTAGACTACTAAGTGACAATAGAAAAAAGTAAAAGAAAAGAAAAGTAATGTGGACATTATGTGCTTAACATAATGGCAGTCTCAACCCTGTTAAATACAGAGAGCTTATTGACGAGTTTAATTTCTTTAGCTGTAATAGACTATTTAAGCGATTTTGGAGTATTTTTAGGTTATGGACAAATACTGACCAGTTAATGTTATACGGATATTGGAGTTGGACTCAGCCATCCCAAAAAAAGATATGGTGGTCAGACTTGATAACTATTATATTTTTTGAGGTTAGGGACGACTAGTGACTACTTGGGTTCAAACGGATGTCGAAACTCTATTTAGCGACCCCGAAAACATAAAGGTACGTTGGTTAGACTTCATTCCTAAACGTAGAAAAGTGCAATCTTAGCAATTTGGGGTATTTTTTAAGGTTAGGGACGAACTCTGTCTAGTTGAAATTATACGGATATCAGAATCGGTTTCCGCGATCCTGAAAACATGAATTTGTGGTGGTTAAACTTTATTACTCATCAAAGAAAAGTGTTATTTCAACGATTTTAAGTATTTTTAAGGTTAGGGACGAATAATGACCAGATGGGGTTTAACGAACATTGAATTCGAATTCAGCAACGCCAAAAACGTATAGATACGGTGATTCAGTCTAAAAAATAGTATTTTTATGTTTCTAATCTATCATATTGATCATCAAACAGAATTGTCCATGATTGCGGCCGCCCTATTGTAACCGCCATGATGTTTTTTTTAAATGACCAGACGGTTTTCAATAGAGTTTTTAAATATGAAGATTTTGACACGTCGAACATTAATATTGATGACTTTTTATTCTGGGCAGCCGACTGTGCCCGTTGATGTAAAACGTCCGATATATATATATATATATATATATATATATATATATATATATATATATATATATATATATATATATATATATATATATATATATACATCTTCTCTACATCATAAAATTATTTCGCTGCTGTCGCCGCCGCCGCCGCGGATAAGAATCGAGGTTCTTCCTCATATCTCTCTTTTTCTATGTGATTTTGGCCTATTTTTTGGAATGTTTCGTGATTTTATGCGCTATTTTACGTAATTTTACGTTATTTTACGTGTTTAAACGTTAGTTTTACATTATTCTATGTTTCTCTACATCTACAAATCAGAACCTTCCTCATATCTCTGTATTTCTACGTGATTTATACCTATTTTTTTAAGCTTTTCGTGATTTTAACGTGATTTATGCACAATTTTTCGTTATATTGCGTTATTTTATGTTATTCTACGTTTCTTCACATCTACGAATCGGAACCTTCTGCATATCTCCCGTTTCCTACGTAACTTTGACCTATTTTTTGGAACTTTTCGTGAACTTCTTGTTTTCAATGTCAAGGTCAATGTCAGTAACTTTTTACAGGATTATTTTTTGCTATTTAATTTTCTTTATGAGATAACTGCTTTGATTGATTAAAACGGATCACCTTAATATATATATATGGGTGGTTCTCTGACAAATCGTGCGCGAAAAAAAATGGATTTTCCAAAAATATTTTTTTTATGTTCCTATAGTATGTATGAGTATCCCTGAATTTTTTCAGATTTTTTCCATCATTATTTTCCGAGTTACAGAGGGTCAAACTTGGCCATCTAAGCATTTTTTGCATTTTTTGGCCATACGAATTAATTTATAACTCCTCAGGGAAGCATTTTTCATAAAAAACGTATACATACTTTTTTTGTAAAATTTTCTGTAGTTTGCATTAAAAATACTTGCAAAGTCATATATATATATATATATGTTATAACTATCATATATGCCAATTAAACCTTAAAATGCTGATTCTGAGAGTTCGATCAAAGCCTCGACCACCAAAAAATTCATGGAGATACCTTTTTATAGTGCAAAAGTCCCAGTATAGGTCCCAGAATGGAGGGGAGCCTGTATCTTAGACTAAAAATTAAGATAATCATCAATTCATGCTAAAAATGATTAAAATCATAGTTAAAACTTTTTGGAAAATCCATTTTTTTCGTGCACGATTTGTCAGAGAACCACCCATATATAAATATATATATATATATATATATATATATATATATATATATATATATATATGGGTGGTTCTCCGACAAATCGTGCGCGAAAAAAATGGATTTTCCAAAAAGTTTTAACTATGATTTTAATCATTTTTAGCATGAATTGAATTGAAAAAAAATGGATCATAGTTAAAACTTTTTGGAAAATCCATTTTTTTTCGCGCACGATTTGTCAGAGAACCACCCATATATAAAATAAACTTTAAATGTATTTTATTACTTGCACAACATCCCATCTCGGGATGCTCGAATCATGAACATTAATATTAACAAAATATTATGTTTTTAATATGCTTTTTATGTTGATTTATCATTTCGTATATCTGGGTATTTGCGAATATCGGAAAGATTCAAGGTGAATTAAAGGCATGAAATAAATGTAAAATGTATTTTATTTCTTGCACTGGAGGTAATAATAATCATAATAAATCATAATAATTACTAATAAACGTAATATTATGTTTGTATTATGTTTTTTATGTTGTCTGATTATTTCGTATATTATATGGAAAATTACGAACATCGGAAAGATTCAACGAGAATTAACGACATGAAATAAACTTTGTATGTATTTTATTTCTTGCATTGGAGGTATAGTGATAATCATAATAAATTATACTAATTATTAATATCCGAATGATAATAATAAATTATGAAAATTAATATTAAACATAATATTATGTTTTTAATGTCTTTTATGTTGATTTATCATTTCGTAAATCTGGATATTTTGGAAAATCGCAAAGATTTAACGTGAACTAAAGTCAAAAGATAAATGTAATATATATTATATGCCTTCGATTAAAGATAATAATGATAATAATAAATATAACTAATCAATAGTAAACATAATATATATATATATATATATATATATATATATATATATATATATATATATATATATATATATATATATATATATATATATATATATATATATATATATATATATATATACACACATATAAATAGATCTACAATATTACTTTCTGTATTTTACAGGATTGAGACTGTCATTCATTGAATATATATAAAAAAAATATTAAATAATTAAATAATTTAATTATTGGACTTTTTGCAGTATTATACATCAAATTCATATATAATATTGGCTTGAACATATATACCTATTGGGAAGTGATAGGTACTTATAAAGCGCGTTTACCGAATTCAAATAATAACGGAATCTTTGAAAATCAGATAATGTTTATATGAAATCGAAAGGTATTGTAAGTCGATTTGTTTTTCAAGAATTAAAATTTGTTATTGAAATTTGTGTTATAGACTTCTATATTTTAAATAATTACTCAAAGAAAAATAAGTTTTTTAGAAAAGAAAACAAAATAATATGCACTTCAATTTTGAGACGCATTATCTGGTTCAAATTTCATAAAATTCTATTGTTATTTGTAATCTAAAAACCGTTTTGAATATTTTGATGATAACAATCCCTGGTAGAAATTTTTCCCGTCTACTTTATAAATCTATGTAGAATAATCTCGCGCTGTGTAGATCTATGTAGGAAAACTAGATAGTTACTATAAAGGCGTATAACGGTCGACCCTTCTAGTTTCCCATATTATTTTCCCCGATAAAACTAGATAAGCAAAATTATGACAACAACAACCACTTAAAGGTTATGTTTTAAGAAGCAGAAGCACAATCTATTATGCTTATTATGTATTATTTTGATTTAAAGAGTTTATGTATTTAATAACTCAATAACAATATTATGTTACACATATATATTAAATAATCAAAATAAGAAAATAATCTGAATATCCAAATAACTATATGAAGTATTAATGCATATATTTATTTTGTTTATGTAAAATTAGTTTCCTTACGTTTGATGAAGAATCTTGACCTTTTGGGGGAGCACAAAGAGGCCTAGTAAATGTTCTTTATTTTTCTTTGTTTTATCTTTATTATATTCACTGAGTTTACTTTGTTGGAAAAGAAAATGAATTTAGGTATTAAGTAATTATTACGACCTTTTATGGGAAAAGGCCGAGCGGCACAAAAAACCCTGATTTATTAATATAAAGCACTATAATATACACTGAAATCGATTAAGTTACGCGAGAGTGACTTCACGAAGAGCGAATACGCGCGCACATGCATTCAATAAATTCACGTCCACGCGCTCACATGCATCCAACACACTAATTAGATTTTCACTGATGGAAATGCTGATTGTGCGAGCGAGCACACCGTCAGCAACGGTAAGACCTTGAAGAGGCCAAGTAATTTTGCAAGTATGCACCCGTTAGTACACGGAAGCTCGAGGTGAGCTGAAAGCACGTGCGCAGGGGCACAATGGAATCGTACTCAAGAGAGAAAGAGAGACGCGAGGGAGCTCCGCACGCGATCTGGTCTGGACGATAACTGATAGTCGTGCTGGCGAGAGCAAGCGATCGCCCCGAGCGGTGCGATCGCCACGCCACACATTCTTGCACACACACACACACTCACTGCGCACGCAGGCGCAGAAGTAACGAATTCACATGAGAATGAGTTTGAAAATGTTGCGACGCAACATACTGCCGGCAACAGCTGCGAAACTAGTTTGGATCACAACAGTAGAGCAGTATTAGACTTAACGAATAATTAACAACTTAGATCTATTCGCAACTTTGGTGATCTATGGATCGATAGGAAGCATTTGATGAGGGTCAATTTCCTTTGGAGGAACTGCCTCGTTGATTAGAATCATTATGATTGACTAGTCTAGTTTTGAATTCAACGCATACGAAATTGAATTGTTACATCATACATTTAACTTATTGAACATCAATTTAATCAAAATGCCGCCGTCGGCCGCATTCCTTGCAAAAAAAATCTAACGGGTCAGAGTCTCATCGCAGACAGGAACCCAGTTTACCGGACCAGGTGTCGCGTCGCAAGAGTCACCCCCTCGGCATGACTCCTGAGCTTCTGGCTGTAGAATTTCCGAATTCTACCCTTCTCGGACCAGGCTTGTAGTTCGCACTTCCAGAATGTCAGATGGTTCGACTCTTTTTGGGCAAACCGCCGAGCGCACATCTGGGGCATGTTACGTTTGGAGGGAATGGGTTTGAGACTCTGACGGAATCGCAACTTCCTGCTCTAAAGGTAAGACTCAAAGTCGCGTGATGTTCCGCTTGAAAAGTCCCGACGCCATCTTGATTGTTGCTACTCGAGCAATGCCGTCGCTCCCAGGGTGAACCTCGACAACCACGCCCAGCGGCCATCTTGCGCATGCAGGGTTGTCTTCCATCGATACGACGACAGAACCGGTTGTCAGAATAGCAGTAGACGTCAACCATTTTTTGCGAACTTGCAATTCGTGCAAGTACTCCTTGTGCCATCTTTTCCAAAAGTCCTGTCTGGTTTTAGAGATGCGTTGGTAGATGGTTAGGCGGTTATCAGGAACTGAAACAAAATCAGGTTCGGGTAAAAGATTGAACAGACGTACGATTAACAGATGTGCAGGCGTTATAGCTAACGCGTCGTTTGGATCCGCGGAATTTGCATATAACGGTCGAGAATTCAAAACGACTGCGATTTCTTTTAATAAAGTGTCGAGTTGCTCATACGTGAGCGTTTGATCCTTCATCACGCGATTGAGATGATGTTTGAAACTTTTAACCGCAGCTTCCCACAGTCCGCCGAAATGTGGGGAAAGAGGTGGATTAAAATTCCATTCAATGCGTTCAGATGTAGCATAACTCTGAATCGCGTCTTTAAATTCCGACGTAGCATGCAAGTCGTAAATTTTCTGAAGTTCGCTGTTCGCTCTTACAAAATTCGTTCCATTATCGGACTGCATCACCTGCGGTTTACCGCGAATGCTTATGAACCGTCGAAAACACGCTAAAAAACCCTGAGTAGAGAGATCGGAAGTGACTTCAATGTGAACAGCCTTAGAGGCCATACACACGAAAACACAGCCATACGCTTTAATGAAACTACGATTCCGATCTTTCATCTCCTTGATTAAAATTGGACCGAAGAAGTCTACGCCCGTAGCGGCGAATGCGGTATTGAGAACCACTCTAGACGCTGGTAAGTCTGCCATTTTTGCGTGAGGGAACTTCGGCCTTTGACTAATGCACGGAACGCATCGGTGTATGACGTGTCTAACCTGGTTCTTTCCGTTTAGAATCCAGAATCTTTCGCGAACCGCGTAGAGAGTGGATTGAATCCCGCCGTGGAGATTTCGTTGATGAGCATCGCGAATGATAAGATCAGAGACGTGATGAGTTTGTGGAAGCAGTATCGGATGTTTTTGATTGAATGGGAGATTAGAATTTTTCAGACGTCCGCCTACCCGGATTAAACCATCGCTATCTAGAAAAGGATTGATCTCGTCGAACTTAGTTCGCCCTTTGAACGCACCAGAGATTCTACCAATGGAATTGGGTTTGTCAGAATTGAGAATCTTAATTTCGGGAGCAAAACTTTCCCGCTGGATGAGAAGGAGAATAAGGCGCTCGGCATGAGCTATTTCCGCAGGTGTAAGATAACGAACACCTTTCGACGACCTATTGGTGTTTGTGGGGTCGTTCGGGGTTGGTCCCCTTTTCCTCCAACGCCAAAAGTATACTATCGATCTGATTAAGCAATCGTAATCGGAAAATCTCTCGGTTATTCGGGAAAGGTGTTGTTAGCGACTGAGGCCAATTGTCGTCAGACAAAGCTAACCACTGAGGGCCTGACACCCAGAGGTTGTTCTTTAGAAGATCGTTAGGTAATTGTCCTCTAGACAGCGAGTCAGCTGGGTTGTCCCCCGAGCGGATATGTTTCCACTCGGCCTCCTCACCTAATTCTTGGATATCCTTTACCCTATTAGACTCATACGTTGTCAACATATGAGGAGCCTTTTTTTAGCCAGCATAAAACGATCATGGAGTCCGACCAGAAAACTACCCGCTCAACAGAAAAGCCCAGCTGATCTCTTGATTCGATGTAGATTCTTTTCAAAAGAGCTGCGCCAGCTAATTCTAATCGCGGGATCGTGTTATATTTTAATGAAGCGACCTTGGATTTGCTACAAGCTAATCTAATAGTGACGTGTCCCAGCGAATCAGTAGAACGGATGAATAGACAGGCGCCATACCCGTGCATGGACGCATCACAGAAACCGTGAATTTCGGTAGAGGTTGGATTTTCGCAGCGCAAATATCTAGGCATGGCAATTTCCTGTAGCGAGGGAAGTTGATTGGCTAACGCGGTCCATTTCGTATGGACGTCTTGGGGTAGTGATTCGTCCCACGTGAGGTTGGCTCTCCAACAATCCTGTATTAAGGTTTTTGCGTACAGCGTTAAAGGACCCAACAATCCTAAAGGGTCGAAAACTTTCGCGATTTGAAATAAGAGCTTTCTCTTAGTAGAGGTAGCCGCAGGATCCTCCGGGGCGACGGAGTACGTAAATGTGTCACGTTGAGAATCCCACACTACTCCGAAGGTCTTTTTTACAGAATTATTCTGAATCCCACAGTCTAGGTCGAAAATTTTCTTGTCTATGTTTTGCAAAGCGGACGGGTGGTTAGAAGACCACTTACGGATTACAAACCCCCCGCGACCGAGGAGCTGAATCATTTCGTCTCGGATTGCCCAGATGTTGTCCACGGTATCTGCACCTGAAAGAAAATCATCGACGTAGAAATCTCGGCGAGGCATCATCGCAGCCCCTGGAAAGTTGGTTTCCTCGTCCTTGGCCAGTTGATGTAAGGTCCGGATCGCTAAAAAGGGGGCGCATTTGACTCCGAATGTTACCGTGTTCAAGTGGAACGACCTAATCCTGCCCTCGTGATACCAAAGAATCTTTTGAAACCTCCTGTCATCGGGATGAACCCAAACCTGCCTATACATCTTTTCTATGTCGGCAGTGACCACGAACGGGTGCGTACGGAAGCGCAAAATCTGTTTCAAAAGGGTTTCCTGGATGGTAGGTCCCGTTAACAGGATGTCGTTCAATGAGATTCCAGTTGTGGTTTTTGCGGAGGCATCGAAAACCACTCTACACTTGGTGGTTTCGCTCGACTCTTTGATGACCGCGTGATGGGGTAAATAATAACCATCTTCGTCGTCTTCACATAACATCATGTGATTTAATTTCAAGTAGCTATTGATCTCCTTCTCGTATTCCGCCTTGAGATTGGGGTTGGATTCAAACTTCCTTTCTACCGCGCGAAATCGTTTCAACGCTTGCGCCTTGGACGCCCCTAACTCAAATTTGCCATCTCGAAACGGTAACCAAACGGTGTATAGGCCTGTGCTATCGCGAGTTGTATGTGCAATGTAGTGTTCTTCGCTAGCGACATCGTCGGGAGCCTTGACTGGTCGATAGTCAAGATCCTCGACGGCCATGAATTTCTCAAGAAGCTGGTCTAATTTGACGGCATTGCAAGACACCCTGTTGGGAGCCCCATTGGACATTGAACCACCGGCAACCACCCAAACAAAGGACGTTTTCTGCAGGGTGATCTGTAATTGAAGGTTACCTAATTTTATCTGACCTATCGCAAGGGACGACAAAGTAGTGCCCGAGGCCAACAGAACATCGATAGATCTAGGAATGTGAAACTGCGGATCAGCTAATGATACGTTTTTAGGTATGTCAAATCTTTCTCGAGGAAAAGTTTCATTACGCACTTTATCAGCGATTTTCGGTACTATCAAAAAGTTTAACTGAAATTTAATGCTATTATAAGTTTAATAAAAAATGGCTTTCGCGAATTTATCCGAAACAGTGCACGCATCGTCAACTGCTCCGATGTTTACAAAACATTGATTAGTTGATAACTGTAACCGAGAAGCAAAACTAGAAGTCATTAGGTTAGCGTTTGAACAAGTGTCTAGAAGAGCGCGTGCCATGAAACTTTGTCCTTGGTTTGACTGAAATCTTAAAATGGCAGTCGTCATAAGTTGAGAGTCCGAATCATACGCGTTCGACGCGTATGCGTGACGAGAAAGTAGTCATGCTTGAGAGGCTTCGGATCGATCGGGTTTTTTCGCGAACTGAGAGTTTTCGTTGGTTTCGACTCTAAACTTCTTGTCCGTGTGAAGCAACGTGTGATGGTCTTTTTTGCACTTTTTACATCGTCCAGTGCTGGAGCAAGGGGAAGAATGCGCGCAAAGGCAATTGCGGCAGAGTTTATTAGTTTTAATCAAATCCCACTTATGCTTTTGTTTAAGGTCCTTGAATTCAGGACAAAAATAGAGTTTGTGTGCTTGCTTGCATTTGACGCATGCATTGCTTGAAGCACTGGACGCTGTGACCAAGGTGCGCGCAGTAGTTTTCTTACTCTTGGAAAAAGGTAAGGTATCATCGTCTCCGGCCCGTTTTTTATTCGTTCGCCCGACCTTAGAACCGTCGTCCATCTGACACAATTTAAACACGGTATTTTGAATGAAATCGTACATTTTTTGCAATTTAGGTAGCTTGTCGCTCGATAGACGATCTACCCATCTCGACTGTACACTGTTCGGTAAGCTGTTTTCCAAAATGTTAACTATTACTATGTCGGGGATGTTAACGTCCAACGTTTGCAACAATTTTACGTTTTGACGCACGGTATACATGAGCTCCGCTAATAACTCCGACTTGGCCTCGGTGACCTTGGGTAAAGTAAGGAGTTTATTAACGTACTCGCTGATGATGACGCGCTTTTGATCGTAAGCGTTGCACAAAGCCTCCCAAGCAAGAGGGTAATTTTCTTCGCTAAGCGCGAATTCTTCTATGACCTGTGCGGCGAGGCCTTGAACGGCATTACTAAGTTGTGCATGTTTCACGTAGGCAGTGAGTTCCGCGCGAGTATGAACTAACGATTGGAAACTGTTTTTCCATGTAGTCCAGTTATCGTGACGACCGTTAAATTTCGGGACTTGAATAACCGGGAGCTTCGATAAATCCTATCTCTCTGTGAATGTCAGATTGGTGGCATTCAGCACAGTTGAATTAGCATTAGGGACGGGCGTTTTCAAGCTATGCATCTGAACCGCGGCAGAATAATAATCTGATTCGATTTTCGCAAACGCAGCGACACGAGGACTGTTCGGTTTAATCGCGATTAATTCCTCGTGATAGTGCGTGTACGCGGTGAATAAAGTTTCAATGTGTTTAAAACGGTACTCTGCATTGAGTGCGTTACTCGAATTTCCATTCAAAAATTCCTGAAGAGACTCAATTGATCTCGCCAAGGCTTGACTCTTCTGTTCAATGTACTGTATACGCTTTTCTGCGTCGTTACCCATTTTAAGGCCTTCAAATTGTTCAACAAGATTTTATCATAAAATGAGTCAATCCTCGATTAGATCAACTAATCATTTTATTCAAGTTTAACGAATAAGCGAGATTCCCTCATAAATAATTGACTAGGCGTGTAACGTGAAATGAAAGTAATGAATGGATTAAATTTACACAAATGAACAACAGCATTTTGCAAAAATGCCAAGAAATTACACTACCGCGTATCAAGAAAATGAAATTTGAACTTTATTTCAACATGAACTATTAACAAATGAACGTTGTTGTAAAGTAATTACGCCCACACAATTGGCCAGAATTAACAAATTAGGTTAAATAAATAAATTTTAAAATTTGAATTTCAATTTAACCGCGACATATTATCACGAATTATGAAGAACAAGATTAGCTAAAACGAGCTAGTTAGTTTAAATAAACAAATTATAAAATTTGGAATTTAATTCAAACACGAAACATTAATAAACTAATTACGAAGAACACTATTAACAAGAATGAGCTACTTAGGTTAAATAAACAAATTATGAAAATTTAATTTTAATTCAAACGCGAAATATTTACAAACTAATTACGAAGAACAATATTAGCTAGAACGAACTAGTTAATTTAAATAAATGAATTATAAAATTTGGATTTTAATTCAAACACGAACTATTAATAAAGTAATTATGAAGAACAGTATTAGCTAGAACGAGCTAGTTAGTTTAAATAAATGAATTATCAAATTTGGATTTTAATTCAAACACGAACTATTAATAAACTACTTATGAAGAACAATATTAGCTAGAACGAGCTAGTTAGTTTAAATAAATGAATTATAAAATTTGGATTTTAACTCAAACACGAAGTATTAATAAACTAATCATGAAGAACAGTATTAGCTAGAACGAGCTAGTTAGTTTAAATAAATGAATTATAAAATTTGGATTTTAATTCAAACACGAAATATTAATAAACTAATTACGAAGAACAATATTAGCTAGAACGAGCTAGTTAGTTTAAATAAACAATTACTGTTGCGAGATAAATGCTTTAATAGACATTGTTAAGTTAATTGTCACATTGACACAATAGGAAGATTATACACGCCTTTATCTCGCAGTCAAGAAACAAATAGACTTATCTTAATTTCGCCGAAGCGAGACTGATGACCGGCAGCGTGATGTCCCCCTGGTCGGAAGCGACGGCAAAGTTCGATGTCGAGGCGGCCGCTGACTGCGTGTTGCTACGCCGCTGCGTTGTTGTTGACGCGAGGTCAAAATAAGGGGAGGTAGAGACTAAAGGTCGTGCTGCGACAAGTCGCGCTCGCACGTTTTCGAACCCCTTTGTTTCCTCACGTCCACGCGCGCCCTGCACACTTCGCGAGGTCACCTGTTCTTTGAATTCGCGGAAACAAAGTTGACAAAAGAGGTAGAGATTTCTACCTCACAGGAGGCACCATGAAGAATCTTGACCTTTTGGGGGTAGCACAAAGAGGCCTAGTAAATGTTCTTTATTTTTCTTTGTTTTATCTTTATTATATTCACTGAGTTTACTTTGTTGGAAAGGAAAATGAATTTAGGTATTAAGTAATTATTACGACCTTTTATGGGAAAAGGCCGAGCGGCACAAAAAACCCTGATTTATTAATATAAAGCACTATAATATACACTGAAATCGATTAAGTTACGCGAGAGTGACTTCACGAAGAGCGAATACGCGCGCACATGCATTCAATAAATTCACGTCCACGCGCTCACATGCATCCAACACACTAATTAGATTTTCACTGATGGAAATGCTGATTGTGCGAGCGAGCACACCGTCAGCAACGGTAAGACCTTGAAGAGGCCGAGTAATTTTGCAAGTATGCACCCGTTAGTACACGGAAGCTCCAGGTGAGCTGAAAGCACGTGCGCAGGGGCACAATGGAATCGTACTCAAGAGAGAAAGAGAGACGCGAGGGAGCTCCGCATGCGATCCGGTCTGGACGATAACTGATAGTCGTGCCGGCGAGAGCAAGCGATCGCCCCGAACGGTACGATCGTCACGCCACACATTCTTGCACACACACACACACACTCACTGCGCACGCAGGCGCAGAAGTAACGAATTCACATGAGAATGAGTTTGAAAATGTTGCGACGCAACATTTGATTATGTTCCATCTTAAATACAGGCTTGGTTTCAAATCCTGTATGGTTTATGTAAGGAAAACTATTTTTACACACATTTATTATCAATTGATTAATTTTCTATTTTTAAAAAGAAATAATGTATTTGAGTTATTATATATATGTTCTGTTTTTGTATTTCCTGTTGTGATTAATTTATAATCAAACACTTTCATTTGACATCTATGGCCAATTGAAACATAGTAATTTGTGGGCGAAAATCAGGATAATTACTTCTACAAATTAAAGACACAAATTTATAATTTAAATACCTAAGCTTTATTTAATTACTAATTTCACCAACGGTCGCAAATTTACAATTATCTCGTACAAATACCGGTCGCTATTCAAGATGGCTACACTAGCCCTCGTGCGCATCTCCCACGACGACCAGACCACCACGTTTTCCCGAGCTTTTTCCTACTATCGCGTAACCCTCTTTTACTACGTTTATTTCTCGTAATTTTCAAGCTTGCTCTGCCGCGCACTGATTCGAAAGTCGGTGTCACACCACCAACACATTTACGCAGTCCCCTCTGATTGCATGGCGACAATTTTTATATATATATATATATATATATATATATATATATATATATATATATATATATATATATATATATATATATATATATAAAATTATATTTACCGACTCTTTGCAAATGTCGAGGGATGCTCGACAATTATAGTCCAACTCACTGTCATTTAACTGTAGTCGCCGCACCGGGAAGTCTCGAGGTCGCTACCTCGTGGTCGCTATTAAATCGCGCACTCCCGCGTGGCCCGTGAAGTCCCTTCTGGTTGTTCTTTAGCGCGCGTCTCGCGAATCTCCCGCGCGGCCCAGGAAGTCCTGTCGGTTTCTCGTAACGAGCCTTTTTCTAACTATCGCCACACTACCCACTACAAATTTCAACTAATATATGATTATAATTCACGGCCTTGCAAATCGTAATAAGTGCGGTCGCGATGTACGCCTGCAGGCTACGACGAGCGGGCAGTCAATGACCAAGATCGGAGAGGGCGGAAATCTCATCCATATTTCTTTTTGCCTATCTTCAGCCCACACACTTGTTGCTTCCGTCCTTATATTCTCGTTGATTGGCCTTAATTATCCTTAAATGCGAAAATCAAGGCTAAGTCTGCGGCAATTTGAGTCGCTATCGGTCATTGGTCCGCTCCGCGATTGCCGCCCTGACCGCGAAGCGCGGGCAATATGAATTGCTAAATATATACGCGCGGCAACCCGACGTGTATATCTACGTATATCGGGCGCTTTCGGTTTTGTCGCCGCAGGACCATCACAGTTAGCAGCGGCGACGTCCGCACGCCGGCCTACGCTACGGTATACCGGCAGCTTCAGGCGGCTCGCGGCGCGGCGGCTGCTAGCTCTCCCATGCTGTCAACAGCCGCGTCGGTATATATCTCTCTCTCTCGATATGGCGCTCTCTTGAAACTCTCTATTCTCTACTTTTTCTGTCTCTCTTCTCTAATTGTCTTTATTCTACTCTCTTGAAACTCTCTACATTTTCTCTGTTTCCACTGAATTCTCTATATTTCTCTATGCCGCTCTCGTGAAACTCTCTATTCTCTACTTTTTCTCTCTCTTCTCGAATTTTTCCTATGTCGCTCTCGCTTTCACTTAATTTACTCACTTTCCTTTCTAATGGTCTTTCGGTCGCTAATGGTGAGGTCCTACTTGATCCTCCGCTGTTTGAAGTGTTACTCCATACTGGGTGAGTCTCTCCATCTGACAATATGGACTTAATACTTTTAGCTGCCTCCCCTGTCATTGATTGTTGATGTCGAGATACCCCAGTACTTTCTTTGCTCCACCTAACCTACTTCTAATAACAGAGTTCGCTGGTCGCAATCGGTCTTTAAACTCAGCCGCCATCGCTGGTCCTACTACGGAGATTGTGGCTCCTCCAACAATTAGGGCTCTGTATAGCCCTTGTATGCCACCTAGTATTACCTTTGTGAAGATGCGATTCTCTGCGCTCATACCTGCAACTTTGTCTTCGCCTGGTTCCGGAACCTCCAATTGGTCGGCCTCAGGCGTACGTAGTACGTTACTCTCCCCCCTTAGACTAGATGTGGGCACCCCATCTACATCTACGTCTGTAATAGAGGAAGAGGGGCCCCCAACGAGGGAGTAAATACCTGTGATCCTTCCAGAAGGTCGACCGCCTCTCGTACGAAGGCTAGGTGCTCAAAATCGCACTTGCGACTCGTCTGTCTTCTCTCTTCTGTAGTGGCTCACTTCCGATCGCTCCTTTCACCTGCTTACTTCCATCTTCTGCGGTCGCTTCCTTCTCTTCCTCTTTCTCTAGTAACTTATCTACTGCCGCTGGTGCTGTTATGACCGCTAGTGCTGCTGATACTGCTGCTGCCGCTGCTGCCGCTGCTGCTGCTGCCGCTGTTCCTGCTGCTGCTGCTGCTGCTGCTGCTGCCGCTGCTGCTGCTGCTGCCGCTGCTGCTGCTGCTGCTTGTTTTGTTTCACTCTTCTCTCCCGTTTCTTCATTCGTCGCTCCGGTCTCTTCACACTTTTCTCTCACCTTTTTACTCTTCGTTCCGGTCTCTTCCCTCTTTTCCCTCGCCTCTATATGGGCATTTCCTGTCGGGCTTCGCACGGCATCCCCCCCCCCCCCCCCTCGCCCCTAGACCCAGAACCAAAAGAACGTCGTAACGGGCCTTCGTGAGTACTGAACCTTGGGTGCTGCTAATTCTCCTTGCATCGATGTAGCGATGGTAATGGTGGTGTTTGCGCAACAAATTGTCTGATTGACTGCTACCTGTGCTCTAGACTCTTGTATCTCAGCTACTTGTCTTGATGAAGTAAAAGGCAGGGCAGCTAGGAACGTACTTCTTAGTAAGTGATAGAGTTAAAAATTAATGCTAGAATTAATTTTGAACTTATTGATGATCGCATAGGGTTTCTAACCGTCAAAAGCCGATGGTACAAGTACGTATTCATTAACGTCCATTACTCAACAGAGGACACAGACGGTACAGTCAAAGGCTCCTTTTAGACAAAACTAGAGCAGGTGTTTGATAGATTTTCAACCCATGATGCAAAAGTATTACTAGGAGAATTTAACGCGAAAATTGGAAAGGAGGAAAATTTTAGACCGACCATACGAAAAGAAAGTTTAGATGACGTGAGTAACGATAATGGAGTGAAAGTAATTAATTTTGCCGCCTCGAAGAATCTTATAATCAAAAGCACATGTTTCATTCACTTAAACAGGCACAAAGTAACCTGGAGGAGTCTCGGTGGATGCACATTTAACCAAATCGATCACGTTTTAATTGACCAAAGACGGCACGCTGACATTCTCGACGTTGAAACTTACCGTGAAGCCGGTTGCGATTCAGATAATTTTATTGTTATAGCCAAGATTAGGTCTCGTTTACTAGTAAATACAAATAAGAATAAAACATGCAAAACAAAGGAGTTTAATCTCGAAAAGTTAAATGACCCGCTAATTAAAACTAGATATAGGGAGGAACTTTCAAGTAAACTGGATGTATCGGATAACAATAGGTTAGGCGACCCGGAGGTAGGGTGTGATACGGAAAGTACCTGAGAAAATATCAAAAGTTCTATAAAACAAGCTGCTAGGACGGTGTTAGGTCAGCGGGAAATAAACAAGCAGAAACCGTCGCTTGACGAGGAAGCCGAGGAGTGGAATAGAAATAGGTACCGAGCAAGAATGCTTAGCCTTAACAACGCGAATAAGATCACCTCCGTACATTACCGTAATATAAAGGAACAAGCCAAACGAATTTTTTGGAATAAAAAACGAAAGTGGGAAAATAATAAAGTTTCAGCAATACAAGAAAACAGTAATAGAAATAATCCTCGGGAAATAAATACAGGTATAAACTTAATAAGGAAGGGATCCCAAAGTAAAACTGACTTCCTAAGGGATGATCATGGGAAAATTCTAACGGACAAAAATGTATTACTAAATAGGTGGAGAAATTATTTCGTCGAGCTCCTAAACGTAGATGAACAACAAACCGATTTAGACTATAACGAAATTCGCACTGCTGAACAACAAATTGAGCAATCTAGCCTACAGGAGGTCTTCAAGGTAATCAACAAGTTAAAAAACAATAGAGCCTCTGGAATAGATCATTTACGGGCTGTACTATTTAAACAGGAAGGGGAACCACTTAAGAAAATAATTCATAATTTTATTTGCAACATTTGGAGGAAAGAACCAACGCCCAAAGAATGGAGAAACCTAATCATAGTCCCAATACACAAAAAAGGAGATAAAACAAACTGCAATAACTATACAGGCATTTCTCTTATCTGTGCATGCTACAACATTCTCTCTAATGTACTGCTAGATAGACTCACACCTCTCGTGGAAGGAATCCTCGGGAATTACCAGTATGGATTTCGAAGAAATAGGTCAACATTCGATCAGATGTTCACGGTTAGGCAGTTCCTCGAAAAGAAATGGGAATATGGGGAAACGGTACACCAATTATTCATTGATTTCAAGAAAACGTATGACTCAATAAGAAGATGTAAAATGTTCCACACATTTGTACTGCTAGGGGTTCCAAAAAAGTTGGTTAATTTAATCAGAATGTGCCTTGATAACAGTCGGGGCATAGTCAGATCAGGTAAGAGCCTATCGCAGCCATTTGACATCCACAACGGGTAAGGCAGGGAGATGCTCTATCAACCCTCCTATTTAAATTAGTTTTAGAATACGTAGCCAGGGCGCTACAAGACAGTAAAGAGGGAATTATAATAAATGGTCCCGTAATAGGAGAAACCGTAATAAAAAACGTAGAAATACTAATAAAAACAGCTAAAGAAATAGGCCTCGAAATAAGTGTAGAGAAAGCCCAGTACATGGTCGCTAGCAGAGCAGGGCCCGAGATTGCTGATACCGACTTGAAAGTCTCCGGAAAAACTTTAAAAAAAGTAGACGACTTTAAATATCTTGGCACGATAATAAACCACAAAAATGAAACTAATAAAGAAATCCAGAAGAGGCTGCATTCGGGAAATGCATGCCTATATTCGGTAAATAGCTTACTAAAATCATGATTATTATTGCGAAAGACTGAATTAAAAATATATTGAAAAATCATAATGCCAGTACATCTACACGGATGCGAACCGTGGCTGTTAACCAAGTTGGAAGAAAATAGATTTAGAGTATTCATAGAATAAAGTTGTTACAAAGATATTTAGGGGAAAAATAGATGAGATTACTAGAAAATGGAGAATTTTACATAATCAAGAAATACACGAACTATGCGTGAACAAACATAACCAGAGTGATTAAATCTCGTACACTAGACTGGACTGGGCATGTAGGTAGGATGGGTAACGAAAGAGCAGCTTAGAGTGCTCGTAGGAAAGCCGATAGGAGCAAGAACCCCTGGTAGACCGAAACGAAGGTGGAAAGACAATATTAAAATGGACCTACAAGAAATAGGATGTTATGAGGAGGATTGGATGCAACTCGTAAACAATAGAGAAAGATGGCGTGACTGTGTGACCAAGGCTATGGACTACACAGCTACGGATAACCAGTCCTATCAAGTAGATATGATAGCTATGTTGATGATGCAAGCACGTCTACAGCCGACATAAAGACTATGTGACAGATGTTGTCCTGCAGACACCGTTGCTGCTTACCATTACTACTTAGCCTTTATAATAATAATGATGACGATGATGACGATGATGACGATGATGACGATGATGACGATGATGACGATGATGATATGTTTAAATATAATTATATTTATTTAAACCAGTTATAGATTTACATAGATATAAATCCCTGCAAGAGATAGACTTAGCTATCTAAAACTAAAAACTAAAAACTAAAAAACAATCTTAATAGCCGCTTAAATACTAAATTAATAATTCATACTTACAATCGCTGATATACCTATAAGAGTAGTAACAAAAATTTTACGTTATATTCTGATCTAATCAGTCTTTTCAATTTATTTTTGTTACTGATGTTTTCAATGTTTAAAGATTTTAATTCATTTGCTAAACAGTGTCTAGCTATAACTACTGGTCGGAGACGGTTCCAGGTGGTTATGGTGGCCGATGACGAGGTCTAGGTAATGCGCACGGTAGTTTTCGATGTACATGTACGTACAGGTTGGAGAAGGCGTTCAGGTGGTTATGGTGGCCGATGACGAGGTCTACGTAGTGCGCTTTGTAGATTTAGGTGTCTTGTTATAACTACTAGTCGGAGACGGTGTTCAGGCGGTTATGGTGGTCGATGACGATGTCTAGGTAATACGCTCCGTAGTTTCTTATGTCTACATTTACGTACTGGTCGAATAAGGTATCTTGGTGGTTATGGTGGTCGATGACGAGGTCTAGATTATGCACTGCATAGTTTTTGATGTCTACATATATGCACTGCTCGATGAAGATGTCCAGATTGTTATGGTGGCCGATAACGAGGTCTAGGTATTGCGCTCTGTAGTTTTTGGTGTCTAGCTATAACTACTGGTCGGAGACGGTGACAGGTGGTTATGGTGGGCGATGATGAGGTCTAGGTAATGCGCTCCGTAGTTTCTTATGTCTACATATACGTACTGGTCGAAGAAGGTGCTTGGTGGTTATGGTGGCCGATGACGAGGTCTAGGTAATACGCACGGTAGTTTTTTTATGTTATGCATGTACGTACTGGTCGGAAAAATCGTTGAGGTGGTTAACATACAATACATATCTGTGTTCTTTTTCGCCGACTTTCTTTGTACCCATATTCTACAATAATTATCGGTGTTGGTTGTTCTTAAGTGTGTATGAATGTATATGCGTTTAAATGTGTATGTACTTTCAAATGTATGTCCCTATGAGGTAGCGCATTGGCTGTACTCTTCATAAAGTCAGTTATATCCAAATTCTATTTCAGGGAGAAAATTTGTTTTTTAATTCTTGTGTGTTTTGGATTTCTTTGAATTTGGTTTGGGGAGCTTGTTTGACCTTTTTGCAGCCGCTGCTGCTTTACATAATGTTTGGCAGGTGCTCGCTTTTACAAAAATCCTTATTAATTCTGGTTATTACAAAATATGAATGTGAAACTTAATTAATTTTTTTTCCTTCTTACAAATCTTAATTATTACGACATAATTATGTCAAAAGATTCTATTTGTTTTACTATTACTTTCTCTCGACTGAGAGTAGTTTGTGAAAATGTTTTTTTTTCTTTTTTTTTAAATTCTTTAATGACCCAAAGTGTTTTAATCTGAATTACTCATAATATAATGGTTTAATTTACTATTTAAGGGCTATCACCTACGACGCGCATGCACTTAGATTTAAATTATAAAATTGTATTGACATAAGAAAATTAAACATGCAGAATTAAATTTGATATTTGCTTCTACGCCTGTCTTTACCAATACTAACGCAGCTTTGGTATTTGGGGTGTACTTGTTTGTAATTTTTTTTTAACCTTCTTTCTAATATGAGTGAGCATTAAAAACAGTGTTAAAAGCGTGATTGAAGTTGGCGCCGCAGCTTGAGCACGGTGGCGGATTTAGCTAGTTGTTTATCCGTTTTAGCTTTTTGTCTTATTATTACGAGGTGTATCCGGAGCCGTGTAAAAAAACAACAAGAAAAAACGAAGAGCCTAGCGGTTACTCGGCTTTTACGGCCTGCCTAGCTAATTCGCCCGGTATCTCAATTTTGTTGACATACACGGTTTTTGTCGTCGTGTTATTTTGTACCGGGATGTTATTTGTTCGTGGTTGATTTCGATTATTTCGAAAGAACCGAGGTATTCTTTCGCGAACTTTCCTTTTTTTGGTTCTTTTAGATAGTTCGTCAGGGTTCAGATAACTGCGTTCGGTGACGGCTTCTTGTGCCTCGGTTGTTATGAATTTGTCGGCCGAGATTAAATAAACTAAATTTTCTCTGTATCTAAACGGGTGTTCTTTGAGCGATTGTACATGCACAAAGGGGGGCGACTCTTGACCTTTGGAGTTTGCCCACGACGGTTTCTCGCGGGGCGGTTGCGCATTCGTGACTACATACCATTTCATGCTGTCGTTTTTTAACGTTGCCACGGTGGCGACATTGCCAGCGTCGGCTGTTTCGTTGCTACTGGCGCTGCTAGCTTGCAACGGTGTCACGGGGCTTGAAGGCAAATCGTGGTCTTGCGACAGACTTACGCCTAAATTCCCGTTAGCTGGTAAAAATTCCCGATCCGGTACGTCATCGACGCTCCGCTTATCGTTCTAGGGGCTCTTGGGCTAGTTGACGGACGGGGTCTCTGATCCTGTCTCGGTGCCATCGTTCGGCATGTTATTGCGTTTCCCGGACTGGCCATTCCCGTCGTACTCGAGTAGCTGGTATCCATGCTTGCCGTCCTGTGCATAGCAATCGATGAGGTGTGCAGAATCAAGATACATTTCGATCTGGTGGTATCATTGCTTGAGGTACATCACCGTGATGTAGTTTGCCGAAGCCAGGTGCTCTAAAATGTTGCTTTTAAAGGGCAGGGATGGCAACTACCCTCTGTTTCATCATTCGGTGCCGTAAAGTCCGTAACTAGACTAATTTTCTTGTTTCCTTGGGCATCAGGCTTTTTTTTTATACCATCCAGAGTGTAGATGAGTAGTTTGAGTTGGAAGGAACCACGGTTTTTTGGACCCGCAGCTTGCCTAGTTCCCTTATCATGTGATCCTTAAGGGCTGGAAGAAATCGGAATCTGTGGTTACGTATCGGCTTGTTTGACTTCAAGACGATTTTATGTTGAAGTAAGTGAGTCATGGGCAGTGGCTCACCATCGAGTCCGAAAACTCCCTTGTACTCTTGCACTATTTCCCTTATGTAACCAATCTCCTCTTCATTGCAGTCCTCTAAGTTCGCCAACTCCATAATTTTGTTGATCCTTTCTTCTCTAGCTGGAACGTTATTTTGCCACATTTCGTTCAAGTTAAGCCCTTCTCTATATTTTTTCGCCTCCTTATTTGTGTGGTACAAGCGTTTTAAGCATGCCGAGAATTCTGCGGCCTTTTCAGCTGAGCCGACCCCATCGGCCTGAAATTCAAATACTGAACTGGCAATTGTTACTTCGTTTTTGCTTAAGTTTATGCATTCTGCATAAACTCGGCCGTTGATGTTTTCGGCAATCAAATTTCCAAAAAGCAGATCAGAATGCAGAGTTCATTAATGTGACCTACCCTACTTTTACGTCGTTATCCTTGACACGCGCACTAATGACCATGTTTACTCTCGGCGGCACTGCCACTTTTTCGTCCTATAGGAACGGTACGAATAAGCCGTTGAGCTTCAAGCTCTGGGTTGCTGCATCGACACAGCCTTGATGCTGGTCGATAATATCCCAGCCGATTATTCCTGCATTTTCTATGGGGAACTCGTTTGGTACTACTTGGACATTGCATTGCAACCCCTGCAGTTTGATTGCTGCTTGGCCGAAAGTGAACGAAGTGCCAGGAGTTACTCGATGGATTTCGATTATGTTTTGCGTGTCGATAGAATTTGCCTGGCCTCTCTTTTAACTGAGGGCAGTCCAATAAAATGATTGGCGGTTGCCGTCCCGCGGTAGTGAATTTGATATTCGCTGAGTTATGGGGCTTCTCGATTCTAGGTTTCACTTCTTGACGCTCGGCGCTTGGGGTTTACGACGAGCGTCTTTCTAGTATTTTTGCTGTTTATCGTTATCGCGCTCGTCGGAGGGGTTATCGCCGTCTTGGTTATCGTCGCGACCATCCTGGCGATTATTTTTCTTGCCTCAGGTGTTTTTACTTTTTTTGTCGTAATTGTTGTCGCGATCGCCCTGCCTGTCGCTACTAAATCTCCTGTTATTGCGCTTCGCGTTGCTATTGTTATTATTATTACTTCGCCGAAGGAGCTCGGTCTCTCGTCGCGTACTTGGTGGTCGGGTGTGGCCTCCAACCCAAACAAAAATTGTCATGATCTGCGAGACGCTTTCTGGCCTTTCTGTCAAAGCTTGATAGACAGGGCGCCGACTCGATCACTGTCAAGTATTGATTGTGCAATTTTTTAATTCGCACACCGTAGACGCCCGCTGTTTCGCCCGGATTTTGCTCCAATACTTCGACCTGCGCCTTGATGTCATCCGCGATTCCTATGTTTCCGTACTGCATCGTCAAATCTTCAACAGCTGCTCAGCGCGAGCCTAGCTGGTTAATCTTGACGTATACCCGTCGACGGCTTTAACGGTCAATTTAGTTGACAGGCCTATGAGTAATAGGTTTTCCTTACTCTTTCCGATATTGCCTACTACCGCGCGCACCGATTGATAGAACAAATTTAATCTGTCGGGATTACCGTCGAAATTTGGTATTATGTTCAGCGCCTGATTTACAGTCATCTTCCTACTACTCAGCCTATCGTGCCTAACGCTCGTGCTATGATTCTGATACTCGGGCTCGTTCCATGCGTCTTCGTTCGAATCGCCGTCACTGTCCGAAGGCTCGCGGTCGCTGCAGCTCGGGCGTATACAGCTCCGCAGTTCGCGATCGCTTCGTCTAGAAGGCTTGCGTACGCTGCGTTTTGGAGGATCGCGGTCATTGTGTTTGCTGCGTGGGGGGGGGGGGGGGGGTGGAGCATCTTGAGTTTTCCCCGTGACATTGGATACACCAATCCGATGTACGGTTGCATCGGCTCGAGGGCCGGGTGCCTGTATCGAAATGTACTCGCTGGTGCGGGACGGGATCGGTTGTTCGTGAGCGCACGAATCGATCTTCCGCGCCTCTATATAGCGCGTCACCAACCCGAACGGAATTACACGTTTGTTACTACAGTGGTTTCACTTCTCGAGCCGCGTCTCGTATTTACTAACGTACTGTCACGCGATATGGAGCGTTGTCTGCGGCGTACGCTTCGTGGAACACTATCTTCGCTACTAGTGCTATCCTCACTGTCGCTAAAATCCGCGCGATTGTCGCGACGACCCTTAATGCACGGCGCGTGCGTCCTCCATGGCTAATTTTACCTGTTCCACGCTTACCCAAGAGCTTGTAGAACTTCGCTCGCTGCAGCGGCTTTCCGCACGTCTATATTCGTACTGCCTGTCTTCATACGCTCTGCGGTTATCATTCGCCGGTGCACGATTATGATTTGCGCATTGATCTGCGCCGCTTTTGTTGATCCTCGAATGATTCGTGCGTAGCAACATTCTCTCGCCCGCTTTCCATACTTTTTTTTTATATCTAGGGAAAGAACGAGAGAGACACAAGTCGGTGTTCACTCTTTATTGGAGAGAGGAGCACCAGCCACTTTGGTGGTCGCCAGAAATCTGTCTGTCCGCTCGCAGTCGCATCATGATGAGCGCGAGCGGTCCCGCACCCAAAGGTGCAAGCTCTGCACTTTTGCCTGTGGGAACGCTACTGTGGCGACGAGCGGAGCTGACTGCGCGTCTTGCTCGCATCCGCTCCACGATAAGGAGCTACCACGGAGAGCTAAAGTTTGTCCGTGATAAATAAAAACTATTTCTTATGTTAAAATTGCATAAATTAATTATTATATTATTAATTTATTTAATTTAAAATTTATATGCAAGTAAATATAAATATATATATATATATTATATGTATATATATATATATATATATATATATATATATATATATATATATATATATATATATACACATATATGATTGTATATAACGTTATTATATATACAATTGTCTATAAGTTACTTATATACGATTATATATGATTATATATAAGATTTTTTTATTCGGGTCTTATCAAGACGCAGTGGTTTTTAATGAGCTTGAGGTGCATTAATAGCGTAACATACCAAAATAGTAACATGTTTATATGTTCAAATAAGTTTATTTTTATAAGATAGAGTATTATCCATTAATTTAAAGAATATTTAAATTGGATTAAATACAAATTTTCGAAAATCGCATGACTGCTTGGGCCAATAGTACACGGGTGTCCTGAAGTAAGGTTAAGTGGATCCAAAATCGGCTAACGCAGAAAGTTCCTATATTGTTTGGAGATTAGAAAAACGCAAAATTCAAAATCCTAGCTGATCGGTTCTGCAAGTTATGGACATTTTTGTATTTATATTGCGCACCCGTATGAAATGCCGGGTAGAGCACTGAAGTACACGTACGCGTAATCTATTTATTGATGGAATATGAGTAAATTAAGTTATATTTATGATTCACTATTTAATATCTTGTATTTTTTCAGCAATTTATTGTTATTTTGGTCTATCGGCTTTCTGAATAATGCCACTTTTTCAGTTTTTCCATTTTTACAACATATCTCAAAACGCCTCAGCTAATTTTTATAAAGTGATTGTTTAATAAATTATATTTATAGTATATTACACTAACGAAACGTGTTCCATTGTTTTAATGAAAGACCAACAGTCAGCTTCTCTACTCTGTCGCTAGGCGGCGACCGGCGAGAATTGCTAACCCTCTAGAAAGTTCAGTTGCATGAGGTGATAAATACTGGCTGATCACAGTGTATTTTCGGCGTACATTGTATGTAGAAAATTCCCTGGCCTATCGATAGGTTCCAGCAGGGTTATCGTGGTAAACAGCCATCCCAAACTTGTTATTTTAACATTTGCAACCTTGAATTGAATTTTATAAACTATACTTTTAAAATGACTCCTCCATGTTCTCATGACGATAATAGAAAGAAAGTATGCGGTCCATGTGGTAGAAAATCATTTTTGGTAAAATAAAGCCAGAAAACATTTTAATAAATAAATCTGTTGAAAATCTTATTAAAAAATTTATATCAAAATACTTTGATTTAAATGATGAAAAGTATCCCTTGAGTATATGTAGATCTTGTTACTTAACACTTATTGATGTTGAAAAAGAAATTTTCAATAGACAATTGCCAACATTACCTAAGTATAAAGAGTTAGTATTAGCGAAAGAGACTCGTTTACATAATGGTATCTGTAATTGCTATATATGTTTGACTGCCAAATTTAAGGGAGATATCAAAATTGAGAAAGACAAAGGTAAATTTAGAGACATAAATAAGGAAATTGATATTTCTACAGGATTTTATAAATCACAAGAATCAAAGCAACTTTTGTCAAAACAAAATAGTGATACTGCTGATTCAATTAAATTGTGTGTTAAATGTTTTCAAGAAATTGGTAGAGGTAAAACTCATACTTGTAAAAATGTTAAGGATAATGTAATAATATAATTGAAAAAGTTCCTGAAGAAATTCAACAACAAATTGCGACACGTGTGATAAAAAATAACGTTGACTCTAATCTTGATTTAAATGAAAGGTATATGAATGTTGATTTAAATTTAAGTACTGGTGGGAAGACTATGAGGATTACATTGAATAAAACAGAAAAGAAAGACGTTATGTTTGAACAAGATAATTTAGATAATTTTCGAGTCAAGTTAGGAGCTTCACAACAACAAACGAAACAAATTACTAACTTTTTAAGATGTAATGTTGGGCGAATGCCTGTACCTAAAAATTATCGAGAGCATATGTCGGAAAATCTAGTTTATTAAAAGATGTTTACAAAACAGGTATGTTTGAATTTGATTGTGAAAATGCAACCAAAAAACAACAACGATCTGTTGTTTACGCTAATGCTGAAGAGCTTCTTAACAGAATTATTGAACATAGACATTTAATAGGAAACGTTGTTATCAAAGCCATGGCTGACGGAGGCCAAAGTTTTTTTAAAATTAGTTTAACTATTATACCTGAAGATTATTCGCCCAAAACGAGTGACGAAAATAATTCTATGATCTCAGAAAACAGAGAATTCAAATGAATTTAAAAAAAGAATACTCTACTCTGAAGGTGGAAGTCTGAGTAAAAAAAGTAAGATATCTAGTGTAAATAAGTTGATACTACTATGTGTAGTTCCAGCAATAAAAGAAACGCACGCAAATATCAAACTTTTATTTGATCTGACTGAAATAAATAGTATCCCCTTTAAATTTGTTGCAGACTTCAAGCTTTTGCTAATTATAAATGGACAGCAAACAGCAACATCAATGTTTCCTTGTCCATATTGTTTTATTTCCTTAACTGATTTAAGAGCTGTATCAACGAGTTCGAATGATAATGCTACTTCAAGTACGTCTAATAATACAGAAATTCAAAATTATATGGAATTAAAAACATATGGCGATTTGAGAAAAGATTATGAGAAATATTGTAGCACATGAAAAAATAAGAAATTTAGCAGAGAATGTTACATCACCATTAATCCGCCCCTTTACGATGAAGACGACGATGTCTACGTTTTGCAAAAATGCGTTGTTCCTGAGCTGCATGTCTTACAAGGCTTTGTTAATTATTTGTTTTGGCAAGGTTTAGTTCCTTTGGTAGGCTAAGAAAAAGCTTTGCTTTGGCCAAAAAAACTGAATTTGATTTCAAAGAATTACCATGGCGATGCCATTGGATGCAATGCGTGCAGGGAACTTCTCAAGGAGGCAGATAGACTTAATGATCCCGATTTATATAAAGATGTGGGAATTTTTAAAACTGTATCTTATATTGGAGCATTCAAAGCGATGAACAAAATCGTAGATTGTTGTTTCACCTCTGGTAAAGTAGGACATTCATTAGATAATTATATTGAAGAATTAAAGAAAGCTTTAAGAAGTATTGAAAAGCTTTCTGAAACATTAAAGATTCACGTTATTTTTTCGCACGTGAAAGAAAGTTTACAATACATTGAAGGAAATAACGGCTTAGGTTTTTGGTCAGAACAGAGTGATGAATCAATACACCATGATTTCTTAAAGTTTTGGAAGCGTTACAAAGTAAACGGTTATCATCGCGATACTTACCTACCAAATCTATTGAAAGCTGTCGCTGAATTTTCATCTCTACATCTTTAATTTTACCATATGTAAATTTTTTATAATATAAAAATAAATAAAAACTAAGAAAAAATATAAAAACAAACAAAACAATTAAAAAAACCGAAAAAAAAAGAAAAAAACAAAAAAAAAAGATGGATCAGTTAACCACTACGTCCTCGTCGTTGATCCTGGGTTAAGCTAAAAGTGGTTTAAATATCAATAAATGTCTGAAAAAATACAAGATATTGAATAGTAAATCATAAATATAACTGAATTTACTCATGTTTCGACAAAAAATAGATTACCCGTACGTGTACTTCAGTGCTCTACCCGGCTTTTCATACGGGTACGCAATATAAATACAAAAACGTCCATAACTTGCGAAACCGATCAGCTAGGATTTTGAATTTACGTTTTTTTAATCTCCAAACAATATAGAAACTTTCTGCGTTAGCCGATTTTGGATCCATTTTGGATCCACTTAATTAACCTTGCTTCAGGACACCCGTGAGTATGATAACTCAAAATCTTCGGAATTTAAAGATTTAAAGATAGTTGTTGAGTTTCTTTGCGCACATATTATCTATAAGTACACGGCTGATTAAAATAATACAATCATATCATATATTATATTAAAGGGCTTATCGTTTCCGGCTCGGCCGTTAAAGGATCGACCTGGGTTTCCTACAAGATTAACGATATATAATTGGGCCTTATATTTTGAGATTTGAAATGTTTGGGCCTTACAAATTTTGGGACTTATTTTTTGGCCTTATTTTTTGGGGCTTACAAATTTTGGGCCTTATTTTTGGGACTTGTTTTGTGAGCCTCATTTTTTGTCCTTCTTTATTAGGATTTATTTTTGGGACTTATTTTTTGGGCCTTACAAATTTTGGGCTTTTTTTTTTTTTTTCTTTTTGGTCCTTATATTTTTGTTTTATCATTTTTCCATTTTTTTCCATTGAAATTAATATCAAGTTTGAACGTTTGAAAAAGTGATATTAATAATAAGCTATATATTGTGACGGGTTCAATCTACAATATAGTAATAATAATATAATAATATAGTAATATTAATATAATAATATGGTAATATTAATATAATAATATAGTAATATTAATATTATTATATTGCTATACAAAGTACTGGGTCTCACATTTATTATGGTATTCAGGTACTGTAAATAACAACGCATTATTTATAAAACAGAACATAAATTAAGCTTTATTCTCAAATTAATATAATACTATTATTATTCACTATAATACTATTGTAAAAATTCGTGGAATACAATATTTTTAGTGTATACTTTTTTGATTTACCTGATTTATCGTTGCTTTTACAAATTGAATTCTTTGATAAACATATTTTCAAGTTTTTTTTTATGTGACTCTTGATAGCGCTACGTATAACTGGCCATGACTAAAATCTGGAGTAGGCAGAAATACTCCAACTTTTTCAAATGTTTGACCTTGAGACTTGTTAATCGTCATCGCAAACCCCAATCTTACAGGAAATTGACGTCTTTTCATTTCAAAAGGAATTTCTTCTTTTGATGAAGTTAAGTCTATACGTGGTATTAAAACAATACTTCCACTCTTATAACCACTTATAATTTCTGCACTAATACAATATTGCATCATTTTTTTTTTACTACTAAACGAGTTCCGTTACACAGACCATCATTTAAATTGATATTTCGTAAGAGTATTATAACAGCCCCTTCTTTTAACAGTAATTTATGAGGAGGTAAACCATTCGACGTTAGTGAATTCATGAATTCGACTGGCACTATATTATTCAAATCTACATTATCATCGTTACTACATGAATCAATACTAATATATTCTTTGACATTGCCTTCTATTTTGGATAAAATTTCATTATTTATATTCAAAACATCAATGTTTCTCGGTGCTAAAATTACCTTTTACGAATTTCTTCATCTTTAAAATCAATTTTGCTACCATAAATTTCTGTTGTAATATCTGGCGTACTCAAGAATACGTCTGATACTTCAGTAAGTTCATGTTCATTTTCAAACTTGCTGATACTTTTACCTTCTCCAATATCTAATAGCCATTTTTTAAATTCTACATCATTTATACTCACTCTCAAATTGTCTTTTAAGGACATATGCTGAAATTTAGTCCATATCAAACTTTTCTTAATACAATTTTCGATTATTTTTGTTCTATTTCCATGTTTTACCACTGGTAATATTTACCTAAAGTCACCTGAAACAATAATTATTTTACCTCCAAAAACTTCTGTATTATTACAGATATCTCTAAATAACTTATCGACTGCTTCAAATGCATGTTTAGATGTCATTGTTATTTCGTCCCATATTATGACTTTAATATCTTTTAGCTTTTTTCCGTAATCAGAATTAGGAGTAATATTGCAAGTTGTTTCTTCCGTTACATTCAGTGGTAATTTAAAACTAACATGTGATGTTCTTCCGTTTATTAACAAATTTGCGGCTATTCCTGTCCAAGCGACTAGTATTACTGGAATGTTTTTTTGGTTTAAATAAGAAATTATTGAATTTAGTAAGTAGCTTTTCCCACTTCCACCAGGCCCATCGATAAAAAAACATTTTTCTTGATTAATATCATTGTTATTTAAACTTTGCAGTACCATATTAAATATTTGCCGTTGCTTTAATGATAAAGAATTTATATCATATAAATTTTTACTTCTAATTTCTTCTGATATATAAGTTTCTTCGCGATAGTCTTCTTCATCCAGATATTCATCTAAATCAGGTAAATTAAAATCGTTGAGTGTATATCCGTTTGTCTTGAGAATAGATTCTATATTAGTTAATGCCACTTTTTCACCAATTTTTTCTGGTAATCGTGCATCATAAAAATAATTTTTGTATTTTTCGAACAACTCTTTAGCATTAATTGGGTTATGAAAAATACATATGTAAACAAACATGTTACACAATGCTTTTGGAAACTTGATTTCAATACCTTCTTGCAAACATTTATTCCATTCTTCATCTGTTGAAATTAGCTTTCTAGCTTTAGCAGTTTCAAAAAATGTTGGATAGTTAACATTATCAAAAGTTCTTATTTCCTCAAATGACCTAGGTCCTCTAACATGTAATAACAAAAGTCTTAAATAAAACCTTTCTCGATCCTTTGGATTAACGAAATACATTCTACTGATAATTGGTTTCCAATTTCTTTTTCTTAAAGTCCATTTTTTTGTTTTTTCATTGAAAACATAAGCATTTGGTATATCTGTATATAAAAACTTCCTAGCATCAGGGTCATTTTTATTAAGTTCAAACCATGCGGTTAATGTTGTATTTAAGTTTTTGTTCAGTAATTCTTTTTCAGAACCTTGTTTAAAAATTACATATTGCTCATTCATTAGATTAACAGCTAATCTGTATATAACATGCGATAATAAATACAGTTTATATTTCAACAAACGATACATTGCTTCTGGCGGGCTAACATATCTTGTATTTAGATATTGTTTTATTTCATCGTAATCAAAATTTTCAATTTCACTTTCATTTGCATAATCTGATGAACTTCCACTCATTTTTATAAATGCACAATCGTGTCCTTTAAAACAATATTTAAATAAATATTTTACACATTGAACTGTAGAACAAACTTCTACGTTGATGTGACAATTATATTTTAATAATAAATAAGGGTTGTAAGGAACCACATATCTATTATCAGCGGAAGTTTGTTTGTTAAAAATTATTTCTTTTCCATCGTTTCTTCTTCGATAAATCGGATACCCATTTGTATTATAATTTGTTTCTTCGTTAAAAGCTTTAAGAAAATTTTTTGAACATTTCTGTTTCTCACTATCCATAAATGGTGAGTTCATATTATCCTTTCCACAAGGACCATGTATCATAAATTGTTTTACAATACTGAATAACCGTGGGTTCCTTATTTTGTCAGGTATTTCAGCACAAATTACTTTATCTACGTCATCTGCATCATAAACTTTATTATTTGGATCTACAAAAAGCAACATATGCATATGTGGTAGACCTCTTTTTTGAAATTCTATTACGTATGTATAAGCAATACATGTACCAAATATTCCTTTTTTAACGAGTTCTTCTAACAGAATGTTTACTTTCTGATGGAATATTATTACTATAAGGTCTGGTCGATCAATTACAGATTCGTTTTTTCTTAAATTTTCAACAATTTCTTTCCATTTTGGATTACATGTCATAGTAATAAAGAAATCAGGTTTACCATATTTTTTAACAATTGTCATCGAGTCCAAAAAATTTTCTTTAATTGATCTTGGACTTCCTGTGAATGAAGATGGTAAGATAACCATTTTACCAATTCTCATGTTATCATTATCATTCTTATTACTTATATAATCCATTACGCCTTTATATAAATCAGTTCTTAATTGATGTTGATTTTTTTCAAGTAATAGAGTCTTGATCCTTCTACTTTAACCCAGACATCAACTATATACTGTTGTGTTAATTTTCCTAAATTTAAAAAAGGAGTGAAATGATTTCTTATGCTGAATCGATAGTTATAATACTGCAGCATGGTAATATTACTTTTATTATTAACACTCTTCATGTCCGGCATCCAACCGAAACCACCATTTGGGAAAATAAGTGGGTAAGTCATCGGGTCTACGTGTTTACTAATAGAAGGTAAGTAAATAGCTTTATCATTGTGAGTATATGCATATGTCACGATCAACTGGAGGTAAGCCTTCTTCACCATCAAAAGCTACGGCCACTTCATTACATTTGGCTTTGTTATATCGATTTTTATCAAAATTATTATTTCTAGTTATATACATTTTAACTTCTTTAGTACAATCAGCTGAGTTAGACTTTTTCTGACGACATTGCTCTTCTATTTCTACTTCGTGCATCATTTTATAAGATTTTGCGTAAATATTAATCTGTCTAAGAAGAATATCTATCTCTTTTAACAATCGTGTCGAACAAATAATATTGTTTTGAACACGAGATTGTGTTGCCATTTCATTATCAATTATGTATAATTGTCCGAACCTTCTATCATTTTCTTTATTAGGATGTAAAGCACAAACATTATGATAGATTTGACCACATATTCTTATTATTTGAGGTCCCTTTCCAAGAAGTTTATCAAATTTAGCACCAAAACTTGCAAAAGCAAGTGTATTATTATATAGTCTTATATTTAGTCGAAAATGTTTACTTTCTGCTGTATCTTCAATTGCTAATAATTTTAAACGCTCAGAATAAGCAACCTCCTTACCTAAGTTGATTTTTCCTCTATTGCATCAAGTAACAAATTTTTTATCTGACGACATTTCGAATTTAAAATGATAAGCTTTACAAAATTCACAGATTTCATTCATTTTTCCTAAGTAATTTTCAAGTATCGTATTTTCATCGAAATTTTCTGTTATAGCAACACAAATGTCTTCTATTGAGTTTTGTTTTGAAGAAGCATAACGTTCACGTCTCTTTCTATTTAATTCAATTTTTTCTTCCTCACTTTTAATACTATACATTAATTTTTTTCTTAAGGAGTCTTTTTTTTTAATTTCTATAACATAATCTTCATTTGAAATTTGTTTATTCTTCGAACCTGCATTTTCCTTTTTTTTCTTATTGGAATTATATCTTTCTGCCTTAGATTTGTTTTTATACCTGATTTTTTCTTTTAGAGCTTTTTTCTTTTTAGCTTCTACACTTTCCTCTTTATTAGAAGACGGTCTTTTCAAGGCTTTCCGTTGATTACGTTCTAAATTTATATTTTTGTCAAATGTTGTTGTAAGAAAATCCATATTTTCAATTTTAACGAAGCAATCTTTTATTGTTTGGTGTTTTTTTCGAATAAATTCATTTATGATTTCACGCTCTTTCAATTCATGGTCAAAATTTTCTTCTATTTCCATATTATACGTATTATAACTGAAGTTCAAATTTTGTTGTTTAAGTTCTTTAACGATATAATCAGTACTTTGTTCATAATCTATTGTGACAGTATCAATATTTTTAGAATTAATTTCAGCAACATTTTGTTTAATAATACTTATATCACTATCAAGTGAATTCAACAAATGCTCATTTATATATAAACTACTAATTCTATTTAACGGGCTTCTAGATCCACTCATCAACAATTGTTGTTGGGTTATTAATCGATTTAAATACAAATTTTCAAGTTGATTGATGTTAACTTTTGAGAAATCTAAGCTGAATTCTATAAAATTTTGTCTGTGAGTAATAATTCTGGATTCAACATTGTTAGGTACCAAATCATGCATATAGTCATTTGATGCCTTTATTAACGGAAAAGGTGCTAGAGTAAAATTTTCAAACATTAAATATAAATGTTTCCGCATAAGATTAATGTCAAATTTTACAGAGCATGGGCATTTACCGAATACAATCCAAACAACAACCGCTATGGCAAATACACCACAATCATGAGAATTCGTTTGCAGCTGTACTTCTTCATAAGTAACTCGTACATTTTCTTTATTCGGGAATAGTCTATTGATAAAAATAATGTGATCTTCATTTAGAGAATTTTTGTTTAAACTATCGTACACATGGATCACATTGTTTATGTACCAAATAGCAATCCAATGACCATTATCATTATATCCAGAAAAATGAATTTGAAAGTACTCATTATTTAAATCAACTGGTTGAATATTAGAAAGCCTTTGCATTACAACCGTGCATTGCATATTAAAATTAGTGTGAGATCACTATTAGTGTAAAATACTATTGAATTCAGAAATATGATTATCGTTTAATTTACTATAGAAACCAGAATACTCTCCGACTCCTTTTACAATCAATTTTTCTTCAGAGGTTAACACCATGATAATAATATAATCATTTACGGTTTCTTCAAACTTATTCAATTTTCTTCTGCAAAATAAATATTATAGTACACTAATTAAAATATATTAAAGTTAGTAATATATATATATATATATATATATATATATATATATATATATATATATATATATATATATATATATTCTTTATTAAATATTCCTTAATTATAAGCTTTAAATAAATTAACGATTACATATAAATATTATAAATAAAATAACTTTAAATAATTATCAGTAATCTGTATTATTAAAATATTCCAAATGGATTTGAAAAATTTAAAATGCACAAATAATTGAAAAATAAGTGATTTTTAAAAGAAAAGAAATTTAGTTCTAATGACATCCAAGCATGACTCAATCAATAACATTTAAATAATTTGAAAAACTTTGTACTAAAAAATTTTATTCAATGACTTACCTATTATATAATTTCTTCAGATTTATTTCATAAAATTTTTAAAATTATAATGATACCAGGTACGTTATCTTCTGTATCAGTGTATATAATAATACTGGATCCATCAAATAAATTTGATTTACAAAGCGTATCTAAATGATTATAAGTTACCTCTTAAAGCAAATTGTTTCTATAAAATATATCTTAATGCATGGAAAAATAAGAAAGCAACTTTTACTTACAATAAGCTTCTCAAAATTGTATCTTGACCCAGGGATGATGAACTATGCAAAGAATCCCCAGTTTGTAACACAAAATTTGAACCAATTCAGAACATGTTAACAATACATCAATAAGCTTTCATATACATTTGAACCTAGACAAATACTAAAAGTTAATATAAGATATGAAATTGATTATTATTCGGCAAGAACGTGATTAGTTTTTGATAAATACTCTTTGTTCAAACACACACACATACTCAAGCACTTTTCAGAAATTTTCGCTTGAATGCCATCTTTGTAGTCAATACTGTATGATATCAATTAACTTCATAATCACGTTCGGCTTCTTTTAACTGAATAATAGATTCAACTCTAAGATTTTTTGAGAAACTTCAGGAAGTGCATTACTGTAACGTTCTATTATCTTAAGTCATACTTGCAATTTATTTTTAACACTTTATTTACCTTTGGTGAACTATAAGAATCAATCGTACCCTGCAAAGTGTATATCACTTACACTGCAACAATAATTATCAATCGACTGTGAGTCTCTTTTCTCCCACTTCTCATTTTTCTATAGGTATAGGTGTTTAGAAACATCGTTTCGCGAACAAATTTTCTTATGTCAAATGGTTCTACAATACATGCTACTGAATGTACATGCATATATGTATATATGTATATGTATATGTATATGTATAAGTATATGTATATGTATATGTATAAGTATATGTATATAAGTATATGTATATGTATATATAAGTATATGTATATGTATACGTATATCTATATGTATACGTATATCTATATGTATATGTATATATAAGTATATGTATATGTATACGTATATCTATATGTATATGTATATATAAGTATATGTATATGTATACGTATATCTATATGTATACGTATATCTATATGTATATGTATATGCATATGTATACGTACACTCGGCGGTAGGGTATTCTTGCAGAACGTTTTTTGAAATGCTCCAATCAGAGCCCTCCATTCTAAGGAATTAACCAATCAGGCTGCGCCATTTCAAAAACGTTCTGCAAGAATACCCTACCACCGAGTGTATATGCATATGTATATGTATATGTGTATATGCATATGTATGTGTATATCTATAAGTACATGTATATACATATGTATATGTATATGTGTATGTATATGTATATACAGAGTGAGGGTAACAATTTTGAAAAATAAAAATTTGAAAGGTTTTAATGCGAAAGGCAAAAATTGTAAAACTAAAATTATGAAATTAAAGTATTTTAAAGTATTTTCTTTTTAATAATTATCAATCGTACTATGAACCTTATTTTCTCCCACTTCTCATCTTTCTATAGGTATATGTATTTAGAAGCATCGTTTCACGAAAATATTTTCTTATGTCAAATGGTTCTAAAATATAGCTACTGAGTGATAAATTCCGAGAGTTTAAATAAGTACATTGTATATTATTTATATAATATAGCTATAATAAAATTTAATAGTAACATTTTTACGTATATGTGGTACTGTATTTTAATAGACTCGAGAACGATGTGTTATGATGCAAATTTGAACTATACCTATTTTACTAATATCGAAGGATCTGTGTATGTAACTGATATCAATCAACCCGATATACATTTATGTTTCAGTAGAGTACTATTTGAATATACTTATTAATCAATTTAATATTTACATTAGAAACAAAATGTGATTACAGCTACTCATCTATGAATTGATATTAATAATAAAACTTTAACAGATACAAAACAACAAATAAATAAATACAAATAAAAGAATACGTATTACCTCAATGTATTGTACTAAATAAAATATACTTACAGATTCATAATTATTACAAAATAAAATAAGAAAATTCATAATTGTAACAAGATTTTATTTATTTTTTTGCAATATTATATAGGGTACTTTATTTTATTTAGAAACTTTTTTTACAATATTGCACCAATATTAAGAAATACAAAAGATATATTTGTACTACAACATTTTATAACAAAAAGGAAATATCTACTGAGACTATACCACAAATTTTTAATTATTTATATTATAAACATAATTATTTTTCTTTATAAACAAAACTTATTTTAAAATAGTTTATTTCAAACATCATCATTTTGTTTTTGTTTTATATACTCCAGTAACCTATAACATTAAAACAGACAAATAGATTATTTGATTTTAGATTTAATATAATAAAAATTATTATTTCAAAGTGTATATACAATAAAAATTACCGTTTTCCTTCTGCAATATCAGAAACATCATCTCTAATTATAGTTGTATTAATAATAGATAATTTTATAATATTGTTGAAATCATTTATTTTTCCTCCTTTTACAAGTAATAATGTATTAATTTGTCTGCAAAAATCAACTGCAGCAGATTTCCAAAAAACAAGTGTTATCTGTAAAAAAGAATAAGTTACAGGTAAAAAACAATTTATTATTGAAAAAAAAATTTGTTACCTTATTTTCGAATTTATCCGAAAACTCTACTTCTCGTTTGATAAATTTGACATCTTTATTATTACTAACTTCCTCAACTGAGCCAATATTAGTAATTACTCCAATAACATCTAAGCATAAATAAACAAATAAATATTTATAAGTTTTAACGAAATTTGTACTAAAATATTTGATTCAATGACTTACCTATAATATCATTTCTCTTACAATCTGATATATTCATCAAATTTTTAAAATTGTAGTGATGCATGGGTATTTCATTTTCTATATCACAGCATTCAATAATGCTCGATTTTTCGTACAGATTTAATTCAAAAAGGTTATCAAAATGATTAAAAGTTTTGTTACAAACTTTTAATAACACATTACTGAGTAAATAAACTTTGTTGACCTAAAAAATATGTATTTATAGAAGATATATCAAGATATAAAATAAAAACATAACTTCTACTTACAACAATTTTCTCAAAAAATATATCAACCCAAGGATGATAAACAATGCATCGAATTTCGCTTGATGAATCAACTAAATCAAATGAAAATGAGCTGCCACTTGCATAAGTTTTAACATCAGATTTGTTTGTAACACGGGCTTTGAAAGTCCAACTGAAAAATTTTAATACAATGTCAATAATAACAAGATTTCATAAACATTGGAACCTAGGCTACTACTAATAGTAATCCAATCTATATGTCAACAACAAGTTATCAGAAAATATTCCAGGTGTAAGGATACGCGAAAACATTTCCACGAATATAATACTCTCTGCACCAACACATACATGCATATACTCGTATACTTTTCTCAAGCACGTAATTTTACAAACAAATTAATTTAAATGCTTAACAATATCATATAATTTCTACAATCAAAAATAACATACGTATGAAACTAATGCGTAATTAAAATAAATTTAGTATTATTGCTGAACAATAATCTACTTAAAATAATAAACTCAAGGTGAGTTCAGATAAAATAAGAAAGGATTGGGATGAGTGAGTGAAAGGTTGAGTAAATAAAAAACACAATTGATTTCGCGATAAAAAACAGCACTTGCTTCGGCGTAAAAAACCGCACGGCTTAGCGGGAAAAGCCGAAGCAAGCGTAAAGATTTATTGAGAAAATGAAGCTACAAACAATTACAACAGACGCGGGAAATAAGGATTTAATCTACCGCCTTACCCTAGACTCTTAATCTTAACGCCGCAGAGAGCTCTCTTACCTGGGCACGCAACCCGCGCAAAATCGCCGCACGAAGCTCGAGCGACACCGCCTGGATGTCGCTGAGCCGAGAATGTCGTGAAACGCCGCCGCAGCTTCTCGCCGAGTCCTGGTAGGCTGGCAAGCCGGGCGAGGGGAGCGCAAAATGGTCCACGACCTGCACCGGGCGCGCCCCGACGTCTCGGGGAGCCAGACGCCTCGATGCCGGGCAACAAGGGTGTTGCCGCGATGCGCCCGCCCTGGACGGGTCACGTCCAACACGTGGACACCGTCCCCACAGTTTTCCCTAACACGGCCACGAGGCACACACAAGATACACACACACACACACAGGCGCGCGAATTCTCACGCACGCTCGCACGAATTCGGTTACAATTTCACGATCGCAGGAAGGCTGAATTTATTCGTTCTGAAAAGAACGGAAATATATCTCAGCCAATCGAACACGAAATCACGGCAATCAGGACGCAAAAAGGCTGAAAATTAAACTATATATTGAGCAGGGCTGCTAAGCGCGCGAACAGCTTGGAGGTCCTGTCAAAAGTGAACAATTGCGAGAGCGCGCGCGAATCGAGACAGAACCGCGCGCGCTGACGGTCACGCAACGTCGCAATTGACCGTACGAAATGGCGCGATATTCAAATCTACAGAAATGTACCTATATGACTAAGACCTGTAAAAATGGCGTAAACATCCCGCCCGCCTTCGTCTAACGGACGAACGAAACACTCGGAGAATGACCCTAAACTTTCTTAACACCTTCCTCAATATTCAACGGACAAAGACGAGAGATATGCCGACGGAAAGATGTGGTAGCAGTCTTTACTGTTGCCACACGAACGAGACCATCTGGACCTGGATGCACCTCAACGACTCGCCCTAAAGGCCACTTGGATGCAGGATAACGATCATCCTTGACAAGAACAAGCCTACTTACACGAAAGTTCTCCGTTGGATCTCTCCACTTCTCCCGCTGCTGTAAATGGAGGAGATACTCCGACGACCACCGCTTCCAAAACTGATTGCGAATCCGCTGAAGCAACTGAAAGCGATCTAGCCGATTTTGAGGCACGTCTGGCAAATCAGCATCTGGAAGTAACACTGAAGCACTCCCATTTAGAAAGTGAAAGGGCGTCAGCGCATGGAGGTCCTCGATGTCGGAATTCAACGCCCCTAGTGGTCGCGAGTTGAGACAAGCTTCTATTTCAACCAGGACCGTCGACAATTCCTCAAAGGTGAGAGTGCGTTCACCTACAACCCTCTTCAAGTGATGCTTCACCAACTTAACACCAGCTTCCCATAAACCCCCATAATGAAGAGCACTAGGAGGAATAAAGACCCAGTCGGTTCCGTCATTTGCGAGAACTGAAGCGACCTTTCGATGGAATTCCGACGCTCGCTGAAACATAGCCTGCAACTCATTATCAGCTCCATGGAAGTTAGTGGCGTTATCACTGTAGAGCTTTTGGCAAACACCTCGTCTGCCAACAAAACGACGGTACGCACTGATGAACGTTGCAGTTGTTAGATCACTAACCAGCTCCAAGTGAATTGCCCGTGTGGAGAAGCAAACAAATACGACGATATATCCCTTGTATGATTTCTGCCCACGACCCTTCGTTGTACGAACCTGAATAGGACCCGCGTAATCTAAACCTGAAATAGCACACGGCCTACCTACATTCACGCGATCGGCAGGAAGATCTCCCATCAACTGCTGAGTAGATTGGGGCTTGACACGCTGACAAGTTACGCACTTGTGAATTGTGGATTTCACTAATCTATTTCTACCTAAAATCCAAACCTGCTGCATCAAAACGCTAGACGTTAGAGTAGGACCCCCGTGCAGACAAAGTCGATGCGCAGATAGCACGAATAAAAGACTGAGAGCTGAATCTTGGGCTAGAATCGGAGGGTGTTTTCGATTAAAGGAGAGATCAGAATGTGACAGTCGGCCTCCTACACGTAAAATATTATCCTTACATACAAATGGATTTAACTTGCTGAGCCGACTGCGACTCTGTAATCTCCTTCCTGCCTTCAGTGTCCCAATCTCGGCTGCAAAGCTGCTCGCCTGTGCTAAACGAATAACTACGCAGCGAGCTTCAGCTAACTCTGACGAAGTAAGAAATGGAGGAAGCAGCTCCTGACCTTTCTTATGTCTACGATAATTGATAAATGGACTCTTAGCAAATGCAACAACGCGGATTAAACGTGACAGGGAAGAGAATCTAGTCAACAGCTCCGATTCTGAGGACGACTTCTGCGCGTGGAGAACTCGCTGACTTTCGGCTGGCTGCGGCCACTGCTCTGGAGCTTGCGAAAGCCAGCCAGGCCCGCGCCACCAAAGGTTATTCCGTGACAATTCCGCCGGCTCAGAGCCTCGGGTCGCTAAATCTGCCGGATTCTCCTTGGTGGGCACGTGCGCCCAAGTAGCTGACGGCAACTCCGTTTGAATATAGGACACCCTATTAGCCACGAATGTTTTCCAAAAGCAAGGGTGCTTACGGAGCCATATCAGCACAATCTGACTGTCTGACCATGCAAAAACTGGAATCCCACTAAGAAAATCCAGTTTCCTAACGTGGCCAACAAGCTTGACGAGAAGCGCAGCTCCGCAGAGCTCTAAGTTAGGAATACTAACCGTCTTTACTGGAGCAACCTTCGTCTTAGCAGCTAAAATTGACACACCAAATTTACCGTCTCCCTCATCGATCCGCAGATAAACTACAGCAGCATAAGCTCGAGAAGAAGCGTCCGAAAAGCCATGTATCTGGTACGAACGAGTAGATGCAACACCTAACCACCTATCGATCGCTAGCGACGGCAGATCAGATAGCGACTTGCAATTCGCATACCACCGCTCGCGAAGCTCTGCAGGCAACGGAGAATCCCAATCACACTTCTGGATCCACAAATCCTGCATCAAGATTTTCGCCGTCACTGTGATCGGCGAAAGCCACCCGAGCGGGTCGAACAAGCGAGCTATATTCGAGAGGATAGAGCGTTTTGTTGAAGCAGCTGACAGCTCTGCGACATCCGAGACATCGAACCTAAACTGGTCCTGAGCAGGACTCCAGTGAACACCGAGAGTCTTGACCGATTTATCTGCATCGATCTGCTTTGCAGGGCCCTGCTGTACCTGCGAAGGAAGAAGCTCTGGATGGTTTGCAGCCCATTTGTCGAGAGAAATACCTGCCAAACCTAAGAGCTTTGTAAGCTCGATTCTCTTTTGCACAGCGATGGAGAGCTCGTCGGAACCAGCAAAGGTATCGTCTACATACGTCTCGGATTTGAGACACTCAGCTCCGAGAGGAAATTGAGCGCCTTCGTCCTCAACTAGCTGTCGCAGCGTGCGGATAGCCAAAAACGGAGCGCAAGCCGTCCCGTAAGCAACAGTCGTCAAGCGATAATCGACAGGAGCAGAATCAGCAGTAGGAGCCCAGACGATTCTCTGAAGGTCTTGATCTACACGCTTCACCTGAATCTGCCTAAACATCTTAACAATATCCGCTGTAAACGCAAATAAATACCTACGCCAATTGAGGAGAATCAACGAGAGGTCACTTTGGAGAGGCTCGCCTGGGAACAAAAAATCGTTGAGAAACAGACCGTCTTTAGTACGTCTGGAGGCATCAAAAACGACCCTAAGCTTCCATGTGGAGTTCGAGGACTGCACTACTGCGTGATGTGGCAAATACCGCGCACCTTCCTGCCGAATCTCCGACGGTGGAATCCGAGTAATATGCCCTAAGCGCGCATACTCCTCCATGAACTCTCGATAAGCCTGAGCTAACTTCGAATCACGAGCAAAACGACGATGCATCGTGGAGAGCGATCCGAGAGCCATTTGCCTAGTCTCAGATGCAACCGAAGGTAGATCAGGTTTCACCGGTAGACGGACCTCATATCGACCGTGCGAATCACGAGAGTGATCTTCTCTAAACATCTTCTCGCACGCCTCATCGTCAGGCTTTAACTTAGAGGATGTCGAGGGAAGATCCTCGAGTGCCCAAAAACGCTGCAGAGTTTGATCCAACTCGTGCATCGACGCACAATGCAATACTTGCATTGCCTCGCGAGGTGTGGACGGCTCCGCCCGCCGTGAAGCCTCCACCTGCACAGCACCTGAAACGATCCAACCGAAAGCTGTATTTTGAGCGACGAGCTGCGAGCGAGGGAATCGTCTCAAGCCCGATCGAAGCAACTGCCCGTACACGTCGGCCCATAGGATAATATCTACCTTATCCGAGACGAGGAATTCTGGATCCGCAAGAGTAAACCCTACAAACTGCTTGAGATCGAGATCGCTGATGCTGTCGATTGGAACCTGCGACGTAAGACGAGGGAGAATGAGCGCTTCTGCCCTGAGCTCGAAGTTCGACTCGAATCTGGACCTCAGAACGAGTTGCGTCATCGAGCGCGCAGTGCCCGCTGCACTGGCGCCAATCCCTGTCAGCGGCACACAAGTGCGCTCCTTCTGGAGCCCTAACAGCTGTGCAATCGACTCCGACACGAACGAAGCTTCCGATCCCTGATCTAAAAGTGCTCGTACGTAGGTGCTATCACCTCTCGGTCCTATCACCTGCACTCGCGCTGTGGCTAAAATAACCCTTTTCTTGGTAACCGAAATGCTAGCTGCGTGCATACTCACTACAGGAGGCCTCGAGCCCGACCCATCTGCTTGAGAATTACCGGGATCTTGCTGCGCAGCCTGCGAGTTTCCCTGGTGTTTGATGTGCAAGAGCGTGTGATGCTTGCCCTGACAGATTGAACAACGTCCCGAAATGTTACAAGCATTAACCCTATGCGATCCGAAGCAGTTAAAACAAAGCTGTAAACGTCTAATGGTCGCAAACCGCTCGTGGGGACTCTTATCTTTCAGCTTGAAACATCGAGCGAGAGAGTGCGAACCGGAGCAAAGAGAGCACTTTGTAATCCCAGATGATCGAGAGGAACTAGCATGAAAAACCTTTCGAGCCTGAGGCCCCGATGTCGGCGTAGAAGCCGGCCTTTTCTCCGCCTTGCGCTCAGCAGTCACCATGCTAAGAGCCTGAGCTCTCGTCTCCAAGAACCTAACGAGATCTGAAAACTTAGGAAGCGACCTATCAGCAACAGGTTCCGTCAAATTCTCGACTGAATCGAATTTTTGCTCCTTAGCGCTCAGCTTTGCTTCCCACAGCTTCCTCGACTCCGAATCTAAGCGATCGGACAACAAAAATACGAGCCAAACATCCCAGTGTTCTACAGGAAGCTTCAAATTCCCTAACGCCCGAATAATTCGCTGCGCCTCATCAACGAAAGTGCGAAGCTCAGAAGCTGACTCCCTTTTTAAGTGCGGAATTTCCATGAAGGAAGTCAAAAGTTTATTAATAATCAAGCGAGGATTATTATAACGGTCATTCAAAGCCTGCCACGTACTGGCATAGTTGGCGCTGGTGGTCGTTACATCCTTGATGAGTTCAGCAGCCCCATCCTTCAGGCAAAGCTTAAGATACTGCAACTTTGTAGCATCAGACAAGTTAGGGAGATCATGAACGAGCGTAGTAAAAAGATCGCAGAAACTAGCCCAATCCTCGTATTTACCTGTAAACGTAGGTAGAGGAATTCGAGGCAACTTATCTACACGAGCGCCAGAGCCACGGTCTGAGCTCGCCTCCGATAAACTGGTATCGCCATCAGGCTTATCAAAAAACGTAAACAACGTCAGAAACTCGTCAAGGGCATTCTCAAAAATACCCTGTATACGACTAAACCAGTTATCGGCAACGTAAGCATCTGTCTCTGCATCTTCCCTAACGATAATCTCGGAGTGCGTCTTCCGAATCTCTGCCCAAATACCTCTCACCGCTTCAAATCGCGCCTGCACTATATTTTTATTGAGAGACTCACGCGGCTTAGCTGCCAAACGCGCGCGTGTACTCTCAATCTCGGCCTCGCGCGACGTCTGCAACGCAGTCAGCTTTTTCAAAGCTACAGGAGCCATGACGCAAACTCGGTAGAATCGACGAACGTACGAGTTACTCGTACCTATGAGTTTCTAGAAGCACAAAATATTATATCCTAAATGAACGCTGCTAAACGCCGCACGCACGACTCGCACGCAACGAGAGCAAGGCTGTAAACATACACATTCGGTGCGGCGCCTCGATTCCGAGAAAATACGGCCGGCCGAAACGTAAACAAAAGCGCGCGTCGCAACAATGCGTTCACACTGTAACGTATCAAGCGACTACTTGGAATTCAAACAAGGCAATATAATATCGGAAAAAACAAAAAGACCGTTACAGTGTTCACGCGTTTGTTAATGTATTTCTTAGGCTACGCTTAACCCACGAATTACAGTAGCAAAGCACGAAAATGCGCAATCGCGAATACACAACGCACAAAAAACCAATCACTCACTCCTCACCCGGGGCACCATGAACAATAATCTACTTAAAATAATAAACTCAAGGTGAGTTCAGATAAAATAAGAAAGGATTGGGATGAGTGAGTGAAAGGTTGAGTAAATAAAAAACACAATTGATTTCGCGATAAAAAACAGCACTTGCTTCGGCATAAAAAATCGCACGGCTTAGCGGGAAAAGCCGAAGCAAGCGTAAAGATTTATTGAGAAAATGAAGCTACAAACAATTACAACAGACGCGGGAAATAAGGATTTAATCTACCGCCTTACCCTAGACTCTTAATCTTAACGCCGCAGAGAGCTCTCTTACCTGGGCACGCAACCCACGCAAAATCGCCGCACGAAGCTCGAACGACACCGCCTGGATGTCGCTGAGCCGAGAATGTCGTGAAAAGCCGCCGCAGCTTCTCGCCGAGTCCTGGTAGGCTGGCAAGCCGGGCGAGGGGAGCGCAAAATGGTCCACGACCTGCACCGGGCGCGCCCCGACGTCTCGGGGAGCCAGACGCCTCGATGCCGGACAACAAGGGTGTTGCCGCGATGCGCTCGCCCTGGACGGGTCACGTCCAACACGTGGACACCGTCCCCACAGTTTTTCCCTAACACGGCCACGAGGCACACACAAGATACACACACACACACACGCGCGCGAATTCTCACGCACGCTCGCACGAATTCGGTTACAATTTCACGATCGCAGGAAGGCTGAATATATTCGTTCTGAAAAGAAACTATATATTGAGCAGGGCTGCTAAGCGCGCGAACAGCTTGGAGGTCCTGTCAAAAGTGAAAAATTGCGAGAGCGCGCGCGAATCGAGACAGAACCGCGCGTGCTGACGGTCACGCAACGTCGCAATTGACCGCACGAAATGGCGCGAAGTTCAAATCTACAGAAATGTACCTATATGACTAAGACCTGTAAAAATGGCGTAAACAATTGCAAAGAACGTTAAATAATATCAAATGAAATCAACTACGTAATCATATTATTAATACAAATAATTATTTAAGTTATATATCAATAATAAAGTTTAAAAAAAAATTCTAGGTGTTAGGAAACGCGAACTCATTTCTACGAATACACACTTTACGAATACGCGTAACGTAAACTAATGATTTAAACAGCTTAATAATATAATATAAATTTTACAAAAAATTAATTTGCATAATACTAAAACATAATAAAATTTAATCTAACATCATTGCTGTCAATTCTGAATTACTTACTTTAGAATCACATGTTCGGCTTCTTTGAACGAAATAATTGATTCAATATCAGTTTTCTTAGAATGAACATTATTATCTGCATCACTCTTCCGTTTTTCAATATTTCTCTTCATTTTTGCAATTTATTTATAAAAATTTATGTACGTTAAAATGATACACTATAGGAATGAAGTGTATCCTGCAAGGTTTGTACAACACTGATTATAAATCACCTTATTCTTCTATAGACAGGTGCTTACATTCGAAATCTCGTTCGGCGGAGATATTTTCCTATGAAAAATTTTAAAACATACAGATACACAGTAGTAGTAAATTACGTGATTTTAATTAATTATAGTGTATATGTATATTAATGCTAGCGAAGATTATTATTTATTATAAGTCGAATATATAAATAAATAATTATGAAACAATCAAATGTAGTGTTACAGCATTACACACACACAAGTAGTAGTAAGACCACCATGGCGAGACGTCCGTATTGATTTTCCCCCTCCCCTCCTTGGTACTAAGCCACTATGGCGCGGCGCCAGAGTATTGATTTTCCCCGTCCCCTTCTTGACCTATATTGGGGGAGGCCCAACATGCGGGTCCTGCGTCAAGGTCGCGGCTGAGTGTTGTAGTCGCACAGGTGATAATCGCCGGGGCGGGATATATATATATGCACACATATATAAATAAATAAATAATAAATATAAAAAATGATCAAATATAAAGCATAAATAATTTGCTTTTTCCCCTGAGTTATATATGAAAAATAAGTGTGTTCTACGTATAATATGGCGATGTGGCCCTCAGAAGGACCGTTTTTACGATTAAATTATAATCTTTTGTAGCCGTTTTTTCGGGCAAAGAGTTAGTATTGCTAGAATATTTCTCTGTGTATTTTTTCCATTGTGAAGTACCCGCTGCCGTCTTATCTCCTTCTTTTTTATTCTTATCCTGAAGAAGAGAAGATTTCTCGCCTTTGCTGCTGTTGCTCTGTTTTTGGCCCATCTTGTCAGGGCTTACGTAGGTGAAAGAGGTGAGAAAGTGGTATACGCGTATTTTATATCGAGCATTAAAATTTTTCCAATATATTTTTACATTACTCTAGGATTGTAGGGTAAAAAATTATTATTATAATCAATGATAACTTTCTCTCGTACGTCGTCATTGTGATTCTTTACACCGCTGTCAGCAGAGCTAGCAGAAGCGAGTTTACCAGCGCACATCCCCATGACTATCTTATGCTTTGGCTGGGATACGAATAATCACAGACATCAAATTACAGTTACATTTATAGGAAGTGGGTGTGAATAAATTATGAAAAAATATATAACTTATGATTGGTGTTTATTATTAATATTTTTTATACAGTCTTCATATAATCTTTCAAGTCATTCACAATAAAAGGTAAATGAAATGCAAGAATTTCGGATAATACAATTTTTAGATATACGCTTTTGTACATATCGGTGTCGTCGACGATTCTTTCCATAATAAAACCTTCTATGTCGGCGTTATGTATTGAATAGTATTGTTTGAATGATTTAGGATCATTAAGAATGTTATTTACGTTTTCTGTTAGTTCTTTTTCGAGTCCAATCCTACGCAGAGTCTCTTCGTGTTAAATTTGTTGAGAGCATACGTCGTTGACAGTAAAAGATTAGGCAATTCGCTCGTCACTTCCCGTATTTCGCGCGCTTGACAAGTAGCCATGGTTATTTCTTTAACAAAAAAACAAACTGAGAATTTTAATTTGTAAAGTGCAGCCTCGAGAGACGATGTGGTCGCTTTGCTCTGCGTGCTATTACTGGCCAGAAAACTCTATCGTCGACGCATGAGGGTCTATGATGGTTTTCTTCCGCACTCCCTCCCCTCCAACGTGAATAATAAGAGTGGGGGGGGGGGGGGGGGAGTATGGTAACAGAAGCCAGGTGCTACTCATTTTTCACGACTGTTATTCTGTCAATAAAAGTGTGGTTATGGTGTACAATTTTGAAATGACCCGTAGGCTATACAAGTTTATAATAAAACTGTTAACGGACTTTCAAAGAAGTAAAAAGTATAGTATTCGCCGGACGTTAATTTAAGAAAAATTAAATTGAAAATAATAATAATGAATGGCGTAGGATGTAGGCTATGTAGGTCGAAAGGTACGTAAATAATTTATTAAACTTGTACTGATGTATGTATATTTATTCAACCATTTACGGCTACAAATACAAACGACGGCGACATTGAAATGTAATGAGTGTTTGCGAGGCTTCTTGGGAATACATGCTTTACAAATCATAAGACACCCGGGACGTACAAAGTAAAGAATAAAGAACTTTGTAGTCTCGTAAAAATTTGCCCGACTAGTCAGAAACACGTTCACGTGTACCGTGGTAAACACGAGTGCGGTATCCATCGCTGCAAAGTATGTCGAGCGAGTCACTTGCTGAAGGCACTATGCTTTATGCAGCCTGGGCGTAATTTTGAAAAAAAGGGAAATACCGATAAAAATAAAAAATATCTATACGTTTTTTACGATCTAGAAACGCGCCAAGATGTACCGTATAAAAATCATCCGGACACGCGTCTGCATATACCGAACTTGTGTGTAGTTCAGCAAGTGTGCACCGCGTGTATCGATAGTGACAGCGATTTGAACCAACGCTGCGATACTTGTGGTATACGTGAATTTGTGTTTCGGCAAAACGTTATAAAACAGTTCGTTGATTTATACATTCGTACAAAGTCTATTTTCGATAAAATTGTATGCATCGCGCATAATGCCGGTGGGTTTGACGCGCAGTTCGTATTGAAGGAATTAGTCGAGGAGCGTAAAAATATTATACCAAAAGTAATACTCAACGAAAAAAACATAATTTCGCTACTCATTGTCTATATCTCTGATTTTTGGTAATAAAATGAAACGTCCGTCTAGCAGAGACATTAGAACTTACGAGAACTCCGTCGCGTGATAAAAGGGTTTTAAAACTTTTTATGTATAGTGTATATTAGAAAAAAGCCTCGTTTGTGTAATATTTGAATATACTTTTTTTAACAAAAAATCTAGTAATAACAGTGAAACAAAGTTGTAAAGTAGGCGTTTGAAATGGTCATTTAAAAACTAGTAAAATAGAAATATATATATACATGGTTATATATAAGTTTTGTCTCTATATATCTATGTATGATTATATACGATAATATAGAATCAAAAACCTAAATATATATATATACCTCTATATAGCCATATATATGCCTATATAAAATTATTTATATAATTATACATAACAACATACGATTTTTTAGGTTTTATATCCCGAAAATTCGTCAAATGTGTTACATTTTTTAATTAACTTTTAACTGTTTAAAACATTTAAGTAATATTTAAATTTTACAATTTGTATTTTTCACAATATATATATATATATAATATATATATTACACTACTCAAAGCACTATATAACTATATTTTATTTCTGTTACAACGTGTGAAAATCTGTTTAGAGATTGCGAAAGTGACTTCGCTTCTGGTAGATTCGCTGGTGGTGATGAAAGCGCAGCGAATGATTCTCAGAGTGTACCGGCCGATCTGGGGGATAGTGAGATTGATGAATCGGAGCGCGAGTGCGAATTGATTTGTACTAGCCTTGAGTGTCCCTGTAGTTCCTGTAATGCAAATCGTTGCGTAGAAGCGGGTGATTTACAACAGCCGTATTTAGACAGTGAAGACGGGAGTGTCATAATTTTGAATGACCACGACGAAACCAGCCCCCGACAACAACACTCGCCGCAAGCAAATATACTAAACCAACGCATACACGAGCAGGATATCTGGATGGAGGAGTGTTATGAATCGGGAAATGAGTCTTATGTATCGGAGAGCAGTGAGGATGAGGACGTACCATCGAGCGTGGTCAACGACCTACAGGACGCTTGGCACAGTCGCTTATCGCAAAACACACAGCGGCCGTAAATCAGGTGGCTCGTGTTCTGAGATTCGAGAGCGAAGACGACGACGACGTTGATGAGATGCAGGTATCGGAAGCAAGTCCCACGCTCTCTGCAAACAGTGAGACACCGAGATCTTCCATGCTACAGCAATTCTACAGACATCGTCATAGAGAGTGCGATCGTATGACTGCTGGAAGTGAAAACGTGGGTAAGTGTACACTTTTTTTGCTATCCTAATACCACCACAGAAAGAACTAGTTTTGAAATTTATTTATTTTTTTAAAGTAATACCACGGAAGACAAATATTGATGATGACCCCGCTCGTTTAAATGCAAAGATGTTAAACGTCTACCGTGGTGCGTATACATTATATGTTCAGAGAACGCAAGATTTGACCGGTTTTAATAAATTAGCCGAAGGGCCTGGGTCGTCTCTATACTCTGATCCCGATCTCGTGGATTAAGTTGTCTAGCTGTATGAAACTTTCAGGCTGCGGGTCTAGGAATAAATAAATAAAAAATACTGTTAGTTTTAATTATAAATATATATATATATATAATTGAAACTAACAGTATTTTTTTACTATATAAGTTATATATACAACTATATATAATTGTATAAAATAGTAGAAAAATCGTATATGCTTATATTGATAATTACATAAATAAAATTGTTTTTACTCGATATGGTTTAAAGTTTTTAATTAAAAAACTTTGTACATTGTAGACGTAAAAATAAATAAAATAAACAAATGAAACTTTCAATAAAAAAAAATAAGAAAATAGCTATCCTACATTTTAAATTCATTATAGGCATATATCGCGCACCATTGGGGCGAAACGAAAACATCTCGGCGTCGCCGTCTTTTGAGAGAGGGGAAAACGATGCAAGTAACGCTGATACACCAGTAGCCGAAAGAGACAGTCACTTATCGCAGGTAGGCGGTGGTGGTGGAGGTGGTGGTTGGACCGCGCCTGCTGCCGCAGGTAGCAGCAGCAGCAGCACCGGCACCAGCGGCAGCAGCAGCAGCACCAGCACCAGCGGCAGCAGCAGCAGCAGTAGCAGTAGTGGCAGTAGCAGCAGCGACGATGAAGAGAGCGAAGAGGTCGTTGAACTATCGGTTGAGCCGCCTTGTACGAGATTTACGATAGTCGAAGAGCGCAACCAGTACGTTCATAGATTTCGTGTTAATGCTGTACGTTTGATTTTACGTATACTTGAGCCATCCCCTGCAGATTTCAATCCAATATTATGGCTCGAGTTGGTTATGCGCGATATTCATGCACACTTGATTTCATTAGGAGACAGCAATGATTTAATAGGTGTCACGATTAATAGTGAACATTTTTCTCACGGTACTGCGGGCTTGTCGCTGCGTCCAATTGTAAATTTCATGTACGATGATTTGTGGTTACATGTTAGTAGTATAACGCAAAGTAATGAGAATTTTTAAATAGACGAAAGTTTTCTTGTAGAAGCGACCTATGTAAACATGCCGACTGGAGCGGGTCGTAGCAGAATAAAATTGAACGTGGATACTATCGGGAAGCGGTCTTTGGGCGCTATTATACGCAATAAAGATAATTTATGTTTACCGCGTGCTCTAGTCGTAGGGCAGGCGTTTATAGAGTTGAAAAAAAAATGCTACCGTGGATGTAAAAAAAAAATATGGAGAAGTATTTCCGATGGTAGACGTCTTTTACAAAAACAACGCGCTCTAGAGTTGGTAGTAGGGGCCGAGGTAGTTGTAGTCGAAGAAGGGTGTGGATTTCGCGAAATTGAGCAATTTCAAGCTCATTACGCATGGCATCGGATTGCCATTGTAGTTTACGATGTTGAGTCATTCGGTAATGAGGAGTCACCGTTTTTTGACGGCCGCCCTCTGCTACAAGATGTATATGGACTAGATTGCCCGGATGTAATATATCTTTGTCACGATGCCCGCGAGCGTCATTTTGATACAATGTTCAATTTACTGGGTGCTCTGGGAAGTCGTTTTTTCTGCACACATTGTAATAAGCGTTATAAATATGTGGATCAGCGCGTATGCTCGACTATATGTGCGTGTTGTTTTGTAACGCCTGCGTGTAAACAGAATGATTGTGAAATTTTTAAATGTAATGAGTATTTGAGAAGTTTTTTTGGGAATACATGCTTTACAAATCATAGGACACCCGGGACGTACAAAGTAAAGAATAAAGAACTTTGTAGTCTCGTAAAAATTTGCCCGACTTGTCAGAAACACGTTCACGTGTACCGTGGTAAACACGAGTGCGGTATCCATCGCTGCAAAGTATGTCGAGCGAGTCACTTGCTGAAGGCACTATGCTTTATGCAGCCTGTGCGTAATTTTGAAAAAAAGGGAAATGCCGATAAAAATAAAAAATATCTATACGTCTTTTACGATCTAGAAACGCGCCAAGATGTACCGTATAAAAATCATCCGGACACGCGTCTGCATATACCGAACTTGTGTGTAGTTCAGCAAGTGTGCACCGCGTGTATCGAAAGTGACAGCGATTTGACCCAACGCTGCGGTACTTGTGGTATACGTGAATTTGTGTTTCGGCAAAACGTTATAAAACAGTTCGTTGATTTATACATTCGTACAAAGTCTATTTTCGATAAAATTTTATGCATCGCGCATAATGCCGGTGGATTTGACGCGCAGTTCGTATTGAAGGAATTAGTCGAGGAGCGTAAAAATATTATACCAAAAGTAATACTCAATGGAAAAAACATAATTTTGATTCAATGTGGTCGCACCAAGTTTATAGATAGTCTAAATTATTTTCACATGGGGTTGAGCGCGTTACCAAAAACATTTGGTCTACCAGAGGGTGTGAAAAAAGGGTATTTTCCACACCTGTTCAATAAAGCTGAAAAACAGAATTACGAGGGATCGATACCCGCCCTGCATTATTATGCGCCCGATTATATGTCGGCGAAAAAGAGAGAGGCTTTTTTTTCATGGTACAATATGACAGCTCCTAATTATTTATTCAATTTTCAGAAGGAGCTTGTAGACTATTGTCGCGCTGATGTACAGGTTTTGAGACTCGCGTGTGTCGCTTTTAGAAAAATATTTTTGAACGTCGGTAAAATCTGTCCTTTCGTCGAGGCAACGACCATAACGACTGCATGTCCCCTCATTTATAGAAAAAAGTTTTTTAACCTCGAACACAATAGGCATTATTCCTCCAACAGGGTATCATCGGGGGGATATGCATTCTCAAAAAAATCTATAGAGTGGCTGCTCCAGTGCGAGCGCGAATTCGGCCGAGCAATCATTCACGATGGTAGAGCGCGAGAGTTTAGGTTACCCGAGGGTTTCCTCGCAGACGGGTACTTACAGCCACTGCAGGCGGATGAAAAAAGCATAGTGTTTGAGTACGAGGGCTGTTACACACACGGTTGTCCGAAACGTTTCGATAAAAATCGCGATAAACCTCTGTCTTACGGATGCTCTTTCGACGAGTTCTACGAAAATACCATCGCAAAACTGCAGAAAACCCGGGAACGCGGTTACGAAGTTCGCGTCACGTGGGAGTGTCAGTTTCACGATATAAAGGTAAAAAATCCTGAAATTGCGCGATTCGTGAAAAATCACCCTGTAATGAGCCAGATAACTTTGAATCCTCGCGACGCTTTCTTCGGTTGACGCACTGAAAATATTATTCCTTTTTACAAAGTCAAAGAGAACGAGAAAATCAAATACACAGATATATATATATATATATCCCTACGTGTGCAAGCGCGGTAAGTTTCGGATAGGTCATCCGCGTATTTACGTGGGAGGTGAATGTCACCAGTTGACTGATGGCAATAATAACAAACTCGATCGTGTCGAGGGTCTAATCAAATGTAAAGTTCTTCCTCCGCGAAACTTATATCTACCTGTTTTACCTGTTAAGATGCGTGGACGTTTGCTCTTTGCGCTTTGCCGATCCTGCTGCGAGGAAGCGCGAGAGAGTGACTGTACTCATGAAAACATTATCGATCGTGAGTTTACAGGCACGTGGGTGGCCGACGAACTGCGTAAAGCTCTTGAACTTGGCTATCGTATAACCGAGATATATATCGTTTCGATGGCTACAGCGGTGGACTTCTTACCGAATATGTCAATACTTTTTTGAAAATTAAGCAAGAGTCCAGCGGTTATCCAGACTGGTGCGCGGACGAGGCTTCCAAAGTCCGTTACTTACACGAATACAAGAGGGATGAGGGTATCGCGTTGGATCGCGAAAAAATTGATAAAAATCCGGTGTTGCGCGCGGTTGCCAAATTGTGTTTGAACAGTCTTTGGGGTAAGTTTGGTCAACGTACAAATTTAAAACAGACAACGATTGTAAAGACGCGGGAAGCTTTCTTGAAACTTTTAACTTGCCCTTATAAAGAAGTTTTTAGCGTCTTACCGGTAGGCGAAAAAATAATGTACGTCAACTGGCAATTTATAGAAGAAGCCGTGACACCGTCTCCTCACACCAATGTCGTGATCGCCGCTTACACGACTGCTCAAGCGCGATTAGAGCTTTACAGACACATTGAGCGTCTCCAAGGTAGATTATTGTACTGTGACACTGATTCGTGTGTTTTCGTGAAAAACGAGAGCAATCCGAGCGAATACGAACCACCTTTGGGAAATCTTTTGGGCGATATGACGGATGAACTCAGAGGGTACGGTGAGGGTACATACATAGAGACCATGTTGTCCGCAGCTCCAAAATTTTACGCTTTTCGCGCAATCACACCGGGCGGCGACGCTGTAGAATGCTGCAAGGTAAAAGGTATAGGTTTGAATTTTAAAAACTCCTTAAAGATAAACTTTGATAGCGTAAAGTCTTTGCTCGACAATAACTTTGAGGAAGAGCAAAACGAAGAAAACCCTAAAAAGATCATTAAAGTGGTGTTTAGGTCTATACGTCGTACAGCTACCCACGAGGTTGTAACGTGCACTGAATTTAAAACCTCTAGCACTGTTGTGAAAAAAAGACGATATATATCGAAAAGTCTTTCTCTACCTTTTGGCTATAAGCAATAAGACTGTATAAATTTCTTCGTTGTTAGTAATTAATGCTTCGAGCTAATTACTGTGTAAAAACAAAAAAATGTGTAGACATACTTTTTAATAGATGACAATGTATTATAAAATTTTCTGTATCAATAAATAATTTATGAATAACTATTATAATAACAATATACAAATAAAGAGATATAAGCCAAATCCTTCTCCATCGAATCGTCAACACTAGCGGTGGGCGCATCAGCTGAAGTAGCCCACCGATGCTAAATGAATAATCGTGCGGTTCTGGTAAACCCTCTCGAAATTCTATACCCCGGTCACAGGGTACTTTAAGTTCATTTTGGTACGTGTCTTACCATTCAGCATAGAAAAAGAGAATGCGGTCGAATCGCACGTTACACATGTGAGGCTGCTTGTCGAGAAAACGTTTCACAAAGACAGTTTTTCCACACAACGTGGGACCCGACACGATGCACGTGAATGGGTGTTTCCAACGTGTATCCATGCTGAATACTGAGTAAAAAGTCTCTGGTTTGTTAATTTTATAAAAAAGATACTAACCATTCAAACTACCCAACGACTAGCGCGGCGGGTGATAAACGGGCGCGCGTAATCAGCTTTTGTCCCCGCCGCCGCCACCACGCTGGTCGTTGGGTAGTTTGAATGGTTAGTATCTTTTTTATAAAATTAACAAACCAGAGACTTTTTACTCAGTATTCAGCATGGATACACGTTGGAAACACCCATTCACGTGCATCGTGTCGGGTCCCACGTTGTGTGGAAAAACTGTCTTTGTGAAACGTTTTCTCGACAAGCAGCCTCACATGTGTAACGTGCGATTCGACCGCATTCTCTTTTTCTATGCTGAATGGTAAGACACGTACCAAAATGAACTTAAAGTACCCTGTGACCGGGGTATAGAATTTCAAGAGGGTTTACCAGAACCGCACGATTATTCATTTAGCATCGGTGGGCTACTTCAGCTGATGCGCCCACCGCTAGTGTTGACGATTCGATGGAGAAGGATTTGGCTTATATCTCTTTATTTATATATTGTTATTATAATAGTTATTCATAAATTATTTATTGATACAGAAAATTTTATAATACATTGTCATCTATTAAAAAGTATGTCTACACATTTTTTTGTTTTTACACAGTAATTAGCTCGAAGCATTAATTACTAACAACGAAGAAATTTATACAGTCTTATTGCTTATAGCCAAAAGGTAGAGAAAGACTTTTCGATATATATCGTCTTTTTTTCACAACAGTGCTAGAGGTTTTAAATTCAGTGCACGTTACAACTTCGTGGGTAGCTGTACGACGTATAGACCTAAACACCACTTTAATGATCTTTTTAGGGTTTTCTTCGTTTTGCTCTTCCTCAAAGTTATTGTCGAGCAAAGACTTTACGCTATCAAAGTTTATCTTTAAGGAGTTTTTAAAATTCAAACCTATACCTTTTACCTTGCAGCATTCTACAGCGTCGCCGCCCGGTGTGATTGCGCGAAAAGCGTAAAATTTTGGAGCTGCGGACAACATGGTCTCTATGTATGTACCCTCACCGTACCCTCTGAGTTCATCCGTCATATCGCCCAAAAGATTTCCCAAAGGTGGCTCGTATTCGCTCGGATTGCTCTCGTTTTTCACGAAAACACACGAATCAGTGTCACAGTACAATAATCTACCTTGGAGACGCTCAATGTGTCTGTAAAGCTCTAATCGCGCTTGAGCAGTCGTGTAAGCGGCGATCACGACATTGGTGTGAGGAGACGGTGTCACGGCTTCTTCTATAAATTGCCAGTTGACGTACATTATTTTTTCGCCTACCGGTAAGACGCTAAAAACTTCTTTATAAGGGCAAGTTAAAAGTTTCAAGAAAGCTTCCCGCGTCTTTACAATCGTTGTCTGTTTTAAATTTGTACGTTGACCAAACTTACCCCAAAGACTGTTCAAACACAATTTGGCAACCGCGCGCAACACCGGATTTTTATCAATTTTTTCGCGATCCAACGCGATACCCTCATCCCTCTTGTATTCGTGTAAGTAACGGACTTTGGAAGCCTCGTCCGCGCACCAGTCTGGATAACCGCTGGACTCTTGCTTAATTTTCAAAAAAGTATTGACATATTCGGTAAGAAGTCCACCGCTGTAGCCATCGAAACGATATATATCTCGGCTTTACGCAGTTCGTCGGCCACCCACGTGCCTGTAAACTCACGATCGATAATGTTTTCATGAGTACAGTCACTCTCTCGCGCTTCCTCGCAGCAGGATCGGCAAAGCGCAAAGAGCAAACGTCCACGCATCTTAACAGGTAAAACAGGTAGATATAAGTTTCGCGGAGGAAGAACTTTACATTTGATTAGACCCTCGACACGATCGAGTTTGTTATTATCGCCATCAGTCAACTGGTGACATTCACCTCCCACGTAAATACGCGGATGACCTATCCGAAACTTACCGCGCTTGCACACGTAGGGATATATATATATATATATATATATATATATATATATATATATATATATATATATATATATCTGTGTATTTGATTTTCTCGTTCTCTTTGACTTTGTAAAAAGGAATAATATTTTCAGTGCGTCAACCGAAGAAAGCGTCGCGAGGATTCAAAGTTATCTGGCTCATTACAGGGTGATTTTTCACGAATCGCGCAATTTCAGGATTTTTTACCTTTATATCGTGAAACTGACACTCCCACGTGACGCGAACTTCGTAACCGCGTTCCCGGGTTTTCTGCAGTTTTGCGATGGTATTTTCGTAGGACTCGTCGAAAGAGCATCCGTAAGACAGAGGTTTATCGCGATTTTTATCGAAACGTTTCGGACAACCGTGTGTGTAACAGCCCTCGTACTCAAACACTATGCTTTTTTCATCCGCCTGCAGTGGCTGTAAGTACCCGTCTGCGAGGAAACCCTCGGGTAACCTAAACTCTCGCGCTCTACCATCGTGAATGATTGCTCGGCCGAATTCGCGCTCGCACTGGAGCAGCCACTCTATAGATTTTTTTGAGAATGCATATCCCCCCGATGATACCCTGTTGGAGGAATAATGCCTATTGTGTTCGAGGTTAAAAAATTTTTTTCTATAAATGAGGGAACATGCAGTCGTTATGGTCGTTGCCTCGACGAAAGGACAGATTTTACCGACGTTCAAAAATATTTTTCTAAAAGCGACACACGCGAGTCTCAAAACCTGTACATCAGCGCGACAATAGTCTACAAGCTCCTTCTGAAAATTGAATAAATAATTAGGAGCTGTCATATTGTACCATGAAAAAAAAGCCTCTCTCTTTTTCGCCGACATATAATCGGGCGCATAATAATGCAGGGCGGGTATCGGTCCCTCGTAATTCTGTTTTTCAGCTTTATTGAACAGGTGTGGAAAATACCCTTTTTTCACACCCTCTGGTAGACCAAATGTTTTTGGTAACGCGCTCAACCCCATGTGAAAATAATTTAGACTATCTATAAACTTGGTGCGACCACATTGAATCAAAATTATGTTTTTTCCATTGAGTATTACTTTTGGTATAATATTTTTACGCTCCTCGACTAATTCCTTCAATACGAACTGCGCGTCAAATCCACCGGCATTATGCGCGATGCATAAAATTTTATCGAAAATAGACTTTGTACGAATGTATAAATCAACGAACTGTTTTATAACGTTTTGCCGAAACACAAATTCACGTATACCACAAGTACCGCAGCGTTGGTTCAAATCGCTGTCACTTTCGATACACGCGGTGCACACTTGCTGAACTACACACAAGTTCGGTATATGCAGACGCGTGTCCGGATGATTTTTATACGGTACATCTTGGCGCGTTTCTAGATCGTAAAAAACGTATAGATATTTTTTATTTTTATCGGCATTTCCCTTTTTTTCAAAATTACGCACAGGCTGCATAAAGCATAGTGCCTTCAGCAAGTGACTCGCTCGACATACTTTGCAGCGATGGATACCGCACTCGTGTTTACCACGGTACACGTGAACGTGTTTCTGACAAGTCGGGCAAATTTTTACGAGACTACAAAGTTCTTTATTCTTTACTTTGTACGTCCCGGGTGTCCTATGATTTGTAAAGCATGTATTCCCAAAAAAACTTCTCAAATACTCATTACATTTAAAAATTTCACAATCATTCTGTTTACACGCAGGCGTTACAAAACAACACGCACATATAGTCGAGCATACGCGCTGATCCACATATTTATAACGCTTATTACAATGTGTGCAGAAAAAACGACTTCCCAGAGCACCCAGTAAATTGAACATTGTATCAAAATGACGCTCGCGGGCATCGTGACAAAGATATATTACATCCGGGCAATCTAGTCCATATACATCTTGTAGCAGAGGGCGGCCGTCAAAAAACGGTGACTCCTCATTACCGAATGACTCAACATCGTAAACTACAATGGCAATCCGATGCCATGCGTAATGAGCTTGAAATTGCTCAATTTCGCGAAATCCACACCCTTCTTCGACTACAACTACCTCGGCCCCTACTACCAACTCTAGAGCGCGTTGTTTTTGTAAAAGACGTCTACCATCGGAAATACTTCTCCATATTTTTTTTTTACATCCACGGTAGCATTTTTTTTCAACTCTATAAACGCCTGCCCTACGACTAGAGCACGCGGTAAACATAAATTATCTTTATTGCGTATAATAGCGCCCAAAGACCGCTTCCCGATAGTATCCACGTTCAATTTTATTCTGCTACGACCCGCTCCAGTCGGCATGTTTACATAGGTCGCTTCTACAAGAAAACTTTCGTCTATTTAAAAATTCTCATTACTTTGCGTTATACTACTAACATGTAACCACAAATCATCGTACATGAAATTTACAATTGGACGCAGCGACAAGCCCGCAGTACCGTGAGAAAAATGTTCACTATTAATCGTGACACCTATTAAATCATTGCTGTCTCCTAATGAAATCAAGTGTGCATGAATATCGCGCATAACCAACTCGAGCCATAATATTGGATTGAAATCTGCAGGGGATGGCTCAAGTATACGTAAAATCAAACGTACAGCATTAACACGAAATCTATGAACGTACTGGTTGCGCTCTTCGACTATCGTAAATCTCGTACAAGGCGGCTCAACCGATAGTTCAACGACCTCTTCGCTCTCTTCATCGTCGCTGCTGCTACTGCCACTACTGCTACTGCTGCTGCTGCTGCCGCTGGTGCTGGTGCTGCTGCTGCTGCCGCTGGTGCCGGTGCTGCTGCTGCTGCTACCTGCGGCAGCAGGCGCGGTCCAACCACCACCTCCACCACCACCGCCTACCTGCGATAAGTGACTGTCTCTTTCGGCTACTGGTGTATCAGCGTTACTTGCATCGTTTTCCCCTCTCTCAAAAGACGGCGACGCCGAGATGTTTTCGTTTCGCCCCAATGATGCGCGATATATGCCTATAATGGATTTAAAATGTAGGATAGCTATTTTCTTATTTTTTTTTATTGAAAGTTTCATTTGTTTATTTTATTTATTTTTACGTCTACAATGTACAAAGTTTTTTAATTAAAAACTTTAAACCATATCGAGTAAAAACAATTTTATTTATGTAATTATCAATATAAGCATATACGATTTTTCTACTATTTTATACAATTATATATAGTTGTATATATAACTTATATAGTTAAAAAATACTGTTAGTTTCAATTATATATATATATATATATATTTATAATTAAAACTAACAGTATTTTTTATTTATTTATTCCTAGACCCGCAGCCTGAAAGTTTCATACAGCTAGACAACTTAATCCACGAGATCGGGATCAGAGTATAGAGACGACCCAGGCCCTTCGGCTAATTTATTAAAACCGGTCAAATCTTGCGTTCTCTGAACATATAATGTATACGCACCACGGTAGACGTTTAACATCTTTGCATTTAAACGAGCGGGGTCATCATCAATATTTGTCTTCCGTGGTATTACTTTAAAAAAATAAATAAATTTCAAAACTAGTTCTTTCTGTGGTGGTATTAGGATAGCAAAAAAAGTGTACACTTACCCACGTTTTCACTTTCAGCAGTCATACGATCGCACTCTCTATGACGATGTCTGTAGAATTGCTGTAGCATGGAAGATCTCGGTGTCTCACTGTTTGCAGAGAGCGTGGGACTTGCTTCCGATACCTGCATCTCATCAATGTCGTCGTCGTCTTCGCTCTCGAATCTCAGAACACGAGCCACCTGATTTACGGCCGCTGTGTGTTTTGCGATAAGCGACTGTGCCAAGCGTCCTGTAGGTCGTTGACCACGCTCGATGGTACGTCCTCATCCTCACTGCTCTCCGATACATAAGACTTATTTCCCGATTCATAACACTCCTCCATCCAGATATCCTGCTCGTGTATGCGTTGGTTTAGTATATTTGCTTGCGGCGAGTGTTGTTGTCGGGGGCTGGTTTCGTCGTGGTCATTCAAAATTATGACACTCCCGTCTTCACTGTCTAAATACGGCTGTTGTAAATCACCCGCTTCTACGCAACGATTTGCATTACAGGAACTACAGGGACACTCAAGGCTAGTACAAATCAATTCGCACTCGCGCTCCGATTCATCAATCTCACTATCCCCCAGATCGGCCGGTACACTCTGAGAATCATTCGCTGCGCTTTCATCACCACCAGCGAATCTACCAGAAGCGAAGTCACTTTCGCAATCTCTAAACAGATTTTCACACGTTGTAACAGAAATAAAATATAGTTATATAGTGCTTTGAGTAGCATTATATTGTGAAAAATACAAATTGTAAAATTTAAATATTACTTAAATGTTTTAAACAGTTAAAAGTTAATTAAAAAATGTAACACATTTGACGAATTTTCGGGATATAAAACCTAAAAAATCGTATGTTGTTATGTATAATTATATAAATAATTATATATAGGCATATATATGGCTATATAGAGGTATATATATATTTAGGTTTTTGATTCTATATTATCGTATATAATCATACATAGATATATAGAGACAAAACTTATATATAACCATGTATATATATATTTCTATTTTACTAGTTTTTAAATGACCATTTCAAACGCCTACTTTACAACTTTGTTTCACTGTTATTACTAGATTTTTTGTTAAAAAAAGTATATTCAAATATTACACAAACGAGGCTTTTTTCTAATATACACTATACATAAAAAGTTTTAAAACCCTTTTATCACGCGACGGAGTTCTCGTAAGTTCTAATGTCTCTGCTAGACGGACGTTTCATTTTATTACCAAAAATCAGAGATATAGACAATGAGTAGCGAAATTATGTTTTTTCCGTTGAGTATTACTTTTGGTATAATATTTTTACGCTCCTCGACTAATTCCTTCAATATGAACTGCGCGTCAAACCCACCGGCATTATGCGCGATGCATACAATTTTATCGAAAATAGACTTTGTACGAATGTATAAATCAACGAACTGTTTTATAACGTTTTGCCGAAACACAAATTCACGTATACCACAAGTATCGCAGCGTTGGTTCAAATCGCTGTCACTATCGATACACGCGGTGCACACTTGCTGAACTACACACAAGTTCGGTATATGCAGACGCGTGTCCGGATGATTTTTATACGGTACATCTTGGCGCGTTTCTAGATCGTAAAAAACGTATAGATATTTTTTATTTTTATCGGCATTTCCCTTTTTTTCAAAATTACGCACAGGCTGCATAAAGCATAGTGCCTTCAGCAAGTGACTCGCTCGACATACTTTGCAGCGATGGATACCGCACTCGTGTTTACCACGGTACACGTGAACGTGTTTCTGACAAGTCGGGCAAATTTTTACGAGACTACAAAGTTCTTTATTCTTTACCTTGTACGTCCCGGGTGTCTTATGATTTGTAAAGCATGTATTCCCAAAAAGCCTCGCAAACACTCATTACATTTCAATGTCGCCGTCGTTTGTATTTGTAGCCGTAAATGGTTGAATAAATATACATACATCAGTACAAGTTTAATAAATTATTTACGTACCTTTCGACCTACATAGCCTACATCCTACGCCATTCATTATTATTATTTTCAATTTAATTTTTCTTAAATTAACGTCCGGCGAATACTATACTTTTTACTTCTTTGAAAGTCCGTTAACAGTTTTATTATAAACTTGTATAGCCTACGGGTCATTTCAAAATTGTACACCATAACCACACTTTTATTGACAGAATAACAGTCGTGAAAAATGAGTAGCACCTGGCTTCTGTTACCATACTCCCCCCCCCCCCCCCCCCCCACTCTTATTATTCACGTTGGAGGGGAGGGAGTGCGGGAGAAAACCATCATAGACCCTCATGCGTCGACGATAGAGTTTTCTGGCCAGTAATAGCACGCAGAGCAAAGCGACCACATCGTCTCTCGAGGCTGCACTTTACAAATTAAAATTCTCAGTTTGTTTTTTTGTTAAAGAAATAACCATGGCTACTTGTCAAGCGCGCGAAATACGGGAAGTGACGAGCGAATTGCCTAATCTTTTACTGTCAACGACGTATGCTCTCAACAAATTTAACACGAAGAGACTCTGCGTAGGATTGGACTCGAAAAAGAACTAACAGAAAACGTAAATAACATTCTTAATGATCCTAAATCATTCAAACAATACTATTCAATACATAACGCCGACATAGAAGGTTTTATTATGGAAAGAATCGTCGACGACACCGATATGTACAAAAGCGTATATCTAAAAATTGTATTATCCGAAATTCTTGCATTTCATTTACCTTTTATTGTGAATGACTTGAAAGATTATATGAAGACTGTATAAAAAATATTAATAATAAACACCAATCATAAGTTATATATTTTTTCATAATTTATTCACACCCACTTCCTATAAATGTAACTGTAATTTGATGTCTGTGATTATTCGTATCCCAGCCAAAGCATAAGATAGTCATGGGGATGTGCGCTGGTAAACTCGCTTCTGCTAGCTCTGCTGACAGCGGTGTAAAGAATCACAATGACGACGTACGAGAGAAAGTTATCATTGATTATAATAATAATTTTTTACCCTACAATCCTAGAGTAATGTAAAAATATATTGGAAAAATTTTAATGCTCGATATAAAATACGCGTATACCACTTTCTCACCTCTTTCACCTACGTAAGCCCTGACAAGATGGGCCAAAAACAGAGCAACAGCAGCAAAGGCGAGAAATCTTCTCTTCTTCAGGATAAGAATAAAAAAGAAGGAGATAAGACGGCAGCGGGTACTTCACAATGGAAAAAATACACAGAGAAATATTCTAGCAATACTAACTCTTTGCCCGAAAAAACGGCTACAAAAGATTATAATTTAATCGTAAAAACGGTCCTTCTGAGGGCCACATCGCCATATTATACGTAGAACACACTTATTTTTCATATATAACTCAGGGGAAAAAGCAAATTATTTATGCTTTATATTTGATCATTTTTTATATTTATTATTTATTTATTTATATATGTGTGCATATATATATATCCCGCCCCGGCGATTATCACCTGTGCGACTACAACACTCAGCCGCTGACGCAGGACCCGCATGTCGGGCCTCCCCCAATATAGGTCAAGAAGGGGACCGGGAAAATCAATACTCTGGCGCCGCGCCATGGTGGCCTTAGCACCAAAGAGGGGAGGGAAAAATCAATACGGGCGTCTCGCCATGGTGGTCTTACTACTACTCACACACATACACACACACACACGCACGCACGCACGGACGCACGCACGCACGCACGCACGCACGCACGCACGCACGCACACACACACACACACACACACACAAAAATATAAATATGTGTGTGAAAGCTAACTTATATGTAAGCATTTGTGCGTGAGGAACATGAATTAAAAAAAATCTATTAATATATTACATAGTTTTTATTATAATATTATGAAAAAATTTGACTTGTATAATCTTAGTACATTCATTCGAATTTAATATTGAAATATACTTAGTTTATAAATACCAATTAACTTCTTAAGTTAAATTTTTAAATAAATCTTCCAAAGAATCTTTAACTGAAAGAAAAATAAAATGTTTTAATATATTTACACAGGGAAACGAGTATTTACAAAGTATTTACATACCATTATAAAAATACCATTTGTTTGACATGTGACCAATTTGAAAATAAGATTTCATCGTAAAAATAATATCTTTGATATCTTTTGTAAAAACCAATTCTAATTGATAAAAGTTCCATATTTAACAATACATCAAAAGTAATATATGAAATATACCCCTTATACCTATATAAATTTTACTTTTTGCATGTGTCAAATTTTTGTTTCTACGATACTTTTTAGTAATTTTACCGAACTTAGTCCCACGACATTTATCAATAATAAATGATCTAAATTTACTCATAATGATAAATCAACTCAATTAACGAACAGTTTGATAAAGATAAGTGTAAGGACTGTTACGAGCACAATTTTGGATTATTTGATAACTACTTAGATTGTTGACACATTGACAGCTTAAGAGCGCTTCTACATAAAATTGGACGTATGTATGTACTTCGGAATAAGTGCCGGGAGATTTGAATCAAATGTCGAAAGCGTTAACAGCCATTGTTGCAATATACTTAAAAAAATAGATGTGCTTATATTTTTTTTTTGTGAAAACTCACAAGTAAGATGAAAATTTAAGTTTTTAGGATATTTTTGTTATAATTTTACCAAACTAAATTATACGTTATTAATCAACAATAAAAGAAATATATTTACTCATAGTGATAAAATATAGATGAAAAATATAACGACTATTACGATCACGATTTTGAATTATTTGATAACTACAGAGAGTGTTGACGCATTAACGGCTTAAGAAAATTATTTTATCTTATTTTATCTTATTTTAAAGAATCTTATTTTATCTTAAATTTCTTATATCTTATATTACTATAATAAAGGGCTTATCGTTTCCGTCCCTGCCGTTTAAAGATTAACCTGGGTTCCCTAAAAGATGAATCTTATATATCTTATCTTATTTTATCTTAAATATCTTCTTTCAACTTATAACTTATATTATATTAAATGGTTTTTAATTCTCTAACTTTTGCTTAATTGTATGCAATGTTATAAGCTTTGTAAACCCCTATAAAAAATTTGCAATATAACTATATTTGATAGATAACACATAATTCTTCTCTCCAAATACCTCTAAAATTATGTAGGTTAAATTCAATATTTGTGAAAATTACCATTTTTAGTCATTGAAATGAGGACATTTTTGTATTCCCGAGCGTCGTTACGAGCGAGGTATATATAGCTAGTAGTAATTAAGTTTTTAAGTAGGTTTTATGGCTGTTCATTGTATTATATCGCGAGTTGTAGTGGAATGGCGATGCGAGCCCAACAAGCACACTGTTTTGAAAAAGAATTCTTTAAGAGTTAACGATTGTCCGCAAAATTTGAATACTTAAAATATTCAATAAGAGTTAAAAAAAGTATTCTTTTTGAATAAATTTATCTTTTTAATAAAGGTATTCAGTATTTTAAAAGTATTGAGTATGCGTATTATAAGTAATCTAAAAGTATTTAAAAAGTATTCTTTTTATAAAATAAGTTTTTGTTTCTTATGAATAGAAGAATTAAAAAAGTATTCTTCTAAAACATTTATATATTTTAAAGAAAATACTATTAACATTTTATGTTTATAATATGTAATTGTAAAGTATACAAAAAGTATTCTTTTGTGGAAATAATTTTTGTTTCTTAGGAATAGAAGAATTAAAAAAGTATTCTTTTTAAAAATGTACGTATTTTTTAAGAAAGTACTATTAATTATTTCATAAGGTATTCTCTCTTTATTACATATAAAAAATATGTTATGATGAGAGAATAATAAATTTTCGTAGTTTTAAAAACGTACGCATACATAACGGCATGTTGGTGATCTCCAAAAAAGAAAAAAATTATAGTTTGAAAAGCTGATTGGTCGTTAATATTCTGTTCCGAGTTTGAAGCTGAATTATAAGTAATTATTTACTTCTCGGTCGGTAAACATCAAGTCTGGAGATTTAAATTTTTCATCGACTTTCGTCTATCCACAATATTAATAATATTTATTAATAAAAATTATTCAAGCAAAATTCCATTAATTTTCGGACAGCATAAAAAACAACATGTTTATCCGAAATATTTTTTTAACATTGAAATACCTAAACCGTATAAAAGTAAAAAGTCGGGTCTGTAATTCACATCCCTTTATGAAGACCAAATATAATAAAGATTATAATAATTGTTATTATAATAATATATACAGGTAAATATATGTAATTATAACTACAATATTATATTATAATCATAATAACTAGATATTATATTATAATTTACTTTATTCATTCAAAGAATTTTGAACCAGCCCAAACTTAAATAAAAAATACCATTCAGCAATATTATACCGTTAAAATATAATTCCGCAAAATTAATAAGCAACGACAAACAATAAGTGGCGTCTACCGCCCGATCATTCATTTCAAAATTAGCGCCCGAATTTGCATCAGTCCCTACGTTTGGTACACTCTTGGCCCGTTAGGTGGCGCGAAGGCCCTATGCTCGCAAGTGCCGAGCTCTCCCCTTGATTCGTATATATTGAACGTCTTAGGGGACGTAAGTGGTGGTGGTGGTTCGAAGCTTCTCGGGAAGGTTGCCGCTCTGCCAGTGATGATTAGAGAGATTGCTAACGTCAATGCTACGGTACGTGCCCAAAAGAAGCCACTGATTCGAGCGCCGCGCTCGGTAGAGCTATGGAGGGGGTATATACCAAACGTGCGCCTGCTGTAAGAAGAGGGGGAACGTGCGCCTGGCTGGTGGGCGGAGCGAACGGCAGCATATTTTCTCTGGGCGCCGCGAAAGCAATTCGGGAGACGCGTAGTTTGTTCTCGTGGCGCTACAATTGAAATTTTATTTTATGCACATTACACGTTTACCTCAAGTACAAGTACCTATAACTTAAGCTTCGATAATTAAATGTAAGTCCCAGAGCTTCTCTATGAACATATGCGACATACAAGCTATAGTTGTTCAGTGCACCGACAGCCGAGGTGGCTAACGCGCGTGCCTGTCGTCTTTGCTTTTGCTGTCTCGAGTTCGAGTCCCGCTTGCTCCATATTTTTTTTTCGTTTTAATTCTTTATATGCTAATTAAATATTTTTTTTTTTAAACATTCGTTAACGTTTATAGATACACATTTCAGCTTAGAAAAAATATCCTTACGGCAAGAAAAAAATATTAATCTATACATTATTTTAATAATTGTACGAACCAATTTCAGTTTATTCAATGCAGTTTATTCATTACAAAAATTGAAAATTCCCTCTTAAATTTAACCAACACATTCAATTTCTTTCGAATAAATTCTGCACTAAATAAGTTGCAATTGATTAATAGTACTTTCATTAAAATAATGAACCGATTCATATTATTTCGTTGGCATTGAAATAAAGTTTGTTGTATATCTATGGATACGCGAGTAAAAAAATTTGAGATCAGTAAAAGATCAAATTTTGATATGTACCAAAAATGTCCGATTTTGACATTTTTAAAGACGAAAAAATCTTCTTGAGTCAAAGATTATTTTAACATCGTATTACAATCTTTACTAATTTTATTTTTAGGACGAATTTAATATATTTGTGAACACTTTTTTATTCATATTTTGGTGCCTATAATATACCTTAAGGGGATGCCGTATACCGACATTACAGTTTTTCGTTATATTCAATGAATAAATGCGATTTTCAAATTTCGGGAACGTACGCACAATCTATTTATGATTAAGAATGTGCGTACGTATTTAAAATTTGAGTAAAGTAATAATTGACTGCGTAAAACGAAAAATCGATAATGTCGGTATCTGGGTATAAGGTATAGGTCTCCGACTTCCCCTTAAGATATACTGAATTTTCGTAAGATGAATTTAAGATGTACTAGTTATTTTTTATATTACTTTAAGATGCATTTCAAACTTTTACTAGATCTATTTGCAACGAATTTGAGACATATTCCCCACTTTTAATTATTTTTTCAGATTTAGATAAAACATCTATTGGACTTACCTGCAACGAATTTAAGATGCATTTTTTCACTTTTTTTAAAATTTATTTATTTAAAACTTTTTTCGAGCGGAAAACCATGCCCACTGTACTCACATTTGCATTTTTTTAAAAACCGTAGTTGTTATTATTTAAATAAATTCTATTTAAGATTTTATAAAAAAGTTAATACAGAGAATTTTCTAGCGTTTTGAATCAAGTAAAAAGTATGTAACAATAAATAAAAAGCAATATAATCAATGTAGGTATCTATTTTATATCTTTATAGTTAATAAAACTATAGAAAAATGATATGACTACGATATTCCTTAACCTCTTACTTTTAATCTTTGTAAGCAATTAAAATATCGTAAAGGGCAACTTTTAAAAACGTGTACACGAATAAAAATTAGTTGTATAATTACTCAAGAATTCAGTTTTAAAAAATTATAAATGTGCTTGCTCATTTATTTTGATAAATTTTTCCAATGCCAACGAAATAATATGAATCGGTTCATTATTTTAATGAAAGTACTATTAATCAATTGCAACTTATTCAGTGCAGTATTTATTCGGAAGAAATTGAATGTGTTGGTTAAATTTATGAGGGAATTTTCAATTATTGTAATGAATAAACTGCATTGAATAAACTGAAATTGGTTCATACAATTATTAAAATAATGTATAGATTAATATTTTTTTCTTGCCGTAAGGATATTTTTTCTAAGCTGAAATGTGTATCTATAAACGTTAACGAATGTTTAAAAAACATAATATTTAATTAGCATATGAAGAATTAAAACGAAAAAAAATATGGAGCAAGCGGGACTCGAACCCGAGACAGCAAAAGCAAAGACGACAGGCACGCGCGTTAGCCACCTCGGCTGTCAGTGCACTGAACATCTATAGCGTGTATGTCGCATATGTTCATAGAGAAGCTCTGGGACTTACATTTAATTATCGAAGCTTAATTTATAGGTACTTGCTATTGTACTTGAGGTAAACGTGTAATGTGCATAAAATAAAATTTCAATTGTAGCGCCACGAGGACAAACTACGCGACTCCCGAATTGCTTTCGCGGCGCGCAGAGAAAATATGCTGCCGTTCGCTCCGCCCACCAGCCAGGCGCACGTTCCCCCTCTTCTTACAGCAGGCTTACGTTTGGTATATACCCCCTCCATAGCTCTACTGAATTGTGCGCCAGCTTCGACGCTAACCCGCGGCGCGGCGCTCGAATCAGTGGCTTCTTTTGGGCACGTACCGTAGCATTGACGTTAGCAATCTCTCTACTCATATCTGGCTCTGCGGGCGCATTTGGCAGTTTCAGCGGAAAAGGTCTTTTCCTTCACTATTAAACATACGAACGATCAACGAAAAGAAAAGAGATGCGAGAAAAAAAAAGAACCCAGACAAAAGAGCGGAAAGAAAAACGAAAAAGAAAAGAAAAGAGGAAAAAGAAAAGAAAAGAGAAAAAGAAAAGATGTTTTGCAAATCTTAAAAAAACAATTTAAGTATTAAAAAAGAACTCTTTATTATTATATGATGTGTTACGTTTTATTACAAAAGAATTCTTTTTTAAATCTTTTTAATTTCTTTTAAATTGCTGAATAAAGTTGCTAGAAATAATTTTTTCGTGCAAGAATTCTTTTTTAATTCTTAATAAATGACTATGTAACGGACATTCGTTAAATCTTATTGTAATTAAAAAGATCTCTTTTTGAATTCCTTTATAAAAAGAGAATTTTAAAAGAATTCTTTGAGAACTTTTAGAATAATCCTATTGCTTGTTGGGAGTGTTCGTTTCTTTTTTGAGATAGCATAGTGTTGCACTAGGCAAGCTGTGTAGCTTTTTATTTTGAATTATGTTATGACCACATTTCGAGTCTTTACTGACCAGGGTAAAGCGAGCTTATATAAACAATGTTAAAAATAAAGATTAACCTCCAACTGGCTCTGCGGTTGTGCGTGATAAATATATTTTATGAAGCTTTAAACTTATATGTCTGTTAACAAATCGAGTAAGTTAAGTTTAAAAAAATTAATAAACATATTTAATTTATCGTAATTTAAACTTATTTTATCTGCATATTTATTGAAGCTCACTTTTACTATATTACCTTTTCAATATATTTAGAAGTATAAATAGTCGAAATATATTTATATATTCGTGCTCAAACTTTTTTAGGCTCACTTTGCCCCGGTCTCCCCTATATGTTCTTTGATACCCTCTTATACTATTTACCGTGTTAACTCAAAAATGACATGTTTTGAGTTGTCATAGGTTTGCTCTGTGGGTGCGATATGATCAAGTATCTTACACGGAGAAACTGTTAACCTGCAAATCACCGTGCATCACCGCGCGGCAAAAGACGGTGCTGAAATGCATCACATATCGACGTGCGTAACTTGTGTTTTTTAAGTTGCGCACGTTCATAGTCTATGCATCTGATGACCGCTGTTTTTTTGTTCATTATGCACGGCGTTTTGACGTGCAAAAATACACAATCTCCGATCACCGACTATTATAGTGGTTTTGTTTGACGCTATAATACGGCAGATCAGTTTTCGTGCAATCGATGCAGTAAAATGGACGATTTCGTAAAGAATTTATTGAATGAGTAGAATTTCCCTGATCTGACGTATTTTTTTAAAGATAAATATATGTTTGTTTATTTATTTATTACAATTTTTAAACTACAATTTAAACATTCAAATCCTATTTATAAATATTATATTAAAATCAATGTAATTTACATATAATTTCATTTTTATATTTTATAAATATATTTTTAATGAAAATATAAAATTTGTAGTTAAATCAATTAATGAAGAAAAATTTTACAATTTGTATGAAGAACTAATCGACAATATTATACCTATTGATTATGACTCAAGTGATCTGCTTAAGATATGTTACAAAGTATTTTTAGTGTCGTCGATAGTGCGAACGACGAGGCGAACGAAAGTTGATATTTGCACGTCAAATCGCCGTGCATAATGAACAAAGAAACAGCAGTAATAAGATGCATTGACTATGAACGCTTGCGACTTAAAAAAAACGATTTACTTACGTCGATATGTGGTGTATTTTAGCACGGTCTTTTACCGCGCGGTGTTGCATGCTCTTTTGCAGTTCGACAGTCTCTCCGTGTAGGAGTCGGATAAGGTGCTGATCAGGTGCACGAATAGAGCCTGATGCAATATGTAGTGACGTGCCAATCGGGGACAACGCTATGTTTTCACTTTATATACAATTATATATGGTTATATATAATTATATATAATTGGGAAAATTTTACAAGTAGATGCTTATATATCATTATATATGATTTAACATAATCATATATACATATATATAAGTGTATATGTGAGGTTAGATATAACTATATATGAATATATACAATTATATATGGCTATATATGGCCATATATAACTATATATAACGCTATACAAGCTAATTGACACTAGTCTTGTATATGCTTATATATGATTATATATGGTTATATATGAGCATATATAGTTCTATATGACTATATATATTTATATACGGTCAAAATCTATATATAGTCATATGGGTGATTGTCAAAAAAAAAGAGCTGTTGGTGTCTTGCTTTTATCTATCCCTTTAAATGTACTTCAAAACATATGACAGAGCTATACCATTTTCCAACTGTGGCAGTCACTTTTGTACTACTTTTGGAGCTATTTTCATGATTTTTGGTGTAATGGTTCAAGTGATAAAACCCACTTTTTTCAGGATTTTAAGTTTTAAAATGAGTTTAATTAATCGAACGGGGCATTAAGAGGTTTTGGAACCATTTTTAATGAAAAATTCAGAAAATGTGCTAAAAATTCCTATGTTGCTATTTTTTTAACAGATTTTATTTTGTTGAGTAAATGGAGAAAATTACTAAAAAATATATTTAGCCTTGATCAACATTGAACCTAAGGGTTTCAAAAAATCTGAAAAAATTTACATACATTCTACATACCAAGAGAAACATTTTTACCGAAGAAATAAAAAATAATTTTTTTATCTCAATTTCTCAGAGAATCATCTATATATATTTTATGACCTTCGAATTTATGTAAGTAATTTAAAATTAAATTTTTAAGACTTTTCACTATTGACGGTAGAAGAATCATTGGAAGAAATATACAACTATGATTTTATCTACAAACCCTACTTTAAGAGGAGATGAAAGGCCAGTTTTTAAAACTGTTTTCTGAATCTGCCTAATAGCAGAATGTTATAAAAATTTAACTAGATAATGTTTATATAAATGAGGAGAGCATAGAAACTCGTTATATTTAAAAACTCCATTTTTTACAGGAATCTGTATTATCGTCTTCTGTATTTTAAACAAATATTCGAGATTAAACAAACTTTCATGAAAAAGTGGCTCGTTATACCTTTCGATTTAATGGATTCCGTTATTATTTGTAACCAGAAAACTGATTTGAATATTTTCAGTGGTAAGCAATGCGTATGAGATCCTTTTATACCTTGTAAATATATTTTTTATTTTTGTAACTAAATTTTTGTACATCTTCATAATAATATTTTGTCAGATTTAATATGCGTTCTAGAATCTGGTAACATGTCTTAAAAGTTTTTAAAACATACATATTCAACTTACCGAAAAACCAATATTTAATTCCAGGAATGAAAAAGTCATGAAGGAAAAATGTTAAGTAGGGAGGGGGGGGGGGGCTCAACAGCACAAAATATAGCGTTTTGTTCCAAAATATTTTTTATTACCAAAAAAAATGTTTAATTTAAAATTGAGGTATAGATTATGATTTTAGGGTGCAGATTTGCTACGCATGTTTTATTTAAACATTTATTGTAAATCAAAAATTATTTTCCCTGTAGCATGGGTTTTTTAAGATTATAGTTTTTATTTTACTTATTTAACAAAACAAATAAGGTGCCAATTAAATCTTAAAGGTCTCGATTACTCGAACTGTTTCTTTGAAATAAGGTTTAGGATAATCGAGATTTTTTGCAAAATATAATCCTGAACAGTATTTAATAATTTAATTAGGGTAATTATCTCATTTAGACATTTCACAATTTTTTGAATTATAAAAATCAAAGTGTTGATGTCAATGTTTACTTGCCACATTTATTTGGATCCATTTTTTAACGAGTCGATCTGAAACTTCCAGAAAATGTTTATTCTGCATATGACGCAAATATGAAAAATATTTTAAAATATTAATCTTAAAATCCAAATAATAACCTTAATAATACATGATATGCATAAAAATGGTATTAATTGTTTAAGGGGGCAAACCACCTTTAAATTGTCAAAAAATCGTTTTTTTTAAACTTACAATATAAATACTGAGACAGCTTTTTTGCCGATTTTGCGTAAATTCGGTATTTTATCAATTATTATTTATTTTATTATTATTTATAACTAAATGTTTGATTGATTATTTTATTTAGTTATAAAGCAATAAAATATAATATAATTGGAAACAATTTGAAGGCTAGAATCCTTCAGCGCCACTACAGGTGAATAGTTGAACTTACATGCGTTTGAGATAAAGGTCGATAAATCAGATCGAATTTTTTACTAACCTTACCCGTACATTTTTTCTACTTTTGACAGTTGGCTTTTATGTTTACAAACCACCTATTAGTAAGCACAGCTAATATTTTTATTGTACTGAACTTATGCAGTGTTTTAATTGCATTTGAAAATTTGTGAATGTGTGTAAATCAGTGTAGTGAAAATGTCTTCTAAAAGAGATAAAAAAGGAAGATTCAGAAAAGAAGCCAAGACTATCCATCAGCTCAGCGAGGGAACTCCAAAACACAGCTAGTGCTAGAGACACCAGTGATACAACAAACAGAATCATTGACACTTCAATTTTATTTTCTAAACTTAGAAGTGTTCTGTGTTGTAATCGGTGCCATGGCAGTGTTCAATTAAGTGAATCTGGTGTGCAGGGTCTTGGTTTCAAAATAGATATTGTGTGCTCAAAATGTGGTGAAATAGCAGCGATCAACTCCAGCAACAAAGTAGGAGCCAAAGGAAATGCATATGAAGTGAACAGAAGATCTGTGCTGTCTGCTCGTGCACTTGGACATGGACACGCTGGCCTTTCAACTTTTTGTGGGATTATGGACCTATGCAAGCCAGTTGCCCAATCGGCTTTTGATGAAATAAATAAGCAGTTGAGTGAAGTATGTGAAAGTGTCGCTCAAGAGTTTAGTATGATAAGTACAGTTTACTCAATTTATTCATTTTTGTGTTTTTTTTTTCATTTCAGGTTATTCAAGGAGGAGGAAGACTCATGGGACTCCACGCACCAGAAAATGTTGATGTACACTGCTGCAGATGTTTGTCTGCTACGTTGAAAAGAAGAGAAAAGTAGTTGCAATTGATAAGATGAGTATAAATTATATCTATTAGAACTTGTAACTTAATTGTTAAATAACTCTAAATGTTGTTTTTATCAATTTCAGCTTACTGTCCGTAAGATTCCAAGTGAACGCATGGACAGATTGGGCTCAAAATTTATGGAGATACTCATTATAGTAGTACTATAATATATAGTACTATAAAATTTTTTACATCTATAAAAGTGATAAAATTATTAAAAAATAAGTGTTATATTGACAATGTTCATATAAAAAAATACTTCTACTCGTTCAACTCAAAATCCCTACGCTCATATTAAAAGTACTACTATAATGAGTATCTCCATAAATTTTTAGCCCAATCCATCCGTGCGTAGACTTGGAATCTTACGGACAGTGCTTAAAGTCTTCGAAAACAGTCTGGTTTGCCATGGAGGCATAGAAGGTCCAACGAAGGTAAAAAATATACAAATTGGTAGGTTTTTATGTATACTTTCAGGAAAAAAAAACCCTTATTAAAATAAATATCAAAATAAAAATTCTTAATTAATTTTTCTGTTTCAGATTTTAAAGGTGGTGTACCCCCTTAATATTTAGCCTTATAAACTTAACAAAAGTTGTGATTATATGTAATAATGAATTTTAGGCTCTACAAAGTTCTTGAAATTTTTGTTTTTTTAACGAAACATTAAATTATCAAATACACGATTTTTTTACCGCGATACTTCTTTACAGTATTATTAAACTACTAAATGCACATATTATTAACGCTATAACATTTTTAGCGTTTCAAATATTGCTTTGCAAATACGGTAGATGCAAGTCTTTAGTTACCAGATATTGTGCCACCTATAAAAATCAAATGGTGAATGCTTGAATTATTGTTTGTAGTTTTTTGTATCTTTCCATCTTTTTTATAGTCTTTCGAATCTAGAAGATATAGCGTGCTTTGAACTGTGAGTTTTCCAGTTTACACCTTTTCATTACACAAAAACTAACATTTGTAGGGGTGTAAAAATAATGTGTCTCTAAAATTAAGTTAAGTATGAATTCATCAGCTGTAATATTTTTTGCTTAACTGGTTTAAAAAAACGACATCTTTTGGTGGCATACCTCTGTTTTAAATAAAAATGTCTCGCAAAATTGCGTAATCAATAGATGTAAATTACAAAATATGTTTGAAAAACACTAAATTTGTATTTTAATTTATTGAGACGAAAGATAGATGTTTACTATAATGACTATTGTATTACATACGCATCATAACGTACACATTTTATACCATAAATTTAAGCGTTTAAAATTCTTAATCGAAACTTTGACAGAAAATAGCATTTATTTACCCAAAAATAATATGCATGCATACAAAAGTGTATCACCTATATATAATAACTCAAAACTCATATTTTGTACTGCACATACTTGCGGTATAAGTAAGAGCCTGTTTATAGTGAGCAAATAGTTTGATTAAAACTTCTGTGTAGAAAAATATATTTATTTATATTCTTTAAAAAGAACGCTCTTACTTTATATAATTTATTTATTTCTAAATAACAAATTTTTTTTATCAGAACGTACATGTCTGAAAAGGCGTTTTGACCATTTTGAACCTGTCTCGAAATTTTCTTGGTACGTATTCTCGCAAATTAAAGAGATACTCAACCCATGACAATACATACCATGCAACTTCGGTATTAATACCTAATTCTTGTTCGTATACGCTCAATGATCAAAGGTCATCTGTTAACCATTCCGTATAAACTCTCGATTATAGTATTAACATCCAACCCTTGAGAATACACACTTAACCGATGAGGATAAACTCTCATCCTCTTAGGATAAAGACTGGATTTGGGAATCAATATCCAACCCTTGAGAGTACACACTCTACTATTGAGGATAAACTTTCATTTTTTGCGTGTAAACACTCGATCTGAGAATTAACACTCAAACTTTTAGTGTTTATACTCAATCGTTAAGAGTTATCTAAATTTTTGAGTGTTAACCCTAAACGTTGGAAATAAACACTCAAGACTTAACCCTTAACCCTTTAAATTACAGTATTAACTCTCAATATTAAGTGTTAACTCTCACAATTGAGTGTTTACACTCAATTTTGAGTGTAAACTCTCAAAATATGATAGTCTTTTCTGTTAGGGTAGAATGTAGAGATTTTAGCATTTAAGTACTTGCTCACAATGCGTAAAACGTGGAAACTGAATATCTGAACGAAATTTTTTCTTCATAATAAATTTGGGTAAAAGTATTAATATAAGTGCAGCTTTTGATTAGTTTTGTAATGGTGAACGACTTAACGAGATATAACGAGACGAACTGATTTAATAAGTATAAATCTGTAAAATGTTATTCTAAACCTCAAAATAATGTTTTTTATTTATTGTTATTTAGATAAAAAGTTTTCCTCGTAATTAAATCGATAAAAAAAATGTACACATGTTTAATAAAATAATCTTTACTTGAATGTGAAAGAACTACCGAGATAAAACGCTGACCTTTCAAATAAGAAAATAAAATCGATTTTTTTATTTTCTATTTGATCTCAATTTGAACCCTCATAAAAAAAAATTGATGAAAGAAATTGTGTATATAATTTATAAGGCTATTCATTCACTCGCACAAAAATTAGCGAGATAAAACGTCTATGATAGGGCTACAAAAATCATTCCTTACTTGTAGGCTGTTTTTATCTTTATTAAGGATCTGCCCTATTTTAGGCATGTCGGATACTTTCTTTTAGACCTTAACAAAACGATTCACGCAAAAATTGAAAATAGTTCCACGAACGTTCCAAACTTCACCTACATCAAAATTGTAGAAATTCTTGAGATTCATAATAAAAGCTCATTTGTTAGAGTTACGGCATGACGAACCGCATTTTTTTCAGTTTTATTTGTATCATTCAAAAAAATGTTTGTATTTTTTAGTAAGGTACGTTTCTATACTTGAAAATAAAATAAATTTTTAATGGCCTACGATAACTGCCAAAACCATATAAATGTTGCTAAAATTTTAAGGAAAGGTAGCCTTTGAGTATCTATTAGGATCCATGAAAAAATGCACTAGGCGGCACTAGGTGCCGCGAACAATAGAATGATGTCTACTCACATATAAGCGGTACTATTGCGTGTGCTGTTGGTGAGAGTATCCGAGATGCAGTGCAGGGTCGGTAAAGTGGTTTACTGTTTATCTGACGAGACTAACACAACTAAAGAGGCACACGGATTCGCTCACGCACAGCACACATAGCACCGCTCACGTTTAAATGAACAGCATTTTATCCTTCGCGGCAATTGCTGCCGCCGAGCGAATTTTTGCGACGAATTCTAATTGGCTGAGTTCTTTGCCCAAATTATAAGCACTTATGTAAGGAGTTTTCGTATACAGAGGTTATAAAATTTACTAAATTAAATAAATAACAAATACAAAACAAAATCAAAAAGATCCCGAGATATACACCGCGAATGACAATATATTTTACATAATAACAATTATCAGGAAATAAATAAATATCGATATGCTTATATTATATTGATTATATTGATGAATGTATAATTGTTTATTTCAGTTTGTAACGGTTATTTTAGATATCCCGAAAATCATTAGAGATCACATTAAAACTTAGATATGTATGGAAATTCGCACGCACGCATAATATGTTAAATATTTTAATCACTTAGTTATCATCGCTATCATCATCGTCAAATATCGTCGCCGTCTTAAATGCATAATCTAACGCAATTAAATATACACGCGAGATTCCTCTATTTGCGCAAAAACCGAGGATACAGGAAATTATTAAAATAAAACCGAAACCCGGATAATCGATGTTCAAAAATAAGAATTTCGAGACTTATCTGGCGATTTTGTGGTAGCGGTCGGGAAGAGATGGCTCGACTCGCTCGGGCTGCGTTCCGCTTTCGGCCTAACGAAGGATGGTTACGTGGGAGACGTCACCCTCGTCGTCCAGAATCATCCTTTCGATTTCCAGGGCTATTGACCTCGTCGCCCTTAAGAAGTCGTCAATCTTGATTCGATTCAAATTTGTATGCCACCACATGGGCAAGTCGATATAGTAGCGAAGGGCAGGTATAAGCCTTGTTGGTGGTCCTGCGGATTCCGAGCGAGTGAGAGCGAGTGCTCGGCGACATCCGCATATATTGCGTGATAAGGCGTTATAAGTGACCTACCATTTCAGCCAAAGATAACCTCTTTATTGTTATTTTTTGAACACCCTTACAAGGTTTAGAGTAAAGCAGAGTAGGAATGAAATTGATTGGTTCGTAAAATTGCGCTTCGTCACACCCACATTCCCTGCACTCCCTACACTGCACTGTCGAACTATATTAGTGACTTTTCCAATAAATGAGTAAAAAAACGGTAATGAGAATGATTAACTAAGTTTGAGGAAGCTAAGTGACAATACAGCGGTTTTTACATATTTGCACTAATTGAGTCACTTTGACAGAAATCGAGGAAGTTTCTGGAGAATATTATGATAAGTCCTTGTAAATTTTTTGGACCTATTTTGACCCAACCATCATGGGTTTTGCTAGAAGCAACGGCGATTTATTAATACTTCAAATTTTCTCAAATATCTGTTTTTTATTTGTATCAGCCCAAAATCTTATTTTGAAATTCCGCGAGCGTTATCTTTTTTTACTAAAGAATAGAAGTGGAAAAATTCTGAATATAGCTAATTCGAATGGAGCAAATTATAACGTTTTTTTAGTGGGTCACAAGTTTCTGTGTGATATAGGTCTACTGACTGGAAGAGGGTATCTAGAGATAATCTTCGGGGTGTGTCTACAATAGTGAGACGGTATGATGTTTCTCCTTGTTTTTTATGTTTGGATGACATGATGATATCACACGAGGGCCAGGAGTGGCGGAAATTACCAACTTCGTAAAATATACATAAACTTCGTATGGTAGTGGCTTTTCAAACAATAGTAATGGTATCAATTTGTATGAAGAGGTTGTGGATTTTTGTTGACATTTTACGAAGTTGGTAATTTCGCTCACTCCTGGCCGTCGTGTGATATCGGCATATCATTCAAACATGAGAAACAAGGAGAAACATCACACTAGTGTAGATATACCCTCAATCATTGAGTGTATATGCACAAGAATTGTGTATTAAAATAACGAAGTTGCGTAGTATCATGTCATGGGTTGATTATCTTGCTACTGAAAGTACATAAATTGCTAATAAACGGTTTCAATAATTCTTTTTTAATTTGCAAAAGTTTGTACCAAGAAAATCTTTTTGGACACATTCAAAATGGTAAAACGAAAGCCTTGCGGAATTTTTTGAAGATAGCAGATGTGGCTGAATATTTCTTGGGGTCTTCTTCGGACACGTACTACTTTCTGATAAATAATCGTGTTATTAATAGATAAGATAAATCAACAAACTAAAGTGATAAGTTAACTAGAAATATATTGATACACATTAAGTAATTATAAGTAATTAAATATTATTTTGTCACGAAAATGATATTGTTTTTATCAGTTTTTAAATTCTGTATAAGTTTTTCCTATAACGTCAGGATTTATTTTTCTTAAAGATAAACCACAGTTAGTATATAGATTGACAAATGTTAACTGGCATTACCTATAAATTCCTATACAAATTTATTTTGATTTACTTTTAATAGGATAATTGGATGTGCAAATACACATCATGAAACTAGAAAATAAATTTTATTAGTTGTTATGAGTGTCTTTCGAAAGTGTGGCCACTCAAACACAAATTTTGTGAGTTTACACTCAAAATTGAGTGTAAGCATGCCATTTTGAGAGTTAACACTTAATATTGTGAGTTAACACTGAAATTTGAGTGTTAACTCTTAAAACTTAAGTCTTGAGTGTTTATTTACAATGTTTAGGGTTAAAACTACAAAATTAAGAGTAAACTCTTAACGATTGAGTACAAACACTAAACGTTTGAGTGTTAATTCGCAAGTCGAGTGTTTATACTCAAAAAATGAAAGTTGATCCTGATTGGTTGAGTGTGTACTCTCAAGGGTTGGGTGTTGATTCCCAAATCCAGTGTTTATCCTAAGGCGATGCGAGTTTATCCTCATCGGTTGAGTGTGTACTCTCAAGGGTTGTGTGTTAATACTATAATCGAGAGTTTATACGGAATGGTTAACAGACGACCTTTGATCATTGAGCGTATACGCACAAGAATTAGGTATTAATACCGAAGTTGCATGCTATGTATTGTCATGGGTTGAGTATCTCTTTAATTTGCAAGTAGGTACCAAGAAATTTTTTTTTGGACAGGTTAAAAATAGTCAAAACGAGACCCTTGTAGGATTTTTGGAAGATAGCAGTCAAGGGCTGAAATTTTTTTTGGGATGCTTTTTCAGACATGTACTTTCTGATAAAAAAATTTGTTATTGAGAAATAAATAAAATATTTAAAGTAAGAGCGTTTTTTATAAAATATAAATAAATCTATTTTCCCACAGTAAAGTTTTAATCAAACTATTTGCTCACTATAAACGGGATATAATTTATAACGCAGGTGTGTGCCATGCAAAATATGAGTTTTGAGTTATTATTTATAGGTGTCACACTTTTTTATGTATGCGCATTATGTTTGGGTAAATAAATGTTATTTTCTGTCAAAGTTTCGATTAAAATTTTAAATGCATAAATTTATGGCATAGAACTTGTATGTTCCGATGCCTATGTATTACAATAGTCGCTATATATCTTTCGTCTTAACAATATAAATTTAGTATTTTTCAAACATATTTTGTAATTTACATCTATTGATTACGCAATTTTGCAAGCAGTGGCGGATCCAGAAGTCTTGCTTGGAGGGGGGGGGGCGAAATATGCATACTATATTTATTAATTTACTCATGCTGTATGAAAATGGTTTACAATTTATTTATTATTATTTTTATCCTGTAGGAGCAAAAGATACAGTAACCAAGATTGCAGTCCGAGTATTAGAAAATTTTATTTAATAAATAGCAAGTTTAAAATATATTAATTATTCTTAAAATTAATTTACAAATTTATTAAATTATAAATTCTAGCCTATGTTTACGCGTCTTAGCATACCGATCAATAATCACATTTGGATCTAATTTAATGTCATAATGTACATTCAATAAAGCCAATCCCACAAGCCTATCTAAAAGTTATATTCCTGTACTTTTTAGTTATAAACTGTATTTGTAGAATTTTAAGTACTTATGTATAAAAGTTACAATAAGCATTTTAGTTGTTTAACTTCTAACTCTTCTTATAAATAAGTATGAATTAAAATAAAATGAAGAATGAACAAAAAATCGCTAGAACTTGTTAAATTATTAATTTATACACACTTTATATATACTTTATTATATAAAAAAATAATAATATTATGGTCGTAAATTATCAAAAGAAAGAGTATACAGTATAGTATAGTTCATATAAGTTCAGCACTCCGCAAATACTAAATTATGCGTAAAAAATACCTGAGTCAGAATTATTCCCTGAGAATGTAAGTAAAGGATCCTTGGTACTGTCAACATTACTTTCAAAAGTAATGTTTAACAATTCAGCATCGCAGTGCTTAATGTCAACAATGTCATGACGTTGATAACATATGATTGGATGGAAATGGTTTCACGCTCGTTGTTTCGATTATTATCAGCATCATGTATATCGAAATCCTGAGATGTGTTTTCATTTTGTTGCACTTTTTCCACATTCATTTGGGAGTCAACGTTTTTCATATTGACGCGTCTACCATCAACTACTTTCGATTTTATATTTTCATCTTGTTTACGTTCGGCTGCTCCAGTTAAACAAAAATAGTCTGTCACTTTTGGAAGTCTTTTTTTAAGCTCTTCAGATTCATTTTTCATCTTCCTCTTCCTTGCCATTTTCACAGATAAAACGTAAATCGCTGTTACAAGATCTTATACTGTCTACTGGATTATTTTGCTATATGTTCAATATTGCCCAGTAGAAATAAGTAAGAATAACAAGCATATATCGTCACTTCACTATTCACTTTTTAGTTTTTAAAGTATACATACAGAACGAAGATAAGCAAATAATTGCAAGAACAATACCGTACACCAAGAAGGGATAACAAAAAATTAAGAGTATCAGAGGTCTTTCTTCTATGCAGTCGGCGAGTCCACTCCCAAAAATGATATGTGTTCCATACACTCCGCTCTCGACGTGCTCTTGTTTTTTCTGCGAATAAAAACAATATCGATTTCGGCCGTGGCGGCTAACGCGGCTTGGCGCGCAACAGCGTGAAAAGACGAGTTGACACACGCACTTTATCAGCCCTGTATAATATTTAAACTTACGGCTTCGACGCTCGTCTATATTAACGATTATATATATTTATTATATATTTTCGTTCGACTTACTTTATTGAAACATTTTATTACAATAATTTTACCAAATAAATTTTGAAAATGGCAAACATGGACATGAAACAAAATCTTGAGTTCAATAATTTTATCACAGTAAAATAGAATGTGTAAAATATTTTTTCGATAAACAAATTAATCTGTGACATATATATCATCATACAATAATTAACAGTATTATCATCGCATTTCTGTGGATTCCCAGTATAACTAGCTTCTATTTTCAAAAATTGAAATTTAAGCGTTTTTTGTATCTTTATATAATAGATTTTCAGACTACATCATCTATTTATGAATTTGTTAAGCTTTAGTTTGAATGGAAAATAAGAACTTAAAATTTTAATATCTCAAAAAGATAATAAGTGGACTTATTTAATTTTATCGAAAAACCGCAGAATTTGGTTAATTTTTTGGATTAATTCGGATTGTTTCGATAAATATTTATTAACCGATTTAATAACTTAAACCTTATAAGACCAGAGTGACTTTTATTATTTGGTTTTGATTTTTATCCAAATTCATTCAAAATTCAATTGATTTCATATTGATCGAATTTTTAATATAATATCAACTTTAAACCGATAAATATATCTGTGCTTATGTATTCTTATATATGTATATAAGAATATATATCCTAATATGCTATTTTAAGCATCGCTTCACTGGATATCCAATTTTTAGAAATATAATGCTGTTCTTACTAATAATATATAAATTACTGCATTATTTTTAAAATTTCGTACTTAATTAAATATATTATACGTAGAACCTGCGTTAATGGAGGAAAACAACCTTTAAATTGTCAAAAAATCGTTTTTTTTTATTTACCTTATTTATAGGAAATTTCCCGTAGAATAAGCTCCCGAAAACCGTTTCCAGATATCATAATTCCTTTTAAAGTTACAATATAAATACTGAGACAGCTTTTTTGCCGATTTTGCGTAAATTCGGTATTTTATAAATTGTTATTTATTTTATTATTATTTATAACTAAATGTTTGATTGATTATTTTATTTAGTTATAAAGCAATAAAATATAATATAATTGGAAACAATTTGAAGGCTAGAATCCTTCAGCGCCACTACAGGTGAATAGTTGAACTTACATGCGTTTGAGATAAAGGTCGATAAATCAGATCGAATTTTTTACTAACCTTACCCGTACATTTTTTCTACTTTTGACAGTTGGCTTTTATGTTTACAAACCACCTATTAGTAAGCACAGCTAATATTTTTATTGTACTGAACTTATACAGTGTTTTAATTGCATTTGAAAATTTGTGAATGTGTGTAAATCAGTGTAGTGAAAATGTCTTCTAAAAGAGATAAAAAAGGAAGATTCAGAAAAGAAGCCAAGACTATCCATCAGCTCAGCGAGGGAACTCCAAAACACAGCTAGTGCTAGAGACACCAGTGATACAACAAACAGAATCATTGACACTTCAATTTTATTTTCTAAACTTAGAAGTGTTTTGTGTTGTAATCGGTGCCATGGCAGTGTTCAATTAAGTGAATCTGGTGTGCAGGGTCTTGGTTTCAAAATAGATATTGTGTGCTCAAAATGTGGTGAAATAGCAGCGATCAACTCCAGCAACAAAGTAGGAGCCAAAGGAAATGCATATGAAGTGAACAGAAGATATGTGCTGTCTGCTCGTGCACTTGGACATGGACACGCTGGCCTTTCAACTTTTTGTGGGATTATGGACCTATGCAAGCCAGATGCCCAATCGGCTGTTGATGAAATAAATAAGCAGTTGAGTGAAGTGTGTGAAAGTGTCGCTCAAGAGTTTAGTATGATAAGTACAGTTTACTCAATTTATTAATTTTTGTGTTTTTTTTTTCATTTCAGGTTATTCAAGGAGGAGGAAGACTCATGGGACTCCACGCACCAGAAAATATTGATGTACACTGCTGCAGATGTTTGTCTGCTACGTTGAAAAGAAGAAAAAAGTAGTTGCAATTGATGAGATGAGTATAAATTATATCTATTAGAACTTGTAACTTAATTGTTAAATAACTCTAAATGTTGTTTTTATCAATTTCAGCTTACTGTCCGTAAGATTCCAAGTGAACGTATGTACAGATTGGGCTCAAAATTTATGGAGATACTCATTATAGTAGTACTTTTCATATGAGCGTAGGGATTTTGATTTGAACGAGTAGAAGTATTTTTTTATATGAACATTGTCAATATAACACTTATTTTTTAATAATTTTATCACTTTTATAGATGTAAAAAATTTTCTACTCGTTCAAATCAAAATCCCTACGCTCATATGAAAAGTACTACTATAATGAGTATCTCCATAAATTTTTAGCCCAATCCATCCATGGGTAGACTTGGAATCTTACGGACAGTGCTTGAAGTCTTCAACGAAAACAGTCTGGTTTGCCATGGAGGCATAGAAGGTCCAACGAAGGTAAAAAATATACAAATTGGTAGGTTTTTATGTATACTTTCAGGGAAAAACCCCTTATTAAAATAAATATCAAATTAAAAATTCTTAATTAATTTTTTTGTTTCAGATTTTAAAGGTGGTGTGCCCCCTTAAAGTAAGGAAAAAAGTAAGTTGATTGCTATGAAATAATTCGATAGCTTACTTACCTCAAATAATACCGATTTCGCCAACTATGGGACACTTCACAATGTCCAATTTGTGTTCAACACTGTCTTCGTATTGAGTTATCATAGCACAAATTAGAGCTATAAAATATTTTTTTCATTAAATTAAACATAAAAGTATTCTAAATTTCGCCCACGTAATGGTCTTTTGCTTCCTCCATGAACAAGCTTATCGTAGAAAAATGTTGACGATATATTTTTTTATCGATTTAATATAACTTCATGCATAAATAAAAGAAAACTTCCCAACAAGCAAAATTATTCTAAAAGTTCTCAAAGAATTCTTTTAAAATTCTCTTTTTATGAAGGAATTCAAAAAGAGTTCTTTTTAATTACAATAAGATTTAACGAATGTCCGTTACATAGTCATTTATTAAGAATTAAAAAATAATTCTTTCACGAAAAAATTATTTCTAGCAACTTTATTCAGCAATTTAAAAGAAATTAAAAAGATTTAAAAAAGAGTTCTTTTGTAATAAAACGTAACACATCATATAATAATAAAGAGTTCTTTTTTAATACTTAAATTGTTTTTTTATGATTTTCAAAACAACTTTCCTTTTTCTCTTTTCTTTTCTTTTTCATCTTTTCTTTTCTTTTTCGTTTTTCTTTTCGCTCTTTTGTCTGGGTTCTTTTTTTTTTCTCGCATCTCTTTTCTTTTCGTTGATCGTTTTTGTTGATCGTTCGTATGTTTAATAGTGAAGGAAAAGACCTTTTCCGCTGAAACTGCCAAATCCGCCCGCAGAGCGGCAACCTTCCCGAGAAGCTTCGAACCACCACCACCACTTACGTCCCTTAAGACGTTCAATATATACGAATCAAGGGGAGAGCTCGGCATTTGCGAGCAAAGGGCCTTCGCGCCACCTAACGGGCCAAGCGTGTACCAAACGTAGGGACTGATGCAAATTCGGGAGCTAATTTTGAAATGAATGATCGGAAGGTAGACACCACTTATTGTTTGTCGTTGCTTATTCATTTTGCGGAATTATATTTTAACGGTATAATATTGCTGAATGGTATTTTTTATTTAAGTTTGGACTCGTTCAAAATTCTTTGAATGAATAAAGTAAATTATAATATAATATCTAGTTATAATTATGATTATAATATAATATTGTAGTTATAATTACATATATTTACCTGTATATATTATTATAATAACAATTATTATAATCTTTATTATATTGGGTCTTCATAAAGGAATGTGAATTACAGACCCGACTTTTTACTTTTATACGGTTTAGGTATTTCAATGTTAAAAAAATATTTCGGAAATACATGTTGTTTTTTATGCTGTCCGGAAATTAATGGAATTTTGCTTGAATAATTTTTTTTAATAAATATTATTAATATTGTGGATAGACGAAAGTCGATGAAAAATTTAAATCTCCCGACTTGATATTTACCGACCGAGAAGTAAATAATTACTTATAATGCAGCTTCAAACTCGGAATAGAATATTAACGACCAATCAGCTTTTCAAACTATAATTTTTTTTCTTTTTATATTATGATCGTGGGGGTCTCTTGGAGGACGTCAACATGCCGTTATGTATGCGTACGTTTTTAAAACTACGAAAATTTATCATTGTCTCATCATAAAATATATTTATATGTAATAAAGAGAGAATACCTTATGAAAACTTTAAAAATTTTTTTAGTATTGCTATATAATTGCAAAAATTATTTTTACAAAAGAATACTTTTTGTAAACTTTACAATTACATATTATAAACATAAAATGTTAATAGTACTTTCTTAAAAAATACATAAATGTTTAAAAAGAATACTTTTTGTATACTTTACAATTACATATTATAAACATAAAATGTTAATAGTATTTTCTTTAAAATACATAAATGTTTTAAATGAATACTTTTTTTAATTCTTCTATTCATAAGAAACAAAAACTTATTTTATAAAAAGAATACTTTTTAAATACTTTTAAATTACTTATAATACGCGTACTCAATACTTTTAAAATACTGAATACCTTTATTAAAAAGATAAATTTATTCAAAAAGAATACTTTTTAAACTCTTATTGAATATTTTAAGTATTCAAATTTTGCGGACATTCGTTAACTCTTAAAGAATTCTTTTTCAAAAAAGTGTGCTTGTTGTGTTAACAATAAACAATAGATAATTTATCGTGTTCAAAATATTATAAATTATTTACTCAATTTACCTGCAAATTGAGGTGTAATTATAGTGAAATTTTTAAAAAAGAATCAATTTAAAAAAATAATTTTTTTAATTCTTTTTACTTTTATATGCCAGAAATCACTTTTGCCGAGGTGATTGTAAAATCAATAGTTATAATTTTATGAAATAAAAAAAATAAGAAATAAATCGAAATTATCACTTTTTTCTATTTTAATTTCACACCTTTTTTTTTTTTTTTTTTTAAATGGCATTTCGAACTCGAAAGTTCATCGCCTCATCTACGCAAGCCTTCCACGTTTCCCTATTTTGTGCCAACCCCATCCATTTCGCGCCTTCCCGCCCAATTTCAGTTATGTCTGATTTTACGTTATCCTCCCATCTGCGTCTAGGTCTACCAAGAGGTCGCGTTGCTTTCGGTTTTCCTTTCATTATGCGCGCTGCTGTACGATCATTGCCCATTCTTGCCACGTGCCCTGCCCATCTTAGTCTCCGTGATTTTATTATTCTGTTAATATTTGGTGACGCGTACAAATTATGTAGCTCGTCATTGTGCAGTTTCCTCCACTCCCCAGTTTCCTCATCTTTCTTTGGCCCGTATATTTTCCGCAGAACCTTATTTTCAAATACCCTAAAACGATTTTCTTCCGCTTTAGTGAGCGCCCAGGTTTCGCACCCATACAAGATTACCGGCATTATTATAGTCCTATATATCGTTATTTTGACATTTTTCGACAGTAGCTTTGACTTAAGTAATCTGTTCACAGCGTAGAAGCAGGCATTACCCGAATGAAGTCTCTTATTAATCTCGGCTTTAATTTCGTTTCGATCATTTATAGTTGTACCTAAATATCTGAATTCGCTAACCTTTTCAAAAGTGAAATTTCCGACTCTGAGATCCCCCTCTGCTTCACGAATGCCCAGTTTCTCCATGATCATATATTTCGTTTTCGATTCGCTCACTTCTAACCCCGTGTTTTTAGCCGCATTTATAAGGATTTCCGCATTTCTCGCCACCGTTTCACCATTATCTCCCACTATATCCAAGTCATCCGCATAGCCTAAAATTTGCGTTGTTCCGTTGAGTGTTGCGCCTAGCTCGCTAGCCTGCATTTTTCTAACAACATGCTCTAGCGTCAGGTTAAAGAGTACCGTTGAAAGCCCGTCACCTTGCTTCAAACCGTCGCGTATCATGAACGATTCGGATACATTACCGCCTACTCGGACCTTTCCAGTGCTTCCGTTCAGACATATTTGAATTAATTTTACGAGTTTTTTTGGTACGCCAAGGAGCACTAGGATTTCATACATTTTGCTTCGTTTGACAGAGTCGTACGCTTTCTTAAAGTCCACAAATAGCTGGTGTATAGTTTCGCAATATTCCCACTTTTTCTCTAATAATTGTCTTATGGTAAACATTTGATCGCTCGTTGACCTGTTGCGCCGGAATCCACACTGATAATCTCCTATTATATCTTCCGCGAATGGTGTGAGTCTGGCCTGTATTACGTTTGACAGAACTTTGTAGCAGGTAGCTAAAAGTGAGATTCCCCGGTAGTTATTGCACTCTGTTTTATCTCCCGTTTTGAAGATCGGTATGGTGATGGATTCTTTCCAATTTTCTGGTATTGTTTCATTTCTCCAAATAGCACATACTAGATAAAAAATTTTAGATGTAAGCGCGGTGCCTCCATATTTAAGTAGTTCAGCTGGTATAGAATCGTTTCTTGCGGCCTTATTGTTTTTTAGCTTTTTGATCGCGGCCTCTACTTCTTTGTAGGTCGTTTCGTCCATATGGAGTTCAGCAGTGTGGATTTCGTCTCCCATTTCCTCGGAGTTTTCATGCACGTTTAATAACTTATCGAAATAATCTTTCCATAATTTCAATAGTTCATTTTCGCTTGTCACGAGGTTCCCGTCCTTATCCTTCATTAACTGCGATCTACTCTGAAAACCCTTCCTAATAGCGTTTATTCCTTTGTACATCTCGCGCGGGTTATTTTCCCTACTATTAGTTTCTATTTTTCTAATTTCATTTTTCTGATACTCGCGCTTCTTGTTTCTGTAAATCACACGTACTTGCTTTCTTATTTCATGGTATTCTTCTACGGCCCTATCGCTTTCATTGTGTACACTATCTAATTTAGCCTTCTTGCGCCTTTCAAACCAGAGTTCGCACTCTTCGTCAAACCATGGTTTGCTCTTCGACCTTTTTTTCTTACCCAGTACTTTGTTCGCGGCCCCTTTTATAGTTTTTTCGATAGCCCCCCACAACCTGTTCGGATCGTCATCTACTCCCGTCTGTTCATCCGTTTCCTCGAGCGCCTGAAATCGGTTGCTAACTTCTACTTGGTACTTGATTCGCTCTATCCCGCTTCGTAGTTTTCCAATATCAAAGGTTTCTTCTACTTTGTTCGCTCGCTTACTATTTTGACCGGCTACTAATCTGGCTCTTAATTTGGCCACTACGAGATAATGATCTGAGTCGCAATCCGCCCCCCTATAGGTCCTTACGTCGAGTACATTCGTGTGGCGCCTCTTATCAATAAGAAAATGATCGATTTGATTGTGCGTGGCCCCATCCGGCGATGTCCACGTTGCCTTGTGTATATCCTTGTGCTTGAAGCACGTGGTCTTGACTATAAGATCTTTTGCGGCTGCGAAATTTATGACCATAATACCGTTATCATTGCTGGTTTCGTGCAGACTTTCTTTGCCTATGGTGGGCCTAAACATTTCCTCTCTCCCTATTTTAGCATTGAAATCCCCCACTACTATTTTGGTGTCGTAAGACGCGAATTGGTCGATTAATTGCTCTAAAGTTTCATAATAAAGATTTTTGACTTGTTCCTCTTTGTCCTCCGTGGGACAGTGGACGTTAATAACCACGTAATTATACCACGCTCCGTCGATGATGATATACGAGAGTCGGTCATTCACGAAATTGCAACTTTTAACGGAATGTATGATGCTTTTGTTAACAAGAAATCCGGTGCCTAGAGAATGCCCGCTCGCGCCCCCATATAAAAAGGTGAAGTTACCGGATCCTAGCATCGCGTTATCTTTCCATCGGGTTTCTTGTATTGCTACCAAATCTAAATTGTACCTCTCAGTTTCATTTATGACTTCCCGGAACGCGCCTGCTCTGTGTAGACTGCGTACATTCCAGGTTCCCACCCTTAAGTTTCTTTTCGTTTTGGTTTGGTTTTGTTTTCTTTGAGCCATGATAGTAAGTTAAACCCGCGCGTTTTGGATCCTGTTCCGATCGCAGGTGAGTCCATCCGTCTAGGGGTGATAACCCTCATACCTCCCTAGAACTAAGTATGAGAGCTTTCTGACTTTGGCGAGGACACAGTCAACTCGTCGTCAGACACACTCGGTTTCATTCTCATATCCTAACGCCCCCCTGCAAGGCAGCGCGCCTTCGCTGGCTTCGTTGCCATGTAAGACCAGGTGGCGAATCATTCTACACATCCCCTCTCAGGGCAGTTGTCATCGCTCCCGCATCCTCCACGACAGCAGGATTTTTGGCCCATTTTTTGTTTGAAATGTGTGGTAAAAGAGATAGATTACAGAGTAAGGTAGAAGAAGAAAGTAAGATAGGAGATTTTGTATAGTGTTTGTAGTTGTTGCGGTGCTTGCGTAGTGTTTCTAGATGAATGCGTTCGCCAGTGCGGGCTCATCACACCCACGCCTGGGCCTATCGGCTGTCCGAGACTGCTTATTCGCTTTATTCGCAGCTAACCTCTTTCTCAGGGGTCGTTCCTCTATCCGCAACCTGAGGACGCGCTGTGTAGTGGTGATAGGCACCCACCCGTCCGCTCTGGACGACTACGCCCAGGACCCGCTTAGGGTAACGGCGTTGCAACAGTTCATTTCACACCTTAGGAATAAAATTTATAAGAGTACTCTTTAGTTATGTATGAAAAAAGGTTAACGTCTATTCTTCTTCTATATATCACCTTGTTAAATTTTTATTTTGGAGCACTTGCTATTGCACTAAATAAGTTAAAAACTCATTTTATATTCAACAGGATGGGCCGATAGTACGTATCAGTTCAAAATTTATAAACGAAAACCAAAAACGACGGAGTAAAATCCATTCTTACACGATAACAGAAAAGAGTTTTTTAAGTGTAAAATATCGATAAATTTCAGTTTACATTCAAAAATTAAAAAATCACCCTTAGATATAGTTTTATTTTTGGTTTTTGAATCTAAAGGATCCAACCTTCCAATTTTTTTAAATTTTGCCTTGCAGCCTAGTGCGCAAAAGATTTCAGAAAAATGGTCACATTTCATTGAAAATATATATATTATTTGCTATAACTATCGTATACCTGTACCTTAATAAAAAAATTCGAATTTGTTAAAAAATTTCTTCTTCTATACTGAATATGTATGCAAAATTTGGAAAAGAGAAGAATTTAAATGAAAAAGTTTTTAATGTTTCTATAACTAACTTTTTTTGATAACGACAATAACCTTAAGATGCTCTATCATCTACAATAGTATAAATTGATTTAAAATTTTTTGAAATCATTATTACTTTTCTAGCATTTAATATCCACCGTTTTTGTATTTTCTTAAACATTTTTTTACTACTTCAATTTTTTGAAAGTAAAGTAAATTCAACAAAAAATATGTTTTGAACAATATAATTAAAATTTTCAAAAGTGAATATTATTAGACAATTAAATTATTCATATTAATAAAAAAAATGTATCTTTCGTAACCCTTGGTGGGGGGGGGGTCACCCTATCGCCCTCCCCCCGCTGGATCCGCCGCAAGACATTCTTATTTAAACACAGGTATGTCATCAAAAGATGTCGTTTTTTTAAACTAGTTACGCAAAAAGTATTACAGTTAAAGAATTCATACTTATCTTAATTTTGGAGGTACATTACTTTTACACCCCTAGAAATGTTAGCTTTTGTGTAATGAAAAGGTGTAAACTGGAAAACTCACAGTTTAAAGCACGCTATATCTTCTAGAATCGAAAGACTATAAAAAACTATATAGATACAAAAAACTAGAAACAATAATTCAAGCATTCACCATTTGGTTTTTAGGTGGCACAGTTTTTTATACATGCATATGTTCTGATAACTAAACGCTAGCATCTGCCGAATTTGCAAATCAATATTTGAAACGCTAAAAAGTTATGGCAGAAATGATATGTGCATTTAGTAGTTTAATAAAATAGTAAAGAAGTATCATGCTCAAAAAATCGTGTTGTTAATAATTTAACGTTACGATAAAAAAAAATTTCAAGAACTTTGCAGAGCCAAAAATTCATTCTTACATATAATCGCAACTTTTGTAAAGTTTATAAGGCTAAATGTTAAACGATTAATACCATTTTTAACGGACTTTGGAAAAGGAGGAGGTTCACAATTTAAACTCTATTTTTTCTTCTGTTTTTTCTGTTTGTTCGCGCATTTCTGCGAAACTGCTGGACTCATTTCAATGAACTTTTTTAACGACAGAGGATGATCCCATGGTGGTCCCATTCCAATTTTATAAGAATTAGTGCAGTATCTGACCAGTAATTTAGTTTTTTGCTATAGATATTTTTTACGTACTTTTCGGCCTTTGCCGACTCTATCCGCCGATTATTCGGAAACTACTGAACCGATTTGGATAAACTTTTTTTGAATGTAAGAGGATGATACCATAGAGGTTCCACTGCATCACTGAGGCAGTATCGAGCCAGTACTACGTCAGTACTAGCGTTTTGTTATGTTCTTCTGACGATTACTCCGAAACTACTGAACCGATTTGGATAAACTTTTTTCCAAATGAAAGAGGATGATCCCATGGTGGTACCGTTATATTACTGGGCCAGTTTCGAGTCAGTACTAGGTCAGTACTTTCGTTTTGTTATGTTTGTCCGACGATTATTCCGAAACCAGTGACCCGATTTGGATAAACTTTTGGATTTGGATAAATAAAATTAAATTTAGCCGGCAGAACTAAAACGTAAAAAATAAAAAAATTTAAATAAAAAATAACCGACTTCGTAAAAATTGCATAAAAAGTATAAAATAATCGATAAAAAGTGTAAATCATCGATAAAAACCTTTTTGAAGTCGGCGCCGAATTTCGAAATTACTATAGTATCTTTCTTATGGATATGATTTAGAACTTAAACTGGATAGGGTCTAAATACATTATAGGGAAGAGCGGGGCAACCTTGGCATGCCGGGTCACTTTGGCAGCTAAAATTTTCATATTAAAATTCATATTTTAAAATGATCTTTTCCCTATTTAATTCCTCAATCGATAAACTTTTTTTCAATACCCGACATGTTAAAATTAAATTAAAAATAAAAATAATAACTAAGATTGAATATTTTACTTAAAATACGACGCTTGCATCGATATTTCCACCACAGGGTAAACTAAGAAAGAATGTATACATTGACTTACAAATGATCTTATTTGAAAGTTTAATTTTCGATCTTTTAATTCCTTTTTTTTATTAACCTAAAGTAAATGCAAAGAAAGATTTTTTTAATTGATAAAGATATTCCGAGCGGGGCACGCTTGGCACTTGAAGCATTGTGTCATTGAATGGAACCTCGCGTACATAACCTCATTTTACATGTAAATGTTTCGGAGCTCGAAGAAGTCAGGAATGAGTATCGTTTTAATTTTTTTTTCGGATAGTCAAATTCAGTATATTCCATTGTCTTACAATACTGAACTAATTAGCAACTAAGTGACGACTGACTTTTTATTTTAAGAAAAGCAGTTATCAGTGCAAAATATATTATATTTTACTTTGTTACTTTGATCTCAGTATTTTATTACTGTAAGTAAAAAAAAAATTTTAACATTTTTCAAATCATTTATAAAATACTAGAAGACTATAAATGTTACAAAGATTTGTAAGTTAAGTTAATTTATAAGAAAGAAACAAAATGTCATAAATTTAGTAAAAATGTTATCATAATAATAAGAATGAAACAAAATGTAATAAATTTAATAAAAATATGTCATAATAATAATAATAAAAATGTAACAGTCTGACTCTAACTGATGTACATTAATACAAGTAAATTAATTCTAATATCAAAACCTTTGTTTTTTACCTATAACCAAATCCAGATCACATTTTCTAACTTGAAGTTATATTTCGATAAATATACAAAAAATATTATACATGTATGTTTTTACAAAGTACGGCATTTATTTCGGTGATAGTTAACAAGTTGGCTACGATTTTTAAGCTTCTTAAAGTCAATTAGTTTTTAATATAGCCTGGATCAAAGTTGACCTGCCAATCGTGCCCCGCTCTCCCCTACTTATAATGCCTCTAAAGTCAGACCACCGTAACTCGGTAAAATTCGGCGCCGACTTCAAAAAAGTTGTTATCGATTATTCAACATTATCGATTTTTTTATTTACGCAGTCAATTTTTACTCTAATAAAATTTTACGAACGTACGCACATTCTTAGTGATAAATAGATTGTGCGTACGTTCGCGAAATTTGAAAATTTAATTTATTCATTGAATAAAACGAAAGGTTGAAATGTTGGTATTCGGTATCCCCTTATGGAGATGTGAAAGTGAACTAATAATCCCTACCTTACCGGCATCACATTTATATTTTTCTCCTCTGTAATAAATAAATATTTCTAAAAAAACGCCATACTTTCCCCTCTGTATTCTTACCAGGAACCTTCAGTTAAATTTTTAAAAAATTTTATTATTAACTCCCGGAGAAAAATGCGTTTGAAAATGTATCACAGTCGAACTTCCCGGCACTGTGAAGCTCCCGGCACTGTGATTTTTCCAGAGTCTTTATACATGTGCTGGGTCCAACACTCTAACTTTGCGAACAAATTTTTTGTGTACATTTCTATTAACATTTAAACTTAATTTGTTTTAAAATGTAGTCAAATTTTATTAAAACGCAATTTCAACGTATTTCAAAATTGTATTTATATCATTATATTTACGTACATAAATTAAAATCAATTGATATATTTATATAATTTATTGATGAGTTAGTTATTTGCTGTTTAATTACTATGTTAGTTTATTAATATTTGATTATAATATAAAACTATTCAAAGCAAATAGCTTCAAAAAAGTTCAAACCGAAAAATTGTGATAGTAGAATTTTATTAGAAGGTTTAAACCGAAGAATGTGATAGAAAAAGTTTTATAAAAAGGTTTAAACCAAAGAATATAAATAGAAAATTTTGTAAAAAAGAATTGTATAATTTCCTATAGAAACAATTTTTTCAGTAAAACTGTTTAGAAATAACTTTTGCTTAGAAAAATTGATCATGGCGAAGGTAAGGGAGAAAGTTAAAATGAGGCCTAGATACGGCCCTGGTACTCGGCGCTGATTGTCTGGCCCACCATTCAAAGTGCCGGAGGGCATCTAGTCCCGAGTTTCACAGTGCCGGGAGGTTTGACTGTATAGTTAAATTTTGAAACGCATTTTTCTGTGGGAGTTAATGAATTGCCGGTAATACTAGAACTATTCAGGAATTATATTTTTTGGCATAAATAAATTAAATCTTTTCTTTGTTTGACGTCACTTCCGATTCCCCTAATGTCTTGTTTTTGTTTACATTATTTTCATTGCTTTTTTTGTAAGGTCATACTATTCTCTGTTACAGATGCATTTTTGAATTAAAAGAAAAATTAAGTATATACCTATATCTTGATCAGAAGAAAAATAAATTAAAATTATTGGGATGTTGAATAAGTTCTTGCTGTTTTCCAACAGATGGTGTTACTAGTATTGCGTGCATATAGTTGAAGGTGGTAACACATCTATATAGAAGTACTATAAGCAAGCTTGAAATTCAGTATATGTCATTTCGCCGAAGTGTAAACAACTTTCTTTTCATAGTGTTAAACATGTTGTTATTTCCTACTTAATAAGTATATAACTATATTTCAATATTATTTTATACATGGAAAAAACGCATGTTTTTAAAACTTTTATTCTCTAACTGTCGTGAATGAGGCTTTATATCTGTGCTCGTGTATCTTAGCTCTGGCGCACGAGTCAAGTGTAACCGGATGCATACGTGTTTAGGATCCATATCGACCCTCTTTTTCGACCACGAAATGTATCTGCTAAGCGCAGCATTTTCCGAGCGGAAAAATACAGGCTGTAATATTATTTTGAAAGCAGAAAGCGTAGCGTATAAGATAATAACTTTTTACATGTATAACATCGTAATATAGTTTTATAATTCAAATAAAATGTTGTGCGAAAGAATCAAGTCGATAGCTTGATTCTAAATGTAGTTTTAAATATTCTGTTGTAATAATAATATTTACATATAATACGATAGTTTTAAGTACTAAAATATAAATGTTTATTCACTATATACATTTTAGAATCTAGACATTATTATACTAGACTAAAACCTGTTTATGCAAACTTTAAATTTAAGTAAACATCAATTAATATTAACTTTACATTCATAACTTATTCTCATTATTATTATTAATTAATCTTATACTATTTTAACCGTGTGTATACTTTAATAAATTACTGTAATTATCGTATGATTCTTAACAAATAGCGTAATTATATAATATAAATATATATATAAAGTAAATATTTTCACAATACTATCTTTAATGATTTTTTATGAAATAACTACTATATTTTAAGATCATTTAGTAAATAAAAAATATAATAAACATTTATGTTTTAGGTTAACTATTAAGAAAATCAAATGTAAAATGCGAAAGATAGAGAAGGAGCAAGAGAGCAAGTGAGACACAAGATCTCCCTTCCCTCTCTAGAAAAAGCTCGCCCCACCGAAAAGACCCGAGCCCAAAACATAGCTGTGCGCGCTTCTTTAGCGACACCCATATGAGGACCTTTTTACCCTCACCCTCTCTTCTTTTTTCTCTGTCTTAAGCATTAACTTAATAAGAGGCAAAGCACGTAGGAGGAGAAAAGGGAGGAAACGTTCATTGCTATTCGTCCTTTCTCACCCTCACCCCGTTCCCTCGACCCTTCTGCGTAGGCGAGATACGGCGGAAAACTGTTTAAAAGACACCGGTCCACGGGGTCTCACTAGCATTAGCTCACCCGACCCCGGGCAAGCTACATGTCTCACCAGCATTCGCTCGACAAGCACCTCAGGAGCAGTATCTGTTCCTGTAAAGCAATCTTGTGTCTGACTCAGAGTGTCTCACTCGCCGAAGCGCCTCAGGAACAGTATCTGTTCCTGTACAGCAAAGCTTGTGTCAACTCTAAAAACTCGAACTCTCACTTGCCTAAACGCCTAAGAGCAGAATCTGTTCCTGTAGAGCAAGCTTGTGCTGAAGTAAGAGTAGAAACGTCTCACTCACCGAAGCGCCTCCAGAATACGAGTAGTATCTGTTCAGGAAAAGCAAGGGTTGTGCAAAACAGAATAGTAGAAAGACGGAGCTCGCTCAAGCAACCTCTCGAGGCAACGTGCCTTTAGTATCGCTAAGCTTGCTACAGATCTTTGTAGACAATTATACTATACTCAAATATTCGGGTAGACAGTTTTTAAGTCGAAAAACCCAGAAAATTTCCATTGCATTAAAAAATATTTCGGGTTAAAACACCCAAGAATAAAAATAAATTATTCAAATAGAACTACAAATTAAACATCCGAAAAGTAATTATATTTTATTTAGAATTTTTGTACCGATTATATTAAGATTTCTATTTCTATTTCTTGTATAAATTGCTTTTAATAAACAGATTTATTACTAAAAAAGATTCAAATTTAATAAAATTACCTAATATATATATATATATATATATATATATATATATATATATATATATATATATATATATATATATATATATATATATATATATATATATATATATATATATATATATATATATATATATATATATATATATATATACATATAAAATTGAACACAATACATCACATTTTTTAACCTCCCCTGCTAAAAATATGCGATTGAAGTCAATTAAAAAAATTCAAATTTTATTGAATTAAATTTATTTTAATTGATTGAATTGACTACCAGAAAACAAGTCAATTGAAAATGAATTGTGATTAATAAACTTTAATTGCAATTTAGTTCAATCCCTATATTTAGTTTTGATTTCTATATATTTAAATCGACTTCTATAACAGAATAGTTCATTTTTTTTCGTATTGTATTTAATTACAATTTAGATAATACAGTTCAATGAATTTTAGTATATTCCAATGCTATTTGAATTTATCTCATTCAATGTATAAATTGACTATAAAACTTCTATCCACATTAATTCATTTTTATGAATTCCAAACGTGAATAAATTTTAATACAGCTTATTCGTATAAGCCCTGAATTAACTTTAATCACGTTTAATAAATGAAAATTTTATTGAATTTTGTAGGTTGTGAAAACTTTATTTATGAATTGACTTGAATCAATTCCTATGAGATTGGGAAATCAATAGATTTAAATACAGTTTATTCGTATAAGCCGCGAATCAACTTCAATAAACGTTAATAAACACACATTCTATTGAATTCTGTAGGTTGCAAATACCTTTCTCATTAATTGATTTTAATCAATTCCTATAAGTATAGGAAATCAATATAATTTAATGCAGTTTATTCATATTAGGCGGGAATCAACTTAAATTAACTTTGATAAACATACTTATTATTGAATTGTGTAGTTTGCGAATATCTTTTTTATTAATTGACTTTAGTCAATTTCTATGAGTATAAAAAATGAATAGATTTAAATGCACTTTATCCGTACAAGCCGCAAATGAACTTGATAAACAAGCTTTTTATTCAATTCTGTACATGTGCGAATTATCATGGAACAGTTTATGAAATTGTAGGAAGCTACATGCTAATCAATTGTCAGTGGTTTTTTTTTACAAATAATTCAAATGTTAATTTATTACAACAATAAATTAATTTTAAATTTAAAATTCAAGATGTCCCCAATTTGGCATTTAAACTGTGAAAGTTTTCATGAATTAGAATAATTAACATTAATAAAAAATGGTACACTTTGAACTTTTTGCACTTATCGTCTACACAATGAATCATTACCTTAATCTACTATAAATAATACTTTTATAAAAGGTTCTCTCGGTTGATGTTTAAGAAAGTAATATTAGGTATTAATTAGGTTAATCTCACTCCAAACGGAATTAATTTATCGTAAGCATAAACAAATTGTTTCATGCTATTTTCGACACATCGTACAAATTACATGTGTAATATTTATTTATTATATTTAAATTATTTAAATTATTACTTATAACTGTACCATTACTTTTTGATAATATACGTATTTTCTATGAAACCACCTTTATTCAATTGGCCTCATATTGATCGTGAAAACTCATAAGCCCCATACAAGGCAATAGGAAAGAATACAAAATTTATTTTTTGATCGGCACTAATTGTGCATTTAATAGAGAATCTAAGCCGACGTATATCTTTTGTGTATATCTTTTTGAAATTTAAAAAGTAAACTTAATTTACAAAAGTTATAGTGTATTAAAAATCCCTGAGTGACGTCACACCGTTAAAATATCAAAGGTGCCGACCGGAGTGACGTCACAACGTTTTTTAAAGATTTAACTACAACTTCTTTCATTTTGAAGATATCGTGAAAATTCTAAAAGTTTACAAAGATACTATATACTTTCATAGCATTAAATAACAAATACACGGAGAGAAATGTTTGAGTAAAAATTACTATACTTTTTCCTGAGCCGGGGACAAACTCGACATATGTAGGATATTTACAATATTTCTATGAAAATTTACTATATATTTATGAGTTTATGATATACAGCAGTATTAAAAATGCTATGTAGTATAGTAAAAACTCTGGATATACTTTTTGGTAATATGTATAGTAAAATTTAAGCAAGTTTGTTGTAAATATATGCAGGTAAGGTAGCAAATAGTATGGAAACAAAGAAGGAATCACCGGGACCGCTAATTACCACGTCTAATGACCGTCCTAATTTATAGCTGTTGGCGCGACAAAATTTCCGGTCGTCTCGAAAACACGTGCTCGCTCTTCTCATATGACAATGTTATCAGGTGGTTTGTATTATATTCGAAAAACATGGATATAATGTTTGTTTAATAATAAATAATAAGATAAAAAACTAAGTTACTATTTATTTATAACCTATCATTGATAAAAAAAAGTACTTGCAAAGGCTTATTATATTTTACGTGTATCGTTCTTGCATTTAAAAAATGCGCTAATTTATATATTTTACCGCTAGGAGGCGTCTCGTAAAGTTAGCTCGCAAGTGGCGAGATTTCCGTACGATTGCTATATAAGAGAGTTTCAAGTCTTTAAATCCAATTAGAACTGCGATTGCGATCATGCGTTATTAGGTATCGATATATGTAAATAGCTTGCGATATATGTAAATTATACAAAATAATTAGATATTAGATAAAAAATTCGATCTATAGACATGAATAAAAAATAATTACATTTAATTAGTTAAATGTCTATTAAACTTAATTGACATGCATCAATTGTCATGTATTATATTATAATGCTAAATCTTAATTCTATTTTGTTATATTAAATTCGATTAATACTATAAAATGATAAAAATCAATTGATACCAATTACATTGAATTGACTAAATACCTATTTAAATCAATAGACAATCAAAGAAAATGTATTCCTTTCTATATATTTTTATAAACATAGATCTAATAGATTTGAATTGAATTCTAAAGATTGTATATATTTCTATTGCACTTTCCAGAATTAAGATTTAGCATCAAATGCAATAGATTTTTTTCTATTGACTTTAATCTAATTTTTTTAACAGGGTCTTGGATATACCAATATACGTATCCCAAGGTAGTAAACTAATAAAAATTTTCAGTAATATCAATCAATAACAGAAAGAGACGTCATTTCTAAGAATTGAAGTAAAGCCGAAAATCCTCATTACGAGGGTTCAAGACATTAAAAACTAATTACATACGATTTGCCTAAGAGACCCTGGCTATTGTGCAAAAGCATAGGCCAAAATAAAAGGGCACACTTAAAAGCTTGTAGCTTTAGTCTTATTTGTAGTCTGTTGGACGTCACAATGTAAAATTTCGTGCCAAAAAAGGAGTATTTCGGGGAATATGACTGTACTACTTTATTAAAAACAATCTGTAGCTGAAGCACACAGAATTCTTGTTGAGACTTACAAAGACCATGCTCTATCGGAAACAACATGCAGAGATTGGTTTAGACACTTCAAAAATAATGATTCTGATATTGAAGATAAAGATCGCTCTGATGCACCGAAAAAGTTTAAAGACGAAGAATTGGAGGCATTACTTTGTGAAGATTCATGTCAGACGCTAGCTGAACTTGCAGAATCAATAGGAGTTGATCACACAACAGTTTTGAAGCGTTTGAAAGCATTAGGAATGATTCAGAAGCAAAGACATTGGGACGCCAAGAGACGTAGAACGGCGTCTTCTCACATGTGAACAGCTGCTTCAACGGCAGAAAAGGAAAGGTTTTTTGCATCGTATCGTGACAGGCGATGAAAAATGGATACACTACGATAACCCTAATCGTAGAAAATCGTGGGGTAAACCCGGCATGCATCAACATCGTCGGCAAAGCCGAATATCCATATGCTCATACCGAATGAAACTATCACAGGAGATCTCTATCGACTACAATTGAAGCGTTCGAGCCAAGCATTGAAGGAAAAACGGACGCTATACACTGAGAGACACGACAAAGTTATTTTGCAGCATGACAACGATGGGCCGCATATTGCAAAGCCGCTGAAAACCTACTTGGAAACGCTTAAATGGGAAGTCCTACCCCACTCGCCGTATTCACCAGACATTGCCCCATCTGGTTATCACTTGTTCCGATCGATGCCCAAAAATGGGTCGACTCTTGGATAGCCTCAAAAGATATGTCATTTTACCGTCGTGAAATTCAAATGCTGCCAGAAAGATGGGAAAAAGTAGTGGCTAGCGATGGACAATACTTTGAGTGACATGTTTATTTACTAATTTTTTTAAAATAAAGCATTCATTTTTATATATAATTAAAGTATTATGAACGATTGTCAGGATTGTATTCGTTCCAAAAGATGTTGCCTATTAAAGGAATATTAGTTGAAACATTAGTTGAGAAGATTGTACAATCAATGCAATATAAATTTAAAAAAATAAAAACATAATTAGAAAAAATGTAAACTTACATTCGTTACGCGTTACTTAACAATCTAATTTTGTCAATTTACTTGACGGTTCAACTGATAAATTTGTTGCTTTCAGAGTTAATCATATACAAAATTAAAATTTTCCTTTGTAAACTTCTCTCATAAACAATAATTTACCTGTTACTCAAAACAAAAAAATACCTGTAAAACTTTCTAATGTATCTGCTTTTTTATCTCTTTTCTTCCATATTTGTCCATACCCGAGTAAAAATTACTTATATATAATTATATATAAATTTTGTCTCTATATAATTATATATAAGTCGTTTTTATTCAAATAATAAATTAATGCAAAATTAATATAATAAATAATTGTTTTTGGTTTAAAAATTATTAATGTTTTATACATCGCAATACAATAAATTGTTAAAAAAAAAAATTTGCCCTAAAGTGGATTTGAACATAAAACCTCTAGGTCCCGAGTAGAAATAATCACCAGGCCGCCTGGTTAGGTTGCAAGGGCCAAGCCAGGCCTCTTGACGTGGCCCTTATACGGGGTGCTACGGCGCGCAGATAAGGACCACATTTTCATTAAGAAATAATCTAGTGTCTGGTTAACGCCTGGTAATTCCCAAATGTAGTGATGTGAAAACGGATCACGGTGGAATAACGTCATATAACGGAATGTATTATGACACAATGAGTACTCTATTATGGAATGAGAATGTAAGGTAAGTGTGCCAATGACTGGACACGTCCCAGTACCTGCACAGCAGCTCGAATATCACGTTATATCGGGTATTACAGTGCGTTTAATGAAAATAATTATATGTAATCATAATCTGTTACTTTCCAGCTACATATATTTAAATTTTTATAAAACTCTATGTTTGATTTGTATCCTAAAAGAATAGTTTTGTAATGGAACTAATGCATGCACATCAGTACGCCATTTTCTTAAGCAATGGCTGAGATATGCCTTTTTGATATTAGAAGTTGTTTAATATTTTATTATTATTTTCGATGCCCAAATTTTTTCTGAGCTTATTTAATCGCATAATAAATCGAAATAAAATGCTAATATATGCCAAAATATCGTTTTTCTTGCAAAAAACAAGTGTCCAGTCTCTAGTACATAGATAAGCTAGAGTGTCGAGTACCTGGACACCTATATGAATTTCAATATTATAAACATATTTTGATACAAAACACGCCATTCTCTGCGTAATTAAGTTCTCAAAAGTGATTACCATTAGTTCTACTATTTACTTTGTCAATATTTTGATTCAATTTTTAACAATGTTAGTGTTTATATTTCATGTCTTGAATTTGACATTTTTAAGTTATGGCGTACATATCAGCCGACACATCATAGGTTAGGTGAGTAGAATATTTTTCAAGTGATAATCAGTCTTAAATTTTTCAACTAAGTACTTATACACTCGAAAAATATAACATGTAACATGGGGGGTTACTATGGCTTATTACTATCTCGACACTTTACCAAATTTCTAACTTAATGGGCGCCAGGTAAAGCGCGGCTAACTCGGCACGAGCCCTTTCCCAGAGGAAGTTCCGTGAAGAGGAAAAATCAGGAATTCATAGATTTATAATAAGCACTCACAATTTTCACTTTAAATATACTCAAACTTTATTTCTTATCGTCGGGTAATACTATCGGTCGCAAATTTACAATTACTCTTATAGCTAATTTATCTATCTAACTAACATGGCTACGCTAGCCTTATCACGCGTCCCTCGCGACGACCAACTCACCACGTCTCCCGAGTTTCCGAGTCGCGCGAATTTCCCCACACTAATACTTGAATTAAATACCGGTCCGACCAGCACTGGGTATAAGAATGCTTCAATATGGCCACCGATGGCCTCCTCCAATAGGAGCAGATGGCCTCCTCCAATAGGATTTAATCCCGAAATGAATAGTATTTAAGTTGCCGCACTGCAGCTTGAAAGGTAGCAGATAACTTCACGTGTAGCACAAAGTATAGCATATTTATGTTTTAAAATTTATTTGAATATGTAGGTTAAAAGTTTGTTGATGTCTTGACAAGCAAAAAATTTATAATCATAAAGTAGGACATAGCATGGAGCAAATACTTTTAGAAGAAAAAAAAAATCATAAAATAACATTACCATTGTTGGATATGTGTAGCTATAAACCTAAAAAGTAAATACTTATATTGTTCCATTGATTATAAACAATTAAGCTGATTTAAGTGTATTTTCTTCAGATAACGTTTGCTGGAAAATAGCAGACATTCTTTTCAGCAGGAGCATCTATTTTCCTGGGTCAAGAAAATTTCAGTTTTTTCAGAATTACAGTAAACTCAATCCGGTAATTTGTGGTTTTGTACAGCAATGGTGGCTAATGCCGAAGTCCAGGTAGTGCTCTCCGTACTTTCTGGTATCGTTATTGTACATAGTAGTTGCAGAAGTCATCTAAATGTTTATGGGGGCCGATAGTAGAGGCCAAGTTGTGTCATCCGTACTTTTTGGTGTTACGATGTGCGTATTAATTGAAGAAGGCCTCGAGGTTTCTTTGGTGCAGAATGACTTGTTGTTATGGAAGGTGTTTAGGCAAATATAAGGGCCAGTGACGTGGACTATGTAGTGCACTCGGTACTTTTCACTGCTGTACATTACAGGATTGCTTGCTCCGTGTTTGTGCTTCTAGAATATTGCTTTGAGAGTAATAATCATCTCAAAAAAGTTAAATTCTAGCAATTTACTTGTTTGAAAAGAATTAAATACTAATTTTTTTCATTTCAAAAATTTAAAAGAGTAAATTTATGACTTGCTCATGTCAAAAGAGAATTTCCTAAATTTCTCCTATACTAAAATAAAGTGTATTATTACAAAATATAGATATACTGGTTAAGGTGGCCAATGACGAAGTCCAGGTAGTGCTTTCCGTACTTTCTGGTATCGTTATTGTACATAGTAGTTGCAGAAGGCATTTAAATGTTTATGGGGGCCGATAGTAGAGGCCAAGTTGTGTCATCTGTACTTTTTGGTGTTACGATGTGCGTATTAATTGAAGAAGGCCTCGAGGTTTCTTTGGTGCAGAATGACTTGTTGTTATGGAAGGTGTTTAGGCAAATATAAGGGCCAGTGACGTGGACTATGTAGTGCACTCGGTACTTTTCACTGCTGTACATTACAGGATTGCTTGCTCCGTGTTTGTGCTTCTAGAATATTGCTTTGAGAGTAATAATCATCTCAATAAAGTTCAATTCTAGCAATTTACTCCTTTAAAAAGAGTAAAATACTAATTTTCTGCTTTTCAAAAGTTTGAAAGAGAGAATTTATGAGTTCATATTTTCAGAAGAGTTAAAACCTTAATTTCTACTGAACTGAATTAAAGTTTTATTACATAAGTTAAACGTTAAAGACCGATGACGAGGTCCAGGTACTGCTCTCTGTAGATTCTGGTCTCCAAATGCTTAGAGTGGCTGATGACAAGGTCATAAGTAGTGTGGTCCATAGCAGCTCTTGGTGCAAAAGTTTAGATGTATAAATAAAACCTAAACCAAATACAACCTAAATCTTGTAACTGATTACCATAATGACATAAACATTTGCGGTTGCAACTATTATGCACATGAAGATACTGGAAAGTACAAAGTGCACTAGTTAGACCACGTCACTGGCCCCTATATTCGACTAGTCACCTTCCACAACTACTATGTACATCTACACACCAGAAGAAACAATGGAGCACACTACCTGTATCGTCATCTTCCACCAAAGAAACATCGAGACTTTCTGTAATTAGTACACAAATCTCAACACCAAAAAGTACAGACGACACAACTTGGCCTCTACTATCGGCTTCCATAAACATTTAGACACCCTCTGCAAGTAGTATGTACAATAAGACAGCAGAAAGTACAAAGAGCACTACCTGGACTTCGTCATTGGCCACCTTAACCAGTATATCTATATTTTGTAATAATACACTTTATTTTAGTATAGGAGAAATTTAGGAAATTCTCTTTTGACATGAGCAAGTCATAAATTTACTCTTTTAAACTTTTGAAATGAAAAAAATTAGTATTTTATTCTTTTGAAACGAGTAAATTGCTAGAATTGAACTTTTTTGAGATGATTATTACTCTCAAAGAAATATTCTAAAAACACAAACACTGAGCAGGCAATCCTGTAATGTACAGCACTGAAAAGTACCGAGTGCATTACATTGTCCACGTCACTGGCCCTTATATTTGCCTAAACACCTTCCATAACAACTAGTCATTCTGCACCAAAGAAACCTCGAGGCCTTCTTCAATTAATACGCACATCTTAACACCAAAAAGTACAGACGACACAACTTGGCCTCTACTATCGGCCTCCATAAATATTTAGACGCCTTCTGCAACTAGTATGTACAATAAAGGCACCAGAAAGTACAAAGAGCACTATCTGGACTTCGTAATTGGCCACAGATGATGTACAAAACCACAAATGCACGGATTGAGTTTACTGTAATTCTGAAAAAACTGAAATTTTCTTGACCCAGGAAAATAGATGCCCCTGCTGAAAAGAAAGTCTGCTGTTTTCCAGCAGACGTTATCTGAAAAAATACACTTAAATCAGCTTAATTGTTTATAATCAATGGAACAATTTAAGTATTTACTTTTTAAGTTTACAGCTACACATATCCAACGATGGTAATGATATTTTATGATGATTTTTTTTTCTTCCAAAAGTATTTGCTCCATGCTATGTCCTACTTTATGCTTATAAATTGTTTGCTTGTCAAGACATCAACAAACTTTTAACCTACATATTCAAATAAAATTTTAAAACATAAATATGCTATACTTTGTGCTACACGTGAAGTTGTCTGCTACCTTTCAAGCTGCAGTGCGGAAACTTAAATACTATTCATTTCGGGATTAAATCCTATTGGAGGAGGCCATCGGTGGCCATATTGAAGCATTCTTATACCCAGTGCTGGTCGCGACCGAGGAAGGCCGTAGACCGGCACACACACGCACACACCCATACCAGCGGCACCAGCTGATCGCCGCAGCGACGACTGCTCGGAGCGAGCAACGGCGACGAGTCTACACACACAGGCACAGCACCAACATCACTGCACACTCAGCACTGGGTATAAGAATGCTTCAATATGGCCACCGATGGCCTCCTCCAATAGGAGCAGATGGCCTCCTCCAATAGGATTTAATCCCGAAATGAATAGTATTTAAGTTTCCGCACTGCAGCTTGAAAGGTAGCAGACAACTTCACGTGTAGCACAAAGTATAGCATATTTATGTTTTAAAATTTTATTTGAATATGTAGGTTAAAAGTTTGTTGATGTCTTGACAAGCAAACAATTTATAAGCATAAAGTAGGACATAGCATGGAGCAAATACTTTTGGAAGAAAAAAAAAATCATCATAAAATATCATTACCATCGTTGGATATGTGTAGCTGTAAACTTAAAAAGTAAATACTTAAATTGTTCCATTGATTATAAACAATTAAGCTGATTTAAGTGTATTTTTTTCAGATAACGTCTGCTGGAAAACAGCAGACTTTCTTTTCAGCAGGGGCATCTATTTTCCTGGGTCAAGAAAATTTCAGTTTTTTCAGAATTACAGTAAACTCAATCCGTGCATTTGTGGTTTTGTACAGCATCTGTGGCCAATTACGAAGTCCAGATAGTGCTCTTTGTACTTTCTGGTGCCTTTATTGTACATACTAGTTGCAGAAGGCGTCTAAATATTTATGGAGGCCGATAGTAGAGGCCAAGTTGTGTCGTCTGTACTTTTTGGTGTTAAGATGTGCGTATTAATTGAAGAAGGCCTCGAGGTTTCTTTGGTGCAGAATGACTAGTTGTTATGGAAGGTGTTTAGGCAAATATAAGGGCCAGTGACGTGGACAATGTAATGCACTCGGTACTTTTCAGTGCTGTACATTACAGGATTGCCTGCTCAGTGTTTGTGTTTTTAGAATATTTCTTTGAGAGTAATAATCATCTCAAAAAAGTTCAATTCTAGCAATTTACTCGTTTCAAAAGAATAAAATACTAATTTTTTTCATTTCAAAAGTTTAAAAGAGTAAATTTATGACTTGCTCATGTCAAAAGAGAATTTCCTAAATTTCTCCTATACTAAAATAAAGTGTATTATTACAAAATATAGATATACTGGTTAAGGTGGCCAATGACGAAGTCCAGGTATTGCTCTTTGTACTTTCTGCTGTCTTATTGTACATACTACTTGCAGAGGGTGTCTAAATGTTTATGGAAGCCGATAGTAGAGGCCAAGTTGTGTCGTCTGTACTTTTTGGTGTTGAGATTTGTGTACTAATTACAGAAAGTCTCGATGTTTCTTTGGTGGAAGATGACGATACAGGTAGTGTGCTCCATTGTTTCTTCTGGTGTGTAGATGTACATAGTAGTTGTGAAAGGTGACTAGTCGAATATAAGGGCCAGTGACGTGGTCTAACTAGTGCACTTTGTACTTTCCAGTATCTTCATGTGCATAATAGTTGCAACCGCAAATGTTTATGTCATTATGGTAATCAGTTACAAGATTTAGGTTGTATTTGGTTTAGGTTTTATTTATACATCTAAACTTTTGCACCAAGAGCTGCTATGGACCACACTACTTATGACCTTGTCATCAGCCACTCTAAGCATTTGGAGACCAGAATCTACAGAGAGCAGTACCTGGACCTCGTCATCGGTCTTTAACGTTTAACTTATGTAATAAAACTTTAATTCAGTTCAGTAGAAATTAAGGTTTTAACTCTTCTGAAAACATGAACTCATAAATTCTCTCTTTCAAACTTTTGAAAAGCAGAAAATTAGTATTTTACTCTTTTTAAAGGAGTAAATTGCTAGAATTGAACTTTATTGAGATGATTATTACTCTCAAAGCAATATTCTAGAAGCACAAACACGGAGCAAGCAATCCTGTAATGTACAGCAGTGAAAAGTACCGAGTGCACTACATAGTCCACGTCACTGGCCCTTATATTTGCCTAAACACCTTCCATAACAACAAGTCATTCTGCACCAAAGAAACCTCGAGGCCTTCTTCAATTAATACGCACATCGTAACACCAAAAAGTACGGATGACACAACTTGGCCTCTACTATCGGCCCCCATAAACATTTAGATGACTTCTGCAACTACTATGTACAATAACGATACCAGAAAGTACGGAGAGCACTACCTGGACTTCGTCATTAGCCACCATTGCTGTACAAAACCACAAATTACCGGATTGAGTTTACTGTAATTCTGAAAAAACTGAAATTTTCTTGACCCAGGAAAATAGATGCTCCTGCTGAAAAGAATGTCTGCTATTTTCCAGCAAACGTTATCTGAAGAAAATACACTTAAATCAGCTTAATTGTTTATAATCAATGGAACAATATAAGTATTTACTTTTTAGGTTTATAGCTACACATATCCAACAATGGTAATGTTATTTTATGATTTTTTTTTTCTTCTAAAAGTATTTGCTCCATGCTATGTCCTACTTTATGATTATAAATTTTTTGCTTGTCAAGACATCAACAAACTTTTAACCTACATATTCAAATAAATTTTAAAACATAAATATGCTATACTTTGTGCTACACGTGAAGTTATCTGCTACCTTTCAAGCTGCAGTGCGGTAACTTAAATACTATTCATTTCGGGATTAAATCCTATTGGAGGAGGCCATCTGCTCCTATTGGAGGAGGCCATCGGTGGCCATATTGAAGCATTCTTATACCCAGTGCTGGTCGCGACTCCTTATCCTCATTCCCTCAACAAATAATAACAATCCCCCCATTAATAACAATACTAATTAAATGTGAGAATGCTCGGCTCTGGTGACGGGTGACTTGGTCGCGATTGACTGCCCGTATTTAATATTATTGGGACGTGAAATACACGTCACAAACAATAGTACTGTTATTGTTCATTCAAGCCTGATTTTCTCAAGAAATATATATTATTTTAATAGAAATGAGCCAAAATAAACGTGTCCATGTACTAGGACAGCGATGTCCAGTTATTAGAACAAATGTTCTTTGCTTGTCCAGCTACTAGTGCACTAGTCTACATTACATTTTTATTAATATTTCTTGTAATAAAGTGTAAATTAGAAGTTTATGAGGTTAATTTGATAGACAATAAAATTGTCTTTCGGTAGGATACAAAATCATCTAGTATAGTGCTAAATTTAGCGTTATATATTAACGCATATATTTCGTCTGCCCTTAAGTATCCAGTTACCGGTACTTTTACCTTACATGCAGCTGCTTAAATGGAGCAATTTTCTTGAAGAAAAATATTTTCATTACCTTTTTATTAGAAATTTCTGATTTTTAATATTGATTATTGTGAGAATTAAAAATTTAAGGTATGAAACGGTGAGAACTTGAACACACTTTTTATAACAAAAAAAATGTAAGTATATTTGTGAAATTATTATTACATGTTTTTGTAGGTTAGGTTTTAAAATGATTTTTTAAATGCATCATTAATTAACTTCTTTATTTATACTGATATTTTTATTTAATTATTTATTATTTAATAATGTTATTAAATTTTTAATATTTTTATATAAATAAACTATAATTTCTCCAGCTTATATAAATTATTATGCAGTACTTAGTATTAGAGACAACTTAATTATAATTTGTGGATATTATTTTTAGATTTTGTTAGTTATTTAAAAGCAAATAGATGAGCTTTAGTTTGTCAATATGTATTTTAAATCAGAATATTATACAGAAACATTTTTTTATGTTCATACAATGGACTTACATAAAAGGTTTACTAAATAATTAATGTAAGATTCTTCATGCAAAATGACCTATGCAAAAGGTTTACTAAATAATTAATATAAGATTCTTCGTGTTATTTATACGAAAAAAATTAGATACATCTTTAGTTTTATTATTACTCAAATCATAATACTGAAAATAGAAGTTTTTGTTTATCTTGCGATTATGTCAAGGGAGTTCAATACAAATATAGTACTATAATCATTTTTATACTCAATAATATACCTTTAATTTCCATCAACATTTATAATTTAGAAACTAACATTTTTTCATTAAAAAACTTTAATTCAAACTAATTTTTCTACATACCTACGTTAACAATTTGTTTAATAATTTGTAATAAATAAATAGTATAAGTAATTTTTTGAGTAAAAATAATTTATGTTTTTAAATAATACATATTTTTATATTTAAATATTATTTAAATATAAAAGAAATTAGCTTTGATTTTATAAAAATTGCTTGATTTTATAATATATAATAAACTATTCATGTTATTAGGTTATGCTACTTTTGAATTTCCTTTAAAATAATGTTTTTATTTCTCGAGCAGCTTGATTAGCGCCTTGCTATCGTCTTATTAACGCCTGATATAAGAAGCGCGGACCATGGGGGAATCGTGGTCCTTAGCAGCGCGCCGTGGCATCCCCGATAAGGGCCTGATCAGGTACCTTATAAGGGGCTGGCGATGTTCATCAAGCCCCAGATATGGGCCAAACTTCCGCCACTTTTCCGTAACTACCCTGGTGGAAAAAACTTGTTGTGCCAGATCGTGCTAAATCGTGCACAACTGTGCCAAACTGTGCCAAATTGTGCTAAATTGTGTCAAATTGTGCTATACTATGCTAGAGTTGTGCCATTTCGGACATTTCGCACAGTTTGGCACAGTTTGGCAAAGTTTGGTACAGATTGACACAATTCGGCACAGTATGGCATGATTTGGCATAACTTGGCACATTATGAATTTAAACAAAATTATTTTTCTGAATTATTTACAGAAAAGCTAGTACACTTTGACACAAGATGGCACAGTCTGTCACAAAATGGCACAATTTGGCACGATGTGGCATAATATGGCATATCTGGGCATAATCTGGCACATCCTTTAATTGTAGTTTCCAACCTGGCGTAATACACATAATCTGGCATTTTATGGCATAGCTTGACATGTTATTGCATAGCTTGGCATAAAATAGCATAGCTTGGCATAAAATGGCACAGTTTACCATGTTATGTCATAATATGGTGTAATTATGCGCATTTGTGTATATTTTTTAATCAATTATTTGTATATAATTATTAAAACAATCATATTTCTACAAATAGTCAGGTATACAGTTTATTATTAAAAAAATTACATAATAATAGTTATAATGTTATTACAATACGTGATACATATATTAAATTAATTAGTGTGTCGCCCTAAAATACCTTTTACAATAGTAACAATAATAAATTGCTTACGTAATTTTAATACTATACACAGTCTGTGTAATTGAGAGTATTTTACAACATTAACATTAACTTTTTCTTCAGCATTGACAACTTTCAAATGTGTAATATCAATATTGTCAACAAAAAAGTTACTTGCAATTTTTAGACCATGAAAAAAATTACTACTTTGTAGTCATTATCATACTTAATTTTACATATTTTTGAAATAATTCCAAATATCTCATCAGTCGTTTGAAAAACAGAGTTATTTGTTCGCTGACAACGCAAATATTTATTAGTAGTATAATGATTTCCATTAAAGATCACTTTTTTAAATATTTTACATTCGGTCACAGCAATTCCGTCAACTATTTTCTGAAGAGATTGTAATTCTGTTTTTGTTAATATGTGTGCTTTGCCGCGTCCTATTAGAATACATTCTTCAATTTTACAAATATTTTTTAGTTTAGCTTTATCCAATTTATTGCAATATGACTGGACTCTTTCAGAAATTAATTGATTTTGTTGTAAAAGAGGCAATTGTTGATATATTAACATTTTAGAGACAATTTGTGTAGCAATACGATAATTACATTTCTTCATTCGCAGTAATAATTTATTTTCATTTTTAAATGAAAAAGTACTTGCATTGTACAGCGGCCCCCAATTTTTAACAGTTTCAGTAAGATGATTTAATAAATGCACATTGTAATGCATGTACTTCTTTCCGTATAAAAATTGAAAATTCACAATAAAATTTATTAACAATTTTCTAGCATTTTCTAACATTTCAGGTTTTATAGAGACTTCTAACAAAATATTCATAGCACAAACAAACGTAGCCAAGTTATTATAATATTTTTTTGGAAGTATTCTATGCAGACAAATCAAGGAATAAAATATTAACCATGTTAGCCATTCTGACGCAGTCCAATTTGCTCTTTCCTTGATACTTCTTGAAATTTTTGCAATACAATTCGGCGGCCTTATAGACTAGATCAAAATGTTTGAGATTCATTACAGATGATGGGCCTTTAATTCCAGTAATATCCTGTGAGTTACTCCTATGTTCGAAAAACATTTTTTCTTTTATTGAATCATCAGTTCTTGGAACAGGAACTGGTAGTAACATAGGATACTTTCTTACGCCATCAACTGATACAGTTGGATGTTCACAGTATGTGCATCCATCAATTCCGTTAAATTTTTTCATTGACAGCATAGCACAACGAGCTACTGAATCGACGCAGCAACCAAGTGGAAATACTTTACAGATTATTTCTTCTCCATTCCAATGCCACTTAAATTCTTCTGATGATAACTGATTGGCCTGATCAACAAATGATTTTAAATATAGATTCATGGTGTAAATAATCAGGTAGTTCATGTATCATAATGTAGATAGGCCAAATAGATATTTTTGAACAATCCGATGCCTGGCAACCATCGGTATTTATCGTATAAGAGAAATTAAACTTATTGCCTAAGAGATGATATTTTTCTGCACAATTTTTATAAATGTTTCCATCATAAATATCTTCTAATGCATCTTCATTTTGTTTTTTTCTATGAAATCTGTGGAAAATATTTTTCTGTACATTTTCATTTAAAAAGAGACTTTCTAATTGTTTACGAATATCTAGTTCAATGAAACAGATGCAGCTTGTTCTGAATCCTGCTTAGCGCCACACTTGCATATAGAGTTTGGTGTTTTGTCAATACGTCTACTGCATTTAGTACAGAACATATGATAAGTAACTAAATCGTTGTTAACATCCAATAACTTTTTTACCATATACTTTGTTACTGGTAGAACGTTTGAGTCAAAAGCACAGTTGAGCATTTCAAAGATCTCAAGTATTGTATTCCACGACAATGCGTGTTTTCTTGCAATTTTTAGAGTCATTAGAAGCAGTTCTGCAACATTAACATTTCCACAAACACAAACAGGTTTACAAAGTTGGTCGTTGTGCTATTTGTTATGACTGGATACATAATTCACCTAATAGATAAAAGGTTTGCATAAATTATTAGTAGATTTTATAAAAATAGAAAATAAAATTATAATAAATATATATACTATAATAATGTAGTTGTACAGTTACATATTCATTGGACATTGGACATATTCACATTTTATATAATATTTTAATAATAAACTTTACCTTGACAGGCTGGTCTTGAGTAGTTTTTTGAAAATCAATTGGCTCCGATATGTTCATACTATTATTAGAAGTTGTGTACTTATCACAGTTTTCAACTTCGTCCGCAATTAATAACTTATGTCTCTACAATAATTATTTAAATATAAGTAAATCCAAGCTAGATCAATAAATTGAGTGTCCAGAAAATGTAAATATTAAAATCTTACATGTACAACATTAGTAGATTTAATTCTACATCGTTTTAATAGTTTCATTTCACGGGAATTAATCGTAGAGCGAGGAATTGTTTTTATTAGAAAACCTATCATAGGATGTTCGATATCTCATAGTGCTGAATATATGTGTGAATACGACAAATTTTTTCATAAAAATCTTTTAATACAAAGGAGCTTAAAGTACAATTCACTTATAAAAAATGTTAACTTACTTTGAAAATAGAATATATTAATAAATTTACTCGTTGGTCAACATAACCTTTTTCATTAATAAGCTTTTTATATTCACTTCTTTTTTCTTAATAACTTTTATCAGACTTAGTCAGTTAAGTAGTCTTTGATTTAATCATACCAAAAACTCGACAAAAATGATTTGAATAATTTTTTGTTGCACAAAATTATAGCACGAAAATAAACAGTATATATTATACATATATACATATACGTATCGTGTCAACCCCATACATGCATAGTACCTCAAACGGCTTTTCGATTGTTGAATTTTACAAAATTTCTTGGTCTATATAGTCTTGCTGTGATTAATACTATTAACGTTTTTTATATTATTATATTATACGTTTACACTATGGAGTTTACACAGTTAATGACAATTTACGATATCTTTTCAAGTCAAACAATAACGTTTGCGATGGCGCGTTCGTTTTTGGAAACACTGCGACCTGCGTGCCCGTATACCCGACGCCTGCATCGCTGGCGCGCAGCACGACCGAAACAAACACGCGGCTATGCCGTCTTGTGCTAAAATATGCCAATTATTCGTGCCAGGATAGTATGCCAATTTATTGTAAAAAAAATAGAAAAATACTTTCTTAATAATTCTATTATGCCTAATCATACCAAACTGTGTAAAACTATGTCGCCCTATGCCAATATGTACCGTACTGTGCTAATCTGTGCCAGACTGTGTAGATTCGTGCTAAGTCATGCCAATCTTAAAAAAGCGGTAGACAAAGTATTTTCTTTCAAAATTTGTGACTATGCCACAAAGTGCCACAATGTGCGACACTATGCCAAAGTGTGCCGAACTATGCCAAACTGTGCCAAACTGTGCGAAACGTCCGAAATGACATAGGTTTAGCATAACTTGGCATAGTTTGGCACAGTTTGACACAATTGGACACAGTTTGGCACACTTTGGCACAATTTTCATTTCCACTAGGGTACTAACTCAACAGTCTTGTTGTAAGAGTCTAAAATACATCATATGGTGTACCGGTAGTCACCCTATATATAATTATATACAGTTATATATAGTTATATATAGTCATATATAGTTATATATAGTTATATATAGTTATACATAATTATATATAGTTATATATAGTTATATATAGTTATATACAGTTATATATAATTCTATATAAATGGACTTATAAATTTGTACAAAAGAAAGTAAAATATATATAGTCAGTAAAAAAATGAAAAGCTAGATATATTTATAAGTATTTGGTTATATTTACTCGTATATAAAATGTTATATATAAATATGTGTGGGTGTGAGTTCCTGGAAGAAACAACTTAAGTATATTTTTTGAAAATTGAGTTTTGAGCGATTTTGGTATCCATACATAGTATATTTTCTGATAATAATGCAAATAATCGGAAAAGTGTGAAAACAAATGACCACGTCTACTACTTATGATTTTTTTTTTATATTAGTTTAAATGAAGGCATCGATTCTAAAACGTCCTTAGCGCTCGGCTCGGGTTGCCGCTATATACAAATTGACGTCATGGTGACCCATTTTTAAATTTGCGAAAATGAATTTTTAAAAATAGCATCGTATAGAGGATCAAAAATGGCAACTTTTTATATATATACTTTGTTTGTACAATGTTTAGTATTTGAAAAAAAAAAAATAAAAACGGCAAAATTTTAAATCTTATTTGCACCACGTTTTTTAAACTTAGCTCGCTGCAGCTCCGACAAATATGAACGGATCTTGCTTATTTTTTGCATAGACTCGTAAAATAGTCTAGCGCTGCTAATAAACTCATAGATAGTTAAATATTAAATATTTTTCATTCAACAATTTAATTGCGAACCAATGAGCTACCTTTTATATGGTTAAGTATGTTCAACGAAAAAAGTATCGAGGGAAGTTTAAGACTCAACTAACTTTCAACGAGACATTCGTTTGTTAACATTTGAAGAAGTTTCTCAGAAAATTTCAGATGAATTGGATGAAAAGTGGCAAAGATAGAGCGATTTTGCCAAACTTGCACTATGCGCGCGAACATTAGCGGGTCTGAGCGATACATGACGCTCGCAGCGTGTGTCAGTCATATAATGCCGTTTACTTGAAGATTTGCTGTCCTTTTTTTTAAAAAATACATACTTAATCAAATCATACTATTTAATACTGTCGATTTATAGTGTAGAAGTTAAGAAAAATAAGTATCTGATGAAACAATAAGAAATTAAATAAACAAAGCAAAGGCAAAATCAAACGGCAGTTATTCATAAAGTTGTTGAATTTTTAAATCTTTGTACGAAAGTTTTAGAAATTATTGTTAATTCTAAATGTTATATACACTAGATAATAAATGGTTATAATAAAGCGTTCAAATGAAATTCACACACATTAAAAAGAATATTGCAGCGTAAATGAATTGAATAGTAAATTACAATCTTTAAAAATATAAATTTCTGGGAAACATATAAATTTCACAGATTTTTGACATTGTTCAGTAAATTAGAAACTTCAAATAACTAATACTTATATTTATTTATATTTCTACATTAAGATTTATTTACAATTTAGTCGCAATACATACAACGCGTTTCAAAACATATTACTTTTTTTTCCTTTTATTGTTTTTGTTTTCTTTTCGATTTTATTAATTTTTAATTCTAATTTTTGCTTTTGTTCGTCGCTTACTTTTCTTCTATTTGTTGAGACCACTTCCGTTTTTCGAACTTTTTTGTTACCATGTTCTTCTTTCACATTCTTTGTTTTACTGACAACAGTTTTAATAGAAGTTGTTTTTAAAAATTTTTCACCAAAATGTTGCCAATTAGTAGTACAAAATTGCAATAAATGTTTAAAATCCTTTTCTTTTTCTTTCGTTATTCCTACCTTTTTAGCTAATGATACTTTCGACAAATCTACTTCACTGCTGTTTCTTAGTTTAATTGTAATTGGATTGCCATCATAATCGTAATACAAATCAATTTGTCCGTTAGGAAAATATACAATTCTAACAACTTTGCTTATTTTAATTACATTTTTCTGCAAGTCTTCGTCTTTCGCAAACAGTTTTTCATAATCTTTTACTTCGCACTGTGAAATAGCAACCATTTCGAATGGAGGATTTCTAGAATTTTTTATTAGTTGCACATAATCATTTTCTGTTTCAATTCTTTCTTGCTTTTTTTTCTTACTACCATACAAACCGAAATTTCGGTCACACTGACAGTAGGAATGCCCTCTAATAGGAAATAAGTGTTGGATTTCTAATTGCAATTTGTAAGATAAAAATGAAAAGAATTTCAAATTAATGTAATTTCGATTTTGACCTCCTACAGCATCAGAAAATAAAAATATTTTATCGAAGACGTTTAGTTGTAGTTCTTTCCTTATCGCATACTCAACCATATTACATACGCTGTTGGCGCCCTTTTTTAAAATCCCTTCAAGGAAATGGAACATGTAACTTCGATCACTATCGAAAATTACATTAAACAAATACATCCAAACTAAACGACGAAAAAATTGAGAATTAACTGGTAGTTTTGGCAATGGCAAGTTTTGACCAAAGTCAAATTCACATTTTAGTACATTTACAGTGGACATCATTGAATTTTTTAAGTTTTTATACTTTTCAACTTGCACGATATGTTCAAAATACTCATTTTCTCGTCCTTTGTTAGTTTCATAAGTAAAACAAAGACCACATTCATCAGTACGTGGCAGACCAATAGAGAAATTCACAAAATGATTAAAATAATTAAAATATGTTGTTTTATCAATAGGAATAGCTTCACTCCCTGTTACAGCTGCATAAAAATCCAAAAAGGAAAATTAGAGTGAATGTAATGTTAACGATGTATCAAGAAAATAGTAAAGCTCTGAGCTTTCTCTAGTATAATGTGACTCAGAATGCGGAAGGCTTTTACAATGTTCCAGAATTAAAGTTTTGACATCTTCAGTTAGCTTTACCTTGTGATTATCTTGTTTTCCTCTATTAGCAGACATCGTTTTGCCACTTTTTTCTTGAACCGTTTTTATTCTTCGTTCTCCAATTTGGAAAATACTGCAAACAAACTTTCGACAAATATCGATACTAGTGCTTTTGTAGTAACAATGAAATTGCCACTGTAAACGTTTTATTTCTTGTGTCGATTCTTTTCTTACAATCATATTTTCTAATATTGTATTCTGTACTTGAAAATCTCCACTGCGCCAAAATTTATGAAACATACTTTTTTGCCATTCATGATCTACTTTTAAAAAACACTTTTTAGGACAACAATTTTTGATTTCTGTGAACGTCTTTTCAAGCACTTTCTTTCCACTAACTGATTCATATTCTAATCCCTATATAAAAGACGTTTGGAAATCATCATTTTATATATATACGTATTAATGAAAAAATTTATTTTACAAAATTGATTACAGCTTCATTTTAAATGATTTGAAAATAGTGCATTTTGACACGGGTGTGGAAGTTGATTAACGCATGGGATGCATAAGTAATTAAAATAATTAACCTCAAATTGTTTATTTACATAATATTTCACAACAGCATACAAATTTAGAGAGTTCTTCGTTTTAATTAATTTCGAGTTTTATATACATGTCATTCAATCATATTTGCAACAGAAATTCTTTTTTATAACACGTCTTACGATATTTTACTTACCTTATTTTTACAACTTTTATTAATAGTTTTTTTCCATGCATGCTCATTTCTAATTCTTTTACGTCCTATATTGATCGACATTATGCTTATAATTTATTTAGCAAGTAAAACGTTTTTTAAAAAGATTAAAGAAATTAACAAATTCGTGAATAAATGCAGCTTGTAAACGAACAAGAAAATCAGTGTGATTTCAATGCCAAACGAGTTCGACTTTGTTTTGTTTATTTCAGGATAACTTTTATCATGTTTCTTAAATTATTTCTTATTCTATGACTGACATACACTGAGCGTCATGTATCGCTCAGACCCGCTAATGTTTGCGCGCATCGTGCAAGTTTGGCAAAATCGCTCTATCTTTGCCACTTTTCATCCAATTCATCTGAAATTTTCTGAGAAACTTTTTCAAATGTTAACAAACAAATGTCTCGTTGAAAGTTAGTTGAGTCTTAAACTTCCCTCGATACTTTTTTTCGTTGAACATACTTAACCATATAAAAGGTAGCTCACTGGTTTGCAATTAAATTGTTGAATGAAAAATATTTAATATTTAACTATCTATGAGTTTATTAGCAGCGCTAGACTATTTTACGAGTCTATGCAAAAAATAAGCAAGATCCGTTCATATTTGTCGGAGCTGCAGCGAGCTAAGTTTAAAAAAGGTGGTGCAAATAAGATTTAAAATTTTGCCGTTTTTATTTTTTTTTTCAAATACTAAACATTGTACAAACAAAGTATATATATAAAAAGTTGCCATTTTTGATCCTCTGCACGATACTATTTTTTAAAATTCATTTCCGTAAAATTGCAAATTTTGGTCACCATGACGTCAATTTTGATATAACGGCAGCCGGGCCGAGCGCTAAGGACGTTTTAGAATCGATGCCTTCAAATGTAAAATAGAAACTTTAAACCTTAATATCCCTATAACATAAAAAGTTAACTTAAGTCGTTTTCCCGGGAGCCCACAGATATATGCTTATATAAAGTTATATATACTCATATATAGTTGCATATAGTTACGTTACAATTCTGTTTTTGAGAAAAATTATAACTTTAATTTGACAGGGGCATAAATCAAGTTAAATAAGTTATACGATTTAAATAAACAAAAACTAGAAGAATTGAAAAATATAAACAAACGAAAACTAATTCGTACACTGTGCATGTCGTACTGAAAACCCATAATACTCTGTACGGCGAAATCAAATTTTATTTTATAGAAAATCAACGTATATACATGTACCTTCAGTCATTTGGGATTGAACAAATCTGGATTATTATTCATCGCGAAACCATGGCAAGACTTTCGAATATTATACCAATCAATGAGGAACGTAAACCAATTATTATTAATTTTCAGAACATAGAATATATGCACTTGTTAGTTCGGGCTGGTAATTACATTTGTAAATTTCCAATCTTCTGAATAAAATTATGTGACTTATTCTCATGAAACATCTGTATTTTTATTATTTATTATATAAATATAATTGTTCACAATGAACATTAAAAATAAAATTTTAAGTATATCAAATTATATATAATATATATATATATATATATATATATATATATATATATATATATATATATATATATATATAACTATATATAGTTATATAGAGACAAAATCGATATATAACTATATATAGCTACATATAACTATAAGTCATTTTTACTCGGGTACCCAAAAATGTAGCCTAGTACCCGTAATTCATTCTAATTGTCCCTTGTTCTCGAGATATAAGCTAATTTACTCGAAATATTCGTTATTTTAATGAAAAAAGATATCTCTTCTTTTAAATATAACTCTACATGTTTTTATTATGGACAAATGAATCAAAGTATAATAAAAAGTAGGGAAAGAGACCTTTAATTTAAGCTCTGTTACGTATAGAAATATTAATCTGCTCAAAAGTTATTTACAAATGAAAATGGTGACCAAAATTGCATGAATATTCAAAAAAATATAACTCTTTTAAATTTGTTATTTTCCATGTATTTTCGGTGATCATCTTCAATTGTTAATAACTTTTTATCAGATTAATATTTTTATACGTAACAGAACTTAAATTATAGCTCCTTTTGCCTACTTTTTATTATTTTTTCGATCATTTTTCCATAATAAAAACTTGTAGAATTGTTGTTAGAAGAAGAGGTATCTTTTTTATTAACATAACGAATATTTCGAGTAAACTGCCTCACATGTCGAGATCAAGGGCCCATTAGAATGAATTACGGGTACTATGCATCATTTTTGGGTAACAGAAACCACCTTCCAAAGTCTGACAAAATTTCGTTTCCCGAGGGTGTGCCCTCTCCTTGTGAGCTATGGCAAAACATGCCGATTTATGCATACATTGATTTATAAAAATAATTCTTTAAGAGCGCTTTAAAAAGTAAATAGACCGGACATTCGTAACTCTTAAAAGTAATCTCAAAGAATTTCTTTCAGACGCTTTTCTGAAAACAGAGTTCATAAGAAATTCTTTAAATATTACCAAAAATTTATTTTTACTTATTGCAATATGATCATATATGATCATATATGGACATATATGCTCGCGTTTTAAGAAAATTCAAATAGTTCGAATTAAATATTTTCCACGTCGAGTGTACTACAATAACGACGACGTGTCTTTGAAAAATACGACAAGGATCACCAAAGCAATGCGTATGGAGCTACAGTATTTGCTTTAAAAATCGAACTGATATTGTTTTATTTATATAATAACCAATGGGAATATGAAAATTAGCTCGTGAGCTATGACTATGCCGCATTAGATGTTTGATTGCATCGAATTTAAAGGCAATATTACCTATTAGTATTTTTAGCTTAAACGTCAAATACTCATATTCATATGGGTGATTCTGCCGTAAATGTCCCATTTTAGCTTTAAAAGTATCCGAAAATTCAAAATTTATTAGAGCAAAAAGATTTTTTTCTGTATGCATAACTAACTTTTTCTTAGAGTTTGAGGATTTTTTGCACTCATAATAACATATATTTAAAACAAAATACTTGAATGGGATACATTAAAAAGTATTCCTATCAAAATGTACACAATATTATAGGGTAGAGGCACTAGTCAGCCATCTAAGGAAAAACTTGTATTCAAGCTATTGAAAAAATTCAGAAACATCTTTGTTTATAAATTACCCATTCTATTACACGTTAAATGTATTATATTTTTGATAAAATGTTTATTTTTGCTTAAAATATTTACAGGATTATTATAATATGTGTTTTGATAAAATATGACGAAAGCGCTAGTAGTCGACCACCGAAATCTAGTACTCGGCCGCTTGATCGCTAGTAGTCGGCCAGGACAATTTAAAGCAATACATCGTGCTTTAAAAACATTGTTTATTCTTTTTAATAGTTCTATGATTTAAGTTTAGCTATAGAAGATTGAATAAATATTAAATGAATGAAATTAAATATTAATTAATCGTAATAATCATTACAATTAAAAGTGGATTTGGACATGGGTTATGGACCAGACCCGGCCGACAACTAAAATTCGTCAAAAATTAAAAAAATTCCAGTAGTCGGCCACCTATAAGAACATATTGACAAAAGCATATTGAAAAAAATTATTATTTCATTATTCTTAAACTGTTTTAACGTCAGAATTAAATGTTTAAATGGCATAGATCATTAAAAAATGATTAATCTAGCGATATTTTGTCTACGAGTTTATTTTTTAAAAGAAAATAGCCAAAGTGTCCGACTGCTGGGGGTGGCCAACTACTAGTGCCTCTACCCCTACATGATGTTAGCAAAGGACGGAACTGACAGGGACGGTACTGACATTCCAGGTTAAGAATGCTCGTAACTTCTCGTATATTTGTTATTAAAATTTTTCCGCGTAGATAATTCTTATGTCCACCAAAATACTATGAGAACATGCATTGTGTTATAATGGGCCCTTATATTCGAGATATAAGCTATTTTACTCCAAATATCCGTTATTTTAGTGAAAAAAGGTACCTCTTCTAGTGATTGTAAATATTCATGTAATGACACTAGAAAAAATGGCTAGAAATAGAATTTGAGACCTTTAACCTTAAGAAATATTAATCTAAGCCGAAGTTATTAACAATTGAAGATGGTGACTATAAATGTATAAAAAATCAACGAAATTAAAACCGTTTAATTTCTACAAATATTCATGCATTTTTAGTCATCATTATTAATTGTTAATAACTTTGGCTCCGAAAATATTTTTTACGTTACGGGTCTCAAATTAAAACTCTTTCTGTCTACTTTTATTATCTTTGAAGCTTTCTGATGTATATACCAAGCATTCACACGTTCTTGAATTACAGCTGACCAGTATATTAGCCAATGCTCAAGAATTATAGAAGGACCTATACCCGGCATACCATTGATTAATTTCATATACAATAATTTCATAAACAATAGTAAGAAAATATTGTACAGTTTTAAAAAATGGCAGACCAGTGAGTTAATCTATTTTTATAATTTTTTTGTATAATTAAGTTATTTAGAAATTTTTTATGATAGCGCATAATTTTATAAAACTGTTTTTCAAAACAAAAGTATAGGTTAAGTTATCCCTTTAGTGATTGTAGATCTATAAAAACGGACTGTATAAAAATGAAGTACGTAACAGTAACGTAATAGTAACAGATCACTTTCTAAATCTAGTTAATATTTTAAATAAATTTAAAAATAAAGAAAAGTATGTAATTTTAACTAATTTTTTAAGTTTTTAGTGACGATGCCTTATTAGAAGATGATCTTGCAAGTCTTCCTGATATTAATGATGAAGAATATGAATCATATACTGCAGATAGCAACTATGAAAAAGAAACTTTTTTAGTAAACCAAAACCTAAATGATACAGTAAGTATAAAAAAAATAAAAAATCAATTTATTGACAGCTCCGTAAGAAAAAGGATGTAATTCCTGTGTATAAGATATGTCTTTCTTAGAGATTGTCGATACTAATTTATTAATGTAATGAATTAAACAGATAAAAATATATGGATCAAACTTATTTTATAATTCTTTGTTATGAAATAAATGTTTCATAAATTACTGTAATATGTCTATTGTTTATGTCTGTAATATCTATTGTGAAAGGGAGAAATGACTTAATATAAATCTATTGCAAAAAAAAGCATAGCTTATGAAATGACAAAAGTAATAAGTACATTTTTGAAACTTTTTACTTTTTTATATGAATGTATACGATACAAAATCATTAAAAACTCAATTTTTAAAAATGGATTTTATTTGTTAGGTCTTGAAGGACTAACAGGTATAAAAGCTTAATTTTATAAGTGACAAAATATATTTCCATCATTTAATAGTCTATGTGATTTCTCAAAAATTATTACTTTCTCAAAAATAAAGCTGTTACTTACTAGTATTTGCTTTTATTACAAGTATATTATTTTTATTTATGATTGAAAACAAATAATTAAAATTTTCAAATAGCAAATAAATTTCAAGATAGAGGATCAATCAGATGATATTCTAGATTTGGGGATCTTCGATGTTTTCGAGGAATTTGATGAAGAAGACGAGAGCAATATAGGATTAGAAATAAATAATTTTAATGATAACAACAATGAATTTTATATTAAACAAGGAAAAGTTCAAGATAGTTACGATGAAGACATACCAATCATTTATAAAAAAAAATGACAAATATGGATTACAAGAAAAGTCAACGTCTATTGATAAAGACATGCATGCAATTCCAAAGATTGATTTATGTGTCAAATTACATAAACTACACCACCAGAGAGAAGTTAGTATAAGAAATAGTCAGGATATCAATGACAATTTTAAACAAACCAAATCAAGAAGAAAAGATAACAATCCTTTACCAAATGTAAATAGAAAAATTGAATCTATTCAGAGTGAGGACAGAGATTGTGAATTATATGTATTTAAAAGGTAATATACATTTCTTTTAAATGTCTAATACCGAATATTTAATATATTTAAAATAAATATAATTATATACTTAGATACAATTATCCAATGGATAATCAATCATCTTTTCAACCATCAAATAGTTGTTCTGTTCCACAAACAATGTATCAACCATATTACAATTTTCAAGCTCCAGGAATGAACTAAATTCCATATAGTATTACCTCTATTCCCACTGTTCTAAGACCTTATGGACATGAACAATTTTACAGTTTTTCATCTGAACAGCCTCATTCTCCATATAATCAAAATATGTGTAAAAATTATGAAATGCAGTACCCACAGGTTCAAGGATCTTTTTATTCATTGGATCCCAATTTACCAATAAATCACATTTTACCAGTAAATCAAACTTCACCAGTAAATCAAATTTTTCCACTAAATCAAAATTTAAGAGTAAATCAAATTCTATCATTAAACCAAACAGTAAACCATGCTTTGCAAGCGCCCATGGTGACAAATATAGGAGAGCCATTGTTATCCAATCTTAATCTGCATATGGGAGATCAAAATAGCATGATATCAAATTATTCTCAATCAAATTTTCCTTATCACTCGACTTGTGATAATAACATTCAGCATGAGTATGTAATAAATCCATTACATAATAAAAACAATCTTAATGTTCACAAGATTTTAGTCAATCGCAATTTCAGAAAAAATACAACAGAAAGAGAATGTATTCTATCATAAAATTCAAAATATTTTTCATATTAAAAATTATTTAAAAAATTGATGACTAACATAACTTTTTGTTCAGTAAAAATGATTAATAATGCAGCTGAGTATGAAGAATTTTTAAAGAAAAATGCATCTCATGCATTTTATCGTGATAATAAAAAACTTAATTGTTGAGAAGTGTTGTCCTCGTGTTTGATGCGCGCGCAACGCGAGCTTCCGAGTGAGGGCGCTGTTGGCCGGTAGAGGCTTCGTCGAGAGAGAGAGAGAGTCCGTCCCAAGTTGCGAGCGTACAGCCGTGGAGAACACACGCTTTCCGTGTCAAGTCGCGAGATATATCAAAATAAGAAAAAGACTGTTCTCTTATTCGGAAAATACATATAATACGTTATTCTATCTCTCGAATAAATCATTTATTGTTGGTCTTGAAATCCACCAATCCTTATTCCCATCCTCCAATCTTATTTAAGAGCTACAACGGGCGCCTCAACATTAATCAAAGCATGAAAAATGATGTATGCATATTATTTTTACTAAGTATTATAATCAAAGTGTAAGGTCCACGGAGCGGCCCCGAAAGCTTCGTGTCGTACCTAGTACTAATACTTGCCATCGTGGCGCTACCGCGCCCTTTGATAAGCAATCTTCGACTCCTAAATATGTAGTTTATATTTTAGGATCCATATTCATATTTTTCTGACGTTTGGCAAGAAAAAAAATACAGAAATTTGATAAATATGTTGATCAACGATCCTATTCTCCTGAAGTTATCTTTTCAAGAAGTGATAGTTGTATTAATAGTGAATACAAATCTGAAACGCATAGGAACACAAAAGTACCTCTGAAGGTATAATTCAAATTATATTAAAATTAGAGAAAAAAAATAAAGGATTAAAATGAATTAACATATTTTAATAATAATTATTATATATTTAATAATAATAATTTAATTTTTTTATAGGGACAAAATATTCTCTCTAGCCATGAAAGACATTGTTCTAGTTCTAAAAAAATACAAATTGAAAGAAATAATTTAAACATTATCAATAAAAATAAAAAGTTGAACATTAAAAAAGGACAACGTAAAAGATTGTTACAAAAAAGATTAGGTGAAAAAGTTGATAATAACAATAACAGTAAAAATATAGAAAATTCAAAAAGACATAAACTTCAAATTCATGATATTTGTACACAGAGAGTAAACATTACTGAAATCAATAAAAAAGTAAACGTGTTAAAAATTAATGATATTAATATGGTACTTGAAAACGTCTTATTACATTAAAAATTGTATTATAGGAAGACATGGATCCAGAGATGAAAGAATATTGTAAAAAAATTGGGGAACAAAATCGTCTTAGAGAAAAACTTTTACGAGAAAAAGAAAAGCGTCGAAAAATACTAACTATGGAGAAACTTGGAATAAAGAAAGAATCTTTTACTGATTTTACAGGTTTGTTACGTGTTTAATGAAATTTTACTATAGTAAACTATAATCATGGCAGTACATGTAAAATGTATTTTTAATGTAAAATAATTTGTTCACAGTACAAGAAATTATAGCAATAGATAGCTTATGTCAAGAACAGGTATAAGTTCAGTTTCTTCTTTTTTAGTGTTGATAATAGTTCTGCTATTCATCTATATTTTGTATGAAGACTCATAATTTTCATTTGTCAAAGATGTTTAATATAATTGTTGGATGATCCATATGAGTTTATCTATTGGTAATATAGATTAAAATAACGATCTCTATGGCTATGACCACTAATAATACAAAAATTTAGCTACACAGCTAAAAATGTTTCAAATTACTGCAGAAATTAGATTTTATTAAAATTAGTGTTCTAATACAATAGAACCGAACTTAAAATAGTTGCTGATTTTTTATCAATTTTAGTGGTTACAAACATAAAGACCATTATTTTGAACAATATGATTCAAAGAAAAACTTATAGGGACTGTCTGCTAGAAATAAAACCTACAACAAATTTACTTTGGAGTAAAAGTGATGCATTGGAGCTCAACCACTGCTAATTTAAGTTATGTGTACGATATAGATAAAGCTCTAACAGGCATGAATAGTTTTATTAAAAGTATATTTTTAAATATTAAACTCGTTTTTCTAGTTACTTTTGAATCTATGTCACATGAAAACACTGATAATTATTCTCATTTTTGTAGGCATAGATACCCTTTTAATCCCTTAAGCCATCTTCACATTTTTTGATTGACTTTAATTTTAATTTTTAGTTTATTGGAATATTAATAATGTTAATAACTATTTTGAATTATTTCTACGTCCATTATCTATGCCGCATCAAGCCATTTCATTTTATTTCAATAGTTTTGTTAAGAAATTAATGAGTATTCTTGTGTTACATAATCATTAATTATTATACTAAGTATTAGTAGTGTTTTAATGAAAAAGTATTGAATAATAAATAGTCAACAAATATTTTACTATTTTAATTATATAAAGAGAATCCAAAAAACGAAGTACTTTTATAAAATCATTAAAGCATGCATGAAATGTATGAAGTTTTAATTATTATTAGCTATACGTTGATTAGTACTTATCTAAAACAAAAACATTAATTTTGCAAAAAAGGATTAAAGCTGTACGATAGCAGGAAATAGTCATGACTCAAGAGTAATACTGTAAATAAAATGCCAATGACAATAAATAATAGAAATAATCGGCTTGTTTGCTTTCAATATTAAAAGAAATAAAATAATATTTTGCATTTAATGAATTATAAACAACTGCTTTTAGCTTTTTAATTTGTGATGATCACAGCTTAAGAGTTTGCTCGTCCAATTAAAAGAAAATTGAGATCATCGATAATTTATACGTGTATCAAACTCATCACGAATAATGTTAAGTTAATTTTATTTAAATAAAAAAAATTTACAAAATACTATAATTTTTCGATAATTGACTATGAATTGTATATTGTTAAGGGTATGTGAAATAGTCCCATACATATGCATTGCTTACCGCGGAAAATTTTCAGAACAGTTTTCTCGCTGCAAGTAACAATTGAATCTTTTGACATTTGAACCAGACAATACTTATACAAATTCGAAGGGCATAGTAAGCCGTTTTTTCTAAAAGAAACTTGTTCAATCATGTGTAATTGTTTAAAATATGGAAGTCGATAACGTAAATTTTTGAAAAAAATGGATTATATGCCCTTTGTATTTATATAAACATTATCTGACACAATTTTCAAAAGATTCTGTCATCTGGATTTAGAAAACACATTTAAAAAGTACTCTTTCACTTCCCGGGAATTTGATTATTATTAAAGATGTAAAAATAAAAAGGAATCAAAATAGTTAAAAATATAATTTTCGAATTTGTTGAAGTTACAGACCCTTCTTGCTTCAGGCGGTATAGCTCGTTTCTACGCAAAGATCACATGCATAGCTTCCTGCTTTTAATTTTTAGTAAAAAGATGTATTAAAAAATTGGTTAAATTTCTCATTTATTGCATTATATTCACGCTATCGTAGAGCTTTAAGGAGATGCTAAGCCCCCTTTAATTTGTCGGTAACAGAATATGGTGGGAGGATTTAACATTTTTCTGACTTGAAAGTCGTAAAATACTAAAAAATATAGTTTTTGCAATCTTGTACACGATATTTATAAGATCTAAAAGTAGCTTGTGAAAGTAGTATTACATTGTACTTATTACTTATTAGAATAAGCTTATATTATACATATGTAATACAAACTATAAATGATGCAATTGAAATGAATTATTACAATTTTCAAAGAATAATATAGTGGAAATCAACAGGTCAATAAAAGTCCTTGAATTCAGTGGTTTGATAGTAAATAAATCAGACTTACTTTTTTAAAACAAAGTAAACTTTATTTTTACAAAAATTAGAGCATTTAAAACGGTTCTACATGCTTACATAAAACGTAACATGTTTTCTAAAGAATATTGAAACATATTCTGAAGGCCTATTATATTACAGCGTTATGTCACTTAAATTTAATTTTCGATTGAATGATGTTTAAAAAGGTCATTACCTATTATTTGATAAGTAAACATTTGTTTTAATATACCTCCTTTTATAGTTATCAAAGAGTTGATTGATATAAAATATAAACAGTGTCATAGCCATTTTTATGAAATAAGAAAATATTAAAAATTTATATAATATATTATTATATAAAATGGAATAAAACTGATACTTCAAGTAACAAGGAAAATTTGTCTTTATTTTTTATAATACAAAGAATATACAAGGCTTGAATTCATAAGAAAATGTATAAAATACTTAAAAAAAAATTCTTTCAAATTAAAGTATATTTTCTATACCGTATAAATGTATCGTTAAATGAAAATAATAATTGTATTATTTTAAACTAACTTTAATGATAAATTTCTTAATTATTCAATTTAGAGATTTTCCATAATTACTTTAGCAATGAAATGAGAATTTATTTTCAATTTTATTATTTTCTATTACTGCTATATTAACAATTAATCTTTGAGATTGACATTTAGCCTAATCACAGTAAAATTTAACGATCATTTATTTATAGCTAGTATTTTACCAATACAGGGAAAATTTTTACTTTTAGAATAATGTTGTGCTTATTAAACTTGAAGATAAAATAGTCAATTTTTATAAAAATATATGTTTTTTATATAAATAGAATTATTAAATGATTACTGGTTTTAAAGGGATTAAATTAAAATTTATAGATTAGGGAAGAGTTGGATATTATTGTACACTTAATGAAACTTTTATTTTTCACTGTTTTGTAAGAACACGTATCCTTGCAATTAGTGTAAAGTGATCAAATATACGGTCATAACTAAAATTTATTTTTATATTTTTAACAAGTATGAGTGTACACAAATACGTCACTCTCTCCTATACTTAATATTACTAATATCGCAATGTAGATATTCTTTTTTGATAAAATATATATTTTTTAAAATATATTTTAAAATATATTTATTTCAAAGTATTCCAACATTTTTCTAATAGTAGAAATTTAATTTCTAATTACATTAATCTATACAATGTAGATTTAAAATGCAAGAATTTGTTATTAATATCTTTTCATATTTTTTTAATTAAAAGAGATTTTTATAATTATTGAAGATTTATTATATCTGAAATATTTATTTAAATTATATTTTTGTTTTGATTGTGTAAGTGATATATTTTTCATTTTGAATATTCACATCATGTTCAAATGGACAGTCTATTGAAAGTAATTAAATTCTTAATAAATTTTTTTTATTATTATAGGAAATTTTTGATTGCACATTACTGTATGAATGAATAATAGAAAGTTGAATACTATTGATTCAAAAGAAGAATCCTATATATTTAAATCGTTCATACATTTGATAAGCTTCTCATTTAATAGTGTACGTGTGAGTCACAACTTCAGTATTTTATGTATTATCACTTGAAAGAAATGCTATTATAGCTTTCTAGTTATTTTAGAATTATTGAGAACGTCGTTTTACGTGGCAAAACATCTTATAGGCCGAACTTTTTCAAGCAGTATACATTATCAGAGAATATCTGCATTAGAATAATTAGATAAAAGTAGATATGCAAAATAATCAATTTTACTCAAGTGCTACTTTCAACTAATAATCAATCTAGTTTTTCTTCATAGGTATAGGGTATTATTCATTAGTTGGTATTGCATTTAGTGTAATTTTAAAAACCAGTTTGTATGATATTGAATTCTGTATAAATTTAAAATAAAGTTTGTGTATATTACTTTTATTATCGAAAATATATTGAAATTTCTATTAAATATGAGGAACAATTGGTGATTTTGCTTACTTCTTTTATCTAAACTATACAATCGTTTATTTTAAGATTTACAACTTTAATTGACTAACTATACAAGTTATAACAGGTAAAATTAGCGATATTTATCTGAAGAAAAGAACACTAAAAGACTTTAAACCCTTTCAGACCTAAATTAAATCTTTCCATGATATACCCCTTTTTCAAGGATATTTTGACTTTTTATGATCTTAATTAACACTTTTGCTGCTGACAATGGATAAGGACTTTCTTTCCCACCATACTATGGCATTATAACCATAATTTTTTATTGAATTAATCAATTCAAATTCAATATAAATCAGTACTTTTGTTTTTTCAGTCCATAAAATAAGAAAGTTGTTGTCCAAACTCAAAAATACATGCAAATATCAAATAAATTTTACATGCTACAAATACCATACAAATAGTCAAATTTGTAATATATTCAAGTCATATATGTGTCGTGTAGTACCAGGTAAAAGAAATTCACGAGACGTTTTTGGTACGACTATAGAAGCAATAGTGTTAAGAAATTAGAGTGGTTTAAAAAAAAACTGTTTTTAATATACTCATGTAATATCTATATGTATATATACAGTATATATGTATGCACACATTCAACTATATACATATATTTCTAATACTTAGTATGTCAATTAGGATCCATCAACTCAAGATTAAAGAATCATTCCACTGATAATTATTTTTACATTTTTCGAGTATGTCTATTTCGATAGACATGGTCTGACAAGGTTAATGTCTTACATATTTAACAGGTTAAGTGCTAACAATGTAATAATATTTTGTTTGTCTTCTGTGCTGAAGGTAACTGAATTGAGATAATTTTAAAAATAATAAAATAAAAATGCTTTAGAACAATTACAGTGTAATTAATTTGTTTGTTCTTTGAGTCATATAGAATAAGAAAACAACTTATCAGTTTAAAAGATATGGTTAAATTACTATTTTGTATACGATAGTTAAAAGCTATTCATGGTACATACATGTATCGTCTAGCACTGAACCTGTTAAAATACAAATTAATTGTAATATAAAAACTTTTTGTACATTTTGATATACATAATAGTAATTCAGTCTGCACATAACTCAACCATAATACACTTATTATTTTTATTACAAAAATAATTGTGTCTATGTTTTCTCATTTTTACACAAATAATCTTATTTAAAAAGCTAGTTTATAATATTTCTACACAAGTTCTAGTATTTTAATGATACCTTGCGAGTTTGCAGCAACGACAACGTTAGACATTTGTCGCCAGCAAACCGCCGAAACAAATTCATTCAGATCTTCTTCTCGTTTTTCTTGTGTTTCCAAAATACTTTTAGCTGCATCAAATTTGTACGAAAATAATTGCTTTGTTAGACCCTTATAATAAACGTAAAGGGCATTATTCTCTGATCCACAAGCTACGTAGTCTCCATCTGTAGCTAAACCAACAAAATTCTTCTCATTAACATGACCCACAAAGGAGCGCAAACAATAAGGATTATTGATATTCCACATTTTCAATTGTGAATCCGTGCTAGCTGATACAATTTCTTGTTCATTGACGAATTTTACATATGACACAGCTTTTCTATGACCTTTAAATATGCAAAGTGCTTCTTTCATGTTTCTTAAATCGTAGTAATGTACACAGTGATCTGCTGAACCAAATGCTAAGTGGCATGAACTGCGAGGATTAAATTTAACACAACAAACATTGGCCTTTGCTTCCAGTGAAGCCACTGAATGATCCATGTTTAATGACCACAACTTGACTCTTGCATCATCTGAACCAGATGCTATAAGTCTTGTATCAACATCATTGAAATCAATTGACCAGCATCGTTTTTCATGTTCATGAAACGCCTTCGTCCTTTGTCCTGTCATTGCGTCCCAAACAGTGACCGTACCTTCATAATCTGAGGAAGCTAAAATACCCTTGTGGAAAGAATTCCAGGAAACACATGATATTTTTGAGCTTGAAGTCATTTCAACACAAGGATAATGAAGATCAACAGTGCCTCGAATAACAGTATTATAATCAAATACTTTTATTCTCTTTGTGACACCTGCAATCGCAAAGAATTCATTATCTTTATCAAATTCAATGCTGGAAACAATAGTTGAATGATTGAAAATATCAGAAGAATAATTTAGAGTAGCTAATGGTCTCAAGGAATTGTAGCGTGAGAATTTTACAAGATCTTCACGAAAAACATCCAACCCAGAGCTGGTTGATTCAACTTCTGAACTATTAGCACCAAAATGTAATTCTTTTGCTCTGGCATCAAAGTAGCATTGGACAAAGTCATCAAAGTGAGCATGCATTCTACGACGTCGAACAGCAAGAGTTGAACTGCTCGTAATATCATATTTACTTTGGCTACTAGGTGAATTGGCAAATGCACTTGGTACTTGATCTGTTTCATCACATGGTTTTATTGTACTGGAATCAATAATATTGATTAGGTTTATCATTTCTTTCCTAATAGCAGTTACCTGTGCTGTATCATATTCAGTAGACTTTTTAACATCTTCTAATCGTGGACACTTTCTCTGCAAATCTTTTAAAATGTTTTCTACCTCCTTAATGTCTCGTTTTATAAGTGCAACTTCTTTTTGTAATTGATTCCTTTGCTCTTCTTTTTGTGTTAAAAGATGCTTGAGAAATTCATATAATAACCTATTTTGTGCAGCACAAGACTCTGCTTCAAGTAAATGTTTACGTTGTGTAAGAACTTCCAGCATAGCATTTACATCAGGCAAACTAAGACTTGTACTGTCTGATGCTATAAAATTTCGTAATCCATCCGAAATTCCCACAGAAGAATCCATTGCAAGAAAGTTCCCTTTACTTTTGTTATCTAATGCCAAGTTACGATCTAATGCTGCAATACCTTTGGCACGAGTTTTGTACTTTGCAATGAGTTCATTAAGAAGAAAATTTGGAAAGATGTCTTGCTGAGTTAAATTAATGTTACATTTTGGACACCTTCCTAATGCTTCTAAAGATCTAATAATGCATTTGTAACAAAAAGTATGTCCACATCTTGTTACATGAGCTTCTTCTATTGTTTCAAAACAAATAGGACATAAATAATCACTATTTTTATCTTCTAATGTGCTGTTAATTCCTTGCATAAATGTTGTTATTTGAGCTTGAGGCCTATTCAATCGATGATTTTGAGATCCTGTACTTGTCCCTGCTTCATCTCCATCGGTTGACATGTTTACCGTTTGATTGAGTTAAATTATATTCTATAACATAGAAAAAATCAAATATGTTAAGAAGAAATTAGATAAGAATATGTACTTTAATAAAATCAGAGTATTTCTTTAATATTAATTCTGCTACTCATAAATTTATTAACTACCTAGTTATTGATCCTATACCTACATTGAAAGTATTAATCAGTCAGAGGTAACGTTCTATTGCCACAAGTTCTGACATTTTATACAGACTGCATTTTATAGTATTTTCCATAAGATTCGATTACAACTTTACCATATACCTAAATCATATGTTCAACAATGTAACTTATAGTTCAATAACAATTAATTAATTTTTTTCATTAACGCGCACTGAAGCATTTTCCATCCAAAAGTAGTATAAGCTTTTTGAATATGCATTTAAAATAAATTTTGTATAAAAATTTTAATGTCATCTAATTTTGCATGCTATTAATTTATGTTGGTATTTAACGTTATTGAAGACATTCTATGAAATGAAATCTAATATGTGTGAAATTTTTATTTATTTTCATAGCATTCAATATTTTAATTTATGAAGTTATCAACAATTTATGAATATGTTTATCGATCCATAACTATTGATTCACTTTATTATGAAAGCCTCAAAGAATTTTTAATACAGTAAAACTTATTACAAGTTATTAAATACATAATTAAATACAAATAAATATAGGAATATTTAAACCTCAAACTCTGTTATCTTCAAACGAACGAACCATTCATCAATTTTTTCAAATCATTTACTTTTTATTCCATCTATATAGTTTTATTATAAATATACGTTGGATACTTTCTTTTGCGTGATAAAATAAAAGCAATAAACTTATTTAAACACATAATTAAATCTTAAGAGTGGGTATAGTCAGACAGCAGATATCTTCAACCAGTCGCCATTTCTACTGCAAGCAACATCGAGCATGCGCGCGCAGTAGTACACAGCTCGCAGTGCTCGCACGTGTGTTCTGACAGGTGCGTTCACTACGTTCCACAGCTTTATCATGTAGCGACAGAGCAGACAGTTGAGACCCCGATCTTATATACATCGTAATATTATAATATTAGATCGTGGTTGAGAGTCAGCCAGCATGAGGTGTATGTACCCTTCGAGTGCTTCTGGGCTCATACCATGGTGGGATCAAGAGATTCGAGAGTCGTCAAAGTTAGTAATGGGTTATGACAGTCATACGACCATCATGGTCATACGACAAAATTATGACAATTTTATGACTGACGTCACGTCATAATTTGTAAGGAAAACATGGTGTTTGGTGTTGGATTATAACGGTTATAATCCAATTTTATATATAGACGAAAGTATATATCATCATTTAAAAATATTGTAATAATAATTAGACAATATTTATTTAGAATCATTCAAAACTCACACACTTTCTATAAGCTGAACAAGGTAAGTATATTGTCTCATGAGTGAGAGACACTGTAGACTGGCTATATAATAAGAGGTTATTTGTCAATTTTCTGATCTATGCAGATGCTTTCTATTCTAAGCCTTAAAATAAAATCACCTGATTTTTCACCTGATGAACTGACATGATATGTTACCTGAAACCGCCACCTGATTTTTCACCTCATTCATGGACCTATAGTTTCCTCCTATAATGAAATCAACTGAGTTATCACTTGATTTTATGAGCCGGTTATATCACTTGATTTATCAGCTAAATTTTTGTTACAGAATTTTTTTTTTCAAAAGACGTTGAATGTCAAAAGCTAACTGTCTACATCTAGGTTGTCTACGTTGAGTGTCTGGTCTGACTGTCCAAATAGGTTATACCCAATCAGTGGTGGGCAGAACTCAAAATATTTATGTATTTAAATACAAAAAGTATTTGTAAATGTTCTACAAATACTTATATTTAAAATACAGTATTTAAGGAAAGTATTTAAAATGTATGTATTTTTAAATACTTTCCTTAAATACTGTATTTTAAATATAAGTATTTGTAGAACATTTACAAATACTTTTTGTATTTAAATACATAAATATTTTGAGTTCTGCCCACCACTGATTGGGTATAACCTATTTGGACAGTTAGACCAGACATTCAACGTAGACAACCTAGATGTAGACAGTTAGGTTTTGACATTCAACGTCTTTTTGAAAAAAATATTTCAAAATTCGAGTATTTCAAACATAGTATTTAAGATACTGTATTGAAAATACTGTATTTAAAATACTGTATTTAAAATACTGTATTTAAAATACTGTATTTAAAATACTGTATTTAAAATACTGTATTTAAAATACTGTATTTAAAATACTGTATTTAAAATACTGTATTTAAAATACTGTATTTAAAATACTGTATTTAAAATACTGTATTTAAAATACTGTATTTAAAATACTGTATTTAAAATACTGTATTTAAAATACTGTATTTAAAATACTGTATTTAAAATACTGTATTTAAAATACTGTATTTAAAATACTGTATTTAAAATACTGTATTTGAATAAACTATGGGGCCTACGGCGGCTCAGTCGGTAGAGTGTCGGATTCCCACTAGACAAGGCGAAAACCTCGCGTTGGTAGGAAAAAAATTTCCCATTCAATATTTTTGCGGATTCACCTTCGGGATATGCCCCTGAATAATGATCAACAGTTTGCCGGATGAAAATCTTATGCAAATTTGTTTAAACAAATTTTTTTTAAACTAATTGCAAAAATTGTTTTTTTTACCTGAATAATTTATTTTTGTTTTTTTGGGTCGTTTTAAACAAAAAAGGTACCTTGTTATTTTTTCTGAAAGTTGACCGTTATCGAGATATAAATAATTTAATGTTTGAAAAAACGCAAAAACGGCCGTTTTCAAGGCTGAAAAACAATATTAAAAATTAAATTTTTATGTTTACTACAATTCTTGAATAATCTTTAAACATCCCGTAACAAAATCCTGAAGAGTTATTGAAGATTTTTTAATTCTAAAGCTTTATCTTTTAAATGTTAATTAAGCGCGCTCAAGTAGCCGACGCGCGCGCTCGCTCGGCAGCGGCGTGCGTACCCAACAAGCACGCTTTTTTGAAAAAGAATTCTTTAAGAGTTAACGAATGTCCGCAAAATTTGAATACTTAAAATATTCAATAAGAGTTAAAAAAGTATTCTTTTTGAATAAATTTATCTTTTTAATAAAGGTATTCAGTATTTTAAAAGTATTGAGTATGCGTATTATAAGTAATTTAAAAGTATTTAAAAAGTATTCTTTTTATAAAATAAGTTTTTGTTTCTTATGAATAGAAGAATAAAAAAAGTATTATTTTAAAACATTTATGCATTTTAAAGAAAATACTATTAACATTTTATGTTTATAATATGTAATTGTAAAGTATACAAAAAGTATTCTTTTGTGGAAATAATTTTTGTTTCTTAGGAATAGAAGAATTAAAAAAGTATTCTTTTTAAACATTTATGTATTTTTTAAGAAAGTACTATTAACATTTTATGTTTATAATATGTAATTGTAAAGTTTACAAAAAGTATTCTTTTGTGAAAATAATTTTTGCAATTATATAGCAATACTAAAAAAAAATTTTAAAGCATTCATAAGGTATTCTCTCTTTATTACATATAAAAAATATGTTATGATGAGACAATAATAAATTTTCGTAGTTTTAAAAACGTACGCATACATAACGGCATGTTGGCATCCTCCAAGAGACCCCCACGACCATAATATAAAAAGAAAAAAAAATTATAGTTTGAAAAGCTAATTGGTCGTTAATATTCTGTTCCGAGTTTGAAGCTGCATTGTAAGTAATTATTTACTTCTCGGTCGGTAAACATCAAGTCGGAAGATTTAAATTTTTCATCGACTTTCGTCTATCCACAATATTAATAATATTTATTAATAAAAATTATTCAAGCTAAATTCCATTAATTTCCGGACAGCATGAAAAACAACATGTTTTTCCGAAATATTTTTTTAACATTGAAATACCTAAACCGTATAAAAGTAAAAAGTCGGGTCTGTAATTCACATCCCTTTATGAAGACCAAATATAATAAAGATTATATTAATTGTTATTATAATAATATATACAGGTAAATATATGTAATTATAACTACAATATTATATTATAATCATAATTATAAATAGATATTATATTATAATTTACTTTATTCATTCAAAGAATTTTGAACGAGCCCATACTTAAATAAAAAATACCATTCAGCAATATTATACCGTTAAAATATAATTCCGCAAAATGAAGAAGCAACGACAAACAATTAGTGGCGTCTACCGCCCGATCATTAATTTCAAAATTAGCGCCCGAATTTGCATCAATCCCTACGTTTTGTACACGCTTGGTCCGTTAGGTGGCGCGAATGCCCTTTGCTCGCAAGTGCCGAGCTCTCCCCTTGATTCGTATATATTGAACGTCTTAGGGGACGTAAGTGGTGGTGGTGGTTCGAAGCTTCTCGGGAAGGTTGCCGCTGTGCGGGCGGATTTGGCAGTTTCAGCGGAAAAGGTCTTTTCCTTCACTATTAAACATACGAACGATCAACAAAAACGATCAACGAAAAGAAAAGAGATGCGAGAAAAAAAAAGAACCCAGACAAAAGAGCGAAAAGAAACAGAAAAGAAAAACGAAAAAGAAAAGAAAAGAGGAAAAAGAAATAAAAGAGAAAAAGAAAAGATGTTTTGCAAATCATAAAAAAATAATTTAAGTATTAAAAAATAACTCTTTATTATTATATGATGTGTTACGTTTTATTACAAAAGAACTCTTTTTTAAATCTTTTTAATTTCTTTTAAATTGCTGAATAAAGTTGCTAGAAATAATTTTTTCGTGAAAGAATTCTTTTTTAATTCTTAATAAATGACTATGTAACGGACATTCGTTAAATCTTATTGTAATTAAAAAGAACTCTTTTTGAATTCCTTTATAAAAAGAGAATTTTAAAAGAATTCTTTAAGAACTTTTAGAATAATCCTATTGCTTGTTGGGTACTCGCTACTGCCAACCTAGGCCAGGAGTACTACATATTGGTATTGCTGTAACGTACAGGAAATTAGTTATTAGTGGAATTCACTCACAAATAATATATATAATGAAAATAAAATGTTCCTCCGGCTTAAAAAGGTGTGCTAGCTACAGGAAAAATCGAGAAGTGAAAAAATACGCAAAAATCGCACTTATTTTTGCATATTTTCCTATATAACTTTGTAAATATGCAATTTAGGGAAAAAAATAATACTAATAAATTTTTTTGTTATATAATTCTATACAAGATAGAAGTAGTTTAAAATGCGTACATATGAAATTTTCGTTGCAAAATAGTCATCAAAGTCGAAAAAAATAGGTAAAAAGCAAGGTCATTTTCAAGCGTTCGTCTCACAGCTAAGAAATTATCCAAATCTACTGTCATTGCGGATTTTAGTACTTTAAAATAGTACAAAATGAAATCCCGAAACCTGATCCAAATTGGTCTGATAGTTTTAACATGAGACATTTGTTAAGTAATTATCGTGTAAAATATCATAATTTGTTTGCGTCAATTCTGGGGTTAAAGTCGGGGAGTTAAAGGAGGGGAGATTAAAGGAGGGGAGGGGGTGAACTGCGGAACTTGAAATCACGCGTTCAAAACGAGCAAGCGCGCTTCGGATTCTAATTTTGATGATTATTTTTTTAAATCGATATACCGAATCGATAGGAGCTTAATTTTCCGGGTCTCGTTGATTAATTATGGATCCCTACCAATCTTTTGCAAGTACTCGTAATTTGACGTTTTTATATGTTGCTAATAATAATTTCCATACTAGGTACCTAGTGTTCACTACATATATGTATTAGTTTAAATAATTACGTAGTAAGATTGTTATAAATAAACAAAACTTATCTTTCATCCTTGATATATTAGATTATATGGGTATAAGGTCTTGAAAAAGAATAAAAACAATAAATATTTTAATGTTATAATATGTATTTAATATATATCTATATTTTTTACGTTAATCAACATATTTCGCTTTTTTACATGGAATTTGTTCAATGTTATCGTCACTGTTTTCGCTTTCGGAAATTAAATCATCTAAAATCGTCGTTAATAGCTCGTTATTTATATTTAATTCTACATCATTATCGGTGGCAGTTTCGCTTTCAGTTTCATCTAAATCTATATCAGAATTGGTAACATTTTGTTCGCTATTTCTGCAAGACTGCCCGTGACACCCTGCGCAATAATCAGAACATTTTAATCCATGTTTTACGCAACTACAAGATTTGGTACAGCCCTTCGTACACTTACAACTAATATCTCTTAAAATATTTTCAGGTACTAGTAAATCATTTGTAAATATTGGCTGTAGCTTATCATCTTTAACGGCCCAACCCCACTGCGCTGCATCTAAAGAATTGCCGAGCCACTGCTGTACTTGAAAATATGCTCTAAATGAGTGCTGCGTTGCCGCCAATTCGGTGGGTGGCAGAATCGCTAAATTGAACGTTTTTTTTTGTAGAACTATTTTTAAAACATAAATATCTTAATTCATTTAATTTTAAATTACTACATTTTTTTCCGCCATACATAGCTGCAATTATTTTCTGCCCTGCACTCTCAATTTCTTCCTTGTTTTCATTCGGAGTATTAAAAACTAATGCTTGATCAATTAAACTTACATTATTTTCTAATAATTTTATAATTTTACCTTTTCCCTGTTTATAAAAAGCCGAGGTCGTGTCACATCCAGTAAAAGCATGAATGAAACCAATCAAATTTTTCAAAGATGAGTTGATGAAAGCTGTAGATTCATACAATCTTTCAGCTGTTTTTCCTTTACTTGGTTTTAAAAAATATACTTTTTTATCTATAGTCGCTCTTTGTGCTAAAATTACTAATACATCTATATCTTCTGCTACGATCACGGCTGGCTTCTCATCAGTAGATACTTTTATAGCTGTTACAACAATAAGAGTATCAGTATCTTTGTAAGCTTGTTCAGTGGCGTCAGTGTACAGACATTTCTTATATTAGAACTATATGATTCCTTAGAATACTTAATTACTTTATTATACCTACGGGCGACGCGACGGCGTGGCTTATTCGGGCGGCAAAGATAATCTGCGTTCGAATAACGGTAACGATAATAAAAGCCTGCTACTACCTAATTATTTAAACTAATACATATTTGTAGCCATACCCATATATAGCCTTATACCCATATAATCTAATATATCAAGGATGAAATATAAGTTTTGTTTATTTATAACAATCTTAATACGTAATTATTTAAACTAATACATATTTGTAGTGAACACTAGGTACCTAGTATGGAAATTATTATTAGCATAAATTATTAGCAACATATAAAAACGTCAAATTACGAGTACTTGCAAAAGATTGGTAGGGATCCATAATTAATCAACGAGACCCGGAAAATTAAGCTCCTCTCGATTCGGTATATCGATTTAAAAAAAGAATCATCAAAATTAATGCCATAGAAGCCGAGATATTGCTAGCTGAAGCGCGCTCGCTCGTTTTGAACGCGCGATTTCAAGTTCCGCAGTTCATCCCCTCCCCTCCTTTAATCTCCCCTCCTTTAACTCCCCGACTTTAACCCCAGAATTGACGCAAACAAATTATGATATTTTACAGGATAATTACTTAACAAATGTCTCATGTTAAAACTATCAGACCAATTTGGATCAGGTTTCGGGATTTCATTTTGTACTATTTTAAAGTACTAAAATCCGCAATGACAGTAGATTTGGATAATTTCTTAGCTGTGAGACGAACGCTTGAAAATGACCTTGCTTTTTACCTATTTTGTTCGACTTTGATGACTATTTTGCAACGAAAATTTCATATGTACGCATTTTAAACCACTTCTATCTTGTATAGAATTTTATAACAAAAAAATTTATTAGTATTATTTTTTTCCCTAAATTGCATATTTACAAAGTTATATAGGAAAATATGCTGAAATAAGTGCGATTTTTGCGTATTTTTTCACTTCTCGATGTTTCCTGTAGCTAGCACACCTTTTTAATCCGGAGGAACATTTTATTTTCATTATATATATTATTTGTGAGCGAATTCCACTAATAACTAATTTCCTGTACGTTACAGTCATATTTGCTAGGTTTCGGGCTTAATTCTCCTGGCCTAACCGGACTATTGAGTATCTTATGCGTTCTCGATGCTTTGTTATGTTTTGTGTTAATTAATATAATGTGTCATAAAATCTTATATTTAAGTATAAATGTTATAAATATTAACTGTTATAAATATTAACAAAAAAAGTTTATGATTAACAAAAAATTTATTTAAGCATATTCTCGCATTCATCTATATTACAACCACATAAGGGAACACACGTAATATTACTTTTTTTTACAATAGCATGCTTTGGTTTTGCAGGTTTTTAAACATTAAAACTGAGAAATAAGATTATAAGGTACTGATTTTTTAAATCTAAATCTAGGTTCCCTTATGTGGTTGTAATATAGATGAATGCGAGAATATGCTTAAATAAATTTTTTGCTAATCATAAACTTTTTTTGTTAATATTTATAACAGTTAATATTTATAACATTTATATTTAAATATAAGATTTTATGACACATCATATTAATTAACACAAAACATAACAAAGCATCGAGAACGCATAAGATACTCAATAGTCCGGTTGGCAGTAGCGAGATACGCGCGCCGCTGCCGAGCGAGCGCGCGCGTCGGCTGCTTGAGCGCGCTTAATTAACATTTAAAAAATAAAGCTTTAGAATTAAAAAATCTTCAATAACTCTTCAGCATTTTGTTACGGGATGTTTGAAGATTATTTAAGAATTTTAGTAAACTAAAAAATTTAATTTTTTAATATTGTTTTTCAGCCTTGAAAACGGCCGTTTTTGCGTTTTTTCAAACATTAAATTATTTATATCTCGATGACGGTCAACTTTCAGAAAAAATAACAAGGTACATTTTTTGTTTAAAACGACCCAAAAAACAAAAATAAATTATTCAGGTAAAAAAACAATTTTTGCAATTAGTTTAAAAAAAATTTGTTTAAACAAATTTGCATAAGATTTTTATCCGGCAAACTGTTGATCATTATTCAGCATATCCCGAAGGTAAATCCGCAAAAAAATTGAATTGGAAATTTTTTTCCTACGAACGCGAGGTTTTCGCTATGTCTACACGCCAGTGACCCGGTTCGAATCCTAGTCTCTGCCGATTGATACAAGCACCTCTGTAAAAATTACATGTGCTTTGTTTACAAACACACCGCAGACCCCCGTCGTTGATTAGCACCACATGGGAGCACAAACAAGGCGACGTTAATTAAAAAATAAAAAAGAAATGAATAAACTATTTAATTTTGATATTAAAATTAATTTAAATTAAATATTAAAATATTTAAAATACTGTTTTTAGAATATTATTTTAAAATACTTTACTTAAGGAAAAGTCTCCGTAGTGGATGTATTCACGAGTGTGTATACACACGAGTTTCACTGTGTTTATAGATTACTCAGGAATGTCTATTTTACAAGTTGCATAGAGTGCTCGTCCGACAGGAGCAAGAACCCTTACAGATCGAGACGAAGGTGGGAGAACAATATTAAAATGGACCTACGAGAAACAGGATGTTATGAGGAGGATTGGATGCAACTCGCCAACAATAGAGAAATATATGGCGTGACTGTGTGAACAAGGCTATGAACTACACAGCTACAGACAGCTAGTCCCAACAAGTAGTTACAGTGCATTCACAGTAGCGAGTGCCGGAGTGAAATTCTCCCATGTATCAGCGTACGAGAAACGCGAATGAACCCTGGAAATTGGCCCCGTGCACCAACCTTGCCAGAGGAGCACTCGTATTCCGAGAAATTTTCTCGCGTCCGAGAAGGCATCCGCGTGCGCTAGCCCTGATACAAGAACATCCGCATGCGCGTATGCTAACCCACGGAATCGAGAAAAAATTCCGGAATACACGTGTTCCTGTGGCAAAGCTGGCGCACGGGGATCGACTACCAGGGTACACGCGCCATACACCTGGGCGGGCGTGCTTGCTAAAATTTCCCTGGCGATCGCATAGACAGCCTCGTATTTTCGACCAACTCGGAAGGTCGCTCCAGCACACCCTTAAAACACGAGGGTACCGCAGAGACGCGAGTGACCTCGCCTCTGCCAAACCTATGCCCGAGCACGACCGTGCTTTTGTGTAACCCCTTCAGCGCGAGGGCTACTGCGAGGGCACGAGGCGTGAGACGCGCGTGTGGGCGCAGCCTCGATAGATGCGAGTTTGATTGCGCACCATCGTCCGTCCGGTGACCGAAACGAACCGCGCGCGTGTAAAGCAGACCGCTCTTGAGCACTCGAGCCCCTTCTCGATGGCGAGGCAGTACGCATGAACGCTCGGCCTCCTTTCCACCCCTCACATCCGCGGGGCACATAACTCGTGCTGAAACTTCACCTCGCGTTTGAGGGGCGCTCGGGCCCGGGCATGAGGTGCGCACATGCTCGAGCTCGAGCTTGGGATGTGCTCGCGCTCGCGCCCCAGCTCGAGATGCATCCGCGCTCACGATGAGCTTGGGGTGCCCCCGAGGTCGGGGTACACAGAGAGAATTTTCTTGTAAAAATTACAATTAAATTTACGGTATAAATGACCGTTCAGTAATAGTAAGAGCGGGACATAGCGCCATCTGAGTACATTTTACTAAGTTCACACGATGAATTTTGCTAAACTGAACGGTAAAAATTCTAGTACAGAAGGGTAAAAATGGCCTGATATAATGTAGTACGATTAACATTATTTTTAAGTAGTATAATCTTATATAACATTTTTAAGGATTGTTTTTTATAATTACGCTGACTTATTTATTTATTATTTAGGAAGTGTAATTATTTTATTGGATTAGAAGAATTAAATTTGATATAAAATTATAGGTTAAGTTATGTATACATAAATGTAAATATCGCACTTGCATAATAAAAGTATGACAATTTAACATTTTTTAGATCGTTACTTATCTTCATAATAAAATTAATTTCAAAAGGTTTTAACCTAGAATACAATAATGAAATTCATACAATATGGTGCAATACAATGATAAATACAATCAACAAAAAATTTAATTCGTGGAAAATTTACGTTATTATCTTGATTTTTACAAAAAATATAGATTTTAGAGTTGTTATGAATATAGCAACATTGTTGAGCTTTAACAAATAAAATATTTTTTATGAATAGGGAAATATAAATCTTATACGATTTAGAACCATAGATCATTTATTAATCTTAACAAACTTTTATACATTAAATATAAAGTACTATAGTAATAAAACTAATAAAAATCCATCCACGAGGTCGAGGTGCAAACGAAGGTTAAACGTACATGCGGCGTATGCAGGCGCTTACAGTTACCATGCGAAACATGAGTCTGTTTTACCGACATCTTGAAGCTAGCTGCCGCGACTTTATACTGACTTCAGGGTAAAATTTATAGTGACTGAACGGTAAAAATTATGCATATTTCTCCGCACTTTTTCTACAACTTCTTTATAAATTTTAAGTAGCAGACAAATTTACCATGCAGTAAGGTAAAATTTATTATTCATATAATAAAGTTTATAGAATAAAAAGTAATAATTTTATAAAATATATATAAAAAGTCCTGGAAATGCACAATGTCTCACGGTTACCGTGATTTTTACGGTAATTTTTATCGGATAATTCTCTCCGTGTACGCTCTCGCTCGCGCCCGAGCTCGAGATGCGCCTCCGCTTGCGTCCGAGCTTGGGATGCGCCCAAGCTTCAGGTGTGCCCGCACTCGAACCCGAGCTTGGGATGTGCTCGCGTTCACACCCGAGCTCAGGACGCGCCCAAACTCGGGGTGCGCCTGCGCTCGTGCCGTAGCTAGAGCTGCGCTCGCACTCGCGCCCGAGCTTGGGATACATGTGATGCTTGTATAGTGAGCGTCATGAACTCATATACCGAGGAAAAAGTGTTAGGTATTTAGTATTGTGCAATCGACATCGAGATGTACAATGCGGAGCTGAAGAAATCGGATGATCGCTGGGAAAGGAAGAAAGGGTCTGTTTTGATACATCCGCTATATCTAAATTATAAAATGTTAAAATGGGGACGCGTATCTCCTTGGAACGTCCGAAGATATTTCTTGTTGCAAGCAATTTGTGCGTGATCTTAGATACGTATAAGTTACTTGAGACAATCTAAAACATGCATATGTGCCCCCAAAGATGCCAGGGTTACTACTAAAATTATCAGATTATTCGTTCACAAGCAAATTCTTATGCGCAATATGATTGATCGCGAATAATTAGTCTAAGTTATATGGATTTTCCATTTTATCGTGTACTCAGAAATATGATTAAAAAAAGCACATGAAAAAAAATATTTATTGGTAATAAACTAAATTACCATCGAGCACAAATCGAATAAATCGATACAATTCGAAAATTAATCGAAATGCGCTTCGTTTATTCATAATTAGGATTTTCGGAATGATACTCATTTACAAAGGTACATATAGAGACGATGAGATATTTCAACATTGTCTCATACGATTCAAATGTCATAAGTTTTTTACTATTGAACTTAAAATTAAATTAACTCATAATTATACACATTGATAATCCCTTTTAAATCTATAAAATCCTCTAATAAAAATAAAAATCCCTTTTAAATCTCTACAAACCTCAAATAAATTCTAACAGTTCAAAACAAATACAGATAAGTGCATTTTTTAATATTAGAAATATTGCTTTAGTGTTGCGCAGTCGTGCAAACAATATTCGAGCTTTAGTCAATTTGAATCGAACAAAGGCGTTTAATAACAGAAAAGAGAGATAAAATTTTTCATACTTTCTCATTATCGCACAATAAAATAAAATTAGTCAAATTACAATCAAATTATTATGCGCTCCATAGCGGCGAAGATTAAATGCGCTTCGCGAAATTATGCCCTTTACAATCTCACTCGATTCATATATATGCCGTCAAAGGCGCCATCGAAAAAGATCCGTCGCACTCGAAGATTCCTAGAAGTCTTCGAGCTGCTCGACTTTCGCCAGCCGTATGCGCTACGTTAGGCAAGATCCGTCACACTCGAAGATTCCTAGAAGTCTTCGAGCAGCTCGGCTTTCGCCTGCCGTATGCGCTACTTCCGAAGTCTGCTCGAGCGGTTCGATCGACGTCCGATGTACATCGATCAAGCTCGATTGCTTCCGAGGATCTTAAACGCGCTCGTACCCGATCGGTGTTTACTCGATCAAGCTCGATCGCTTCCGAGGATCTTAAACGCGCTCGTGCCCGATCGGTGTTTACTCGATCAACCTCGAACGCGTACGAAGAACGCGTTAAGCGCGCTCGTACCCGATCGATATTTGCTCGATCAGCTCGATGTCTCGAGACTGTCTATCTTACCGACCGATACATCTACTGAGCTCATGCGCACACATCCGAGCGATACTTGGCAACGCCGCACTAGTGAAATCGGTGGAAGGAGACGAGTGCCGGCAAAACCGTGAATACAAAGATTACAAAGCACATGCGCGCGTTATGGACGATAGTAAAGTGCCGTTTTTGATTGAGGAGGTGCACAAGAGACCAGCGATTTGGAATAAACAGCGAAGTGATTATCAGAACAAAAACTTGACAGGCAAGGAATGGAGTAAAGTGGCTGACAGTATCAATGTACTTAGTGAGTATGTATGTAATATATATTGAATAATCTGTATGAAAAATGGTTTCTCTTTGTTTTTCAAACTCTCTTGCATCTTCACTAAACAATCCGTATACATACGAAATATGCGCAATTTCACAAATTATGAAAACAGGTCCTTCTTTGTTGGTATTTTGTGGCAGTGTTAGGTCTTTGTTTGATGCTAATGCGCAGTTTCACAAATTGCGCATATTTCGTAAAACATCAATATCGGACTTATGAGAACATAGGTCCTTCTTTACTGGTATTTCGCGGCAGTGTTAGGTCTTTGTTTGTTATAAGTGTAATACGGTAAAACGCAAAAAACGGTGATTTCTTTCAAATACTTTTCCGCCGTGCGAGGTACTTATGACAATGTCGTGTATCAATTATTACATGTGCCCTGCAAGTCATGTCTGTTTATGTCATACATTACACATGGCATGTGTTCGATAGCCACAATTTATGATTTTAATTTTTTTTAGTTTAGAACTACATATAACTACATGTATTTTAAACAAATCTAACTGATGAAAGTGTTTTTTGATGCTCAGAACCAAATTGAGTCTGCGGAAGTAAATAAAAGTGAAAATCATGAATTGTGGTTATCAAACATATGCTCTATTTAATGTATGACATGTACAGAAACTGCTTTGATTCTGATTGTGGAAAGTACTCTTGGATGCCCAGAACCAAATACAGTCTGCGTAACTAAACAAAATGCTAATCATGATTTGTGAGTATCAAACACATCAGAAGGGTCATTTTAATGTAATTATAAAACTGTAATTAATACAATGTTTATAAGCTAAGGATTATAATTACATTAAAAAGACTGTTCTGACCCAGCGTCATAAGTACCTCGCACGGCGGAAAAGTATTTGAAAGAAATCACCGTTTTTTGCGTTTTACCGTATTACACTTATAACAAACAAAGACCTAACACTGCCGCGAAATACCAGTAAAGAAGGACCTATGTTCTCATAAGTCCGATATTGATGTTTTACGAAATATGCGCAATTTGTGAAACTGCGCATTAGCATCAAACAAAGACCTAACACTGCCACAAAATACCAACAAAGAAGGACCTGTTTTCATAATTTGTGAAATTGCGCATATTTCGTATGTATACGGATTGTTTAGTGAAGATGCAAGAGAGTTTGAAAAACAAAGAGAAACCATTTTTCATAAAGATTATTCAATATATATTACATACATACTCACTAAGTACATTGATACTGTCAGCCACTTTACTCCATTCCTTGCCTGTCAAGTTTTTGTTCTGATAATCACTTCGCTGTTTATTCCAAATCGCTGGTCTCTTGTGCACCTCCTCAATCAAAAACGGCACTTTACTATCGTCCATAACGCGCGCATGTGCTTTGTAATCTTTGTATTCACGGTTTTGCCGGCACTCGTCTCCTTCCACCGATTTCACTAGTGCGGCGTTGCCAAGTATCGCTCGGATGTGTGCGCATGAGCTCAGTAGATGTATCGGTCGGTAAGATAGACAGTCTCGAGACATCGAGCTGATCGAGCAAATATCGATCGGGTACGAGCGCGCTTAACGCGTTCTTCGTACGCGTTCGAGGTTGATCGAGTAAACACCGATCGGGCACGAGCGCGTTTAAGATCCTCGGAAGCGATCGAGCTTGATCGAGTAAACACCGATCGGGTACGAGCGCGTTTAAGATCCTCGGAAGCAATCGAGCTTGATCGATGTACATCGGACGTCGATCGAACCGCTCGAGCAGACTTCGGAAGTAGCGCATACGACAGGCTAAAGCCGAGCAGCTTGAAGACTTCTAGGAATCTTCGAGTGTGACGGATCTTGCCTAACGTAGCGCATACGGCTGGCGAAAGTCGAGCAGCTCGAAGACTTCTAGGAATCTTCGAGTGCGACGGATCTTTTTCGATGGCGCCTTTGACGGCATATATATGAATCGAGTGAGATTGTAAAGGGCATAATTTCGCGAAGCGCATTTAATCTTCGCCGCTATGGAGCGCATAATAATTTGATTGTAATTTGACTAATTTTATTTTATTGTGCGATAATGAGAAAGTATGAAAAATTTTATCTCTCTTTTCTGTTATTAAACGCCTTGTAATTCGCCCTGTTGTTGTCTCCAGTTCTCCTCTATCTTCAGTATAGCAGTCATAGTCAAAGAAAGTGTGTTTCGCGTCGTCCTTCACATGTCCACTTTGCATTCTTCACCTTCTTCCTGTGTCTGAGGTGATTCACATTTGAAGAGAATCTTCGGCAATGGCTCAATTCAATGGCAAACAATATATACCACAGAACAGATCGCGTAACTGATATTTTTTATTTGCAATCTGGAGCTTTCTACCAGTTATAATCATGAAGAGTATGTGGTGAGAGTCCCAACCTTCGATCACACCTATGAGGCTCAACCATAAATCATATGCCCCTTCATTAATCACCTCCTCCTCATCCATAATTTATACTCTTCTTGTACTGTTGTCTTCTGGTGGCTTTTTGGTGATTTTCTAAAGTTTTTATTTAGTCTACGGTAAGAATCTGAAAAAATTACCTAATATTCGTAATATAAAAAGTATGTTTTCCAGAATTTTTCAGATTGTTTACCTTCCTAGATTCTAAAATATGCACACATTAGTCATTTGTAGATCAGAATAAGGTAAGTTTTAAAGTTGGTTTGCGTCAAGATATTCATCGAACAAATTTAGAAAAACTTTTCATCATTCTAAACATCAAAAAGAAGAAAAGTTAGCATTTATTATACTTTTAAGTCTATTAATTTACTTTTAGAAATATAATCTATCGAAATCTTGAATAAATGTCATATTTTCATGATTTTTTAAAGGTTAATATCATTATATGTTATTAGTAATTCAGTAAAAGTACATTAAAGAATGCTAACTTCTGTTCGAAACACATCAAACAGTATTTGAAAAAGAGATTCAAAATGATTCACTGAATTTGTTGACACAAATCAACTTCAGCATACTGGAAAACTTGAAGCTGAGAAAATCGAACTTTTGTAAAAACAAGACTAAAATTCTGATAGATTACGTATTGCATTCTTGCATCACATTTGGTACTATATTAGCTAACTAAATCAGGTATTATATTAGATAAACAATAATTAATTATAAATATATTAAACTTTCAAGTCTTCATTCTATTTGGTACAAAAACGTAAAAACGAAAAAACTTTATTTTTAATGTATTACTTCCACTATAAAAAAATGTTTTCTTGTGCTGGGACTATTTATATGTTTTCCATTTACGAGTAAGGAGCACTTTTCTGCAATAAATTTTTTTTCAATTTTTCGGTCAAAAGTTACCAGTACGCTACCTTAAGAACTTTTTTATAAGTCAGACATTGTAACAAGCACAACTAGCCTTGTATGCTGTATTGTGATAAGAGTCGACAGTTACCAGCTTCATCTTATCCTTCAGTCCAAAATCCATTTCAGTTATATCGCAAACATTGAACTTGAAGCGATCCAACCATTTCTTATTTATAGAGCCCATTACTAGCACTCTAGTGGCGTCGTGTAAGGCTTTTCAAAGTATATTACCTACTTCGATGTAGGGAAGATCACCTGAACTCTAACACAATGCGTGATAATTGTATTTAAGCCACATGTTCTTCCTTCTATACTTGTCAACGAGTTTGCACCAAGAATAAGGTGCTTTCAACAGGAGTACCAGAGGTTCGCTGTCGTCCTTAAGAGGAACTATTGCCAACTCCTTGAAGACGTAGTCCTCAACGGGCTGTTGAAGCTCTGCATATCCACCACGTACTCCATCTCGAAGAGAAATGATGTTTTCGCTCGAATGAGCATTCTCGAAGTTCGTTTATGATAAAGTGAATCTCACCAAGTACTCATATCTCCCATTTGTTGCTTGGCTACATATGCCAGTCAAATTAGGTTTTTTAGCTGCAAAAATTTCTGATAGCAATTTTATTGTTGGAAATGGTCAGGTACAGTATGTAGAACAATAATATTTGCAAGAAAGCCACCAATTTTGTACGCTAACTTTTTTATAAACAATTAAAGTTCGATTTTGGCACTTTTTTCACATTTCCCTCTGCGGTTTGAAAATTATTGATTTTAGCGGGAAAAGTTTCAAGTAAAAGTTGTTCATTATTCAATTATCTACATAAAAGTCACGGAGAGTACCCCTCTAAGTCTATTAGTTTACTTGCAAATAGGAAAAAACCACAAAATTCGTCAAAATCGAAAATTGTTAATAACTTTTGAAAAAATTGCTTTAATACATTGATATTTTAGGAAAATGCACTACTCTATAGTCCAAGATAATATGCCAAATTTCAAGCTTCTATCAATTACAGTTTTTGTTTCATAAATTTCTATATTTCGAAATTTTTTTTTTCACAATACGATTTCGATGTGAAAAAATTATTCAGATTAGACGCCGTGGCTTGAGATTAAAGTGAAAGAGTTATATTTCAATAAACTTTTTAGAAAACCACGAAATTTTAATTAGAAGAGCCCCTGGATTCTAATGTTTATAAGGTGCCTAATTAACTTTTTTCTCGAAGACAAGATTTAAGTCCAATCAAAATCGAATAAAGTCCATTGAAAAGTACTGATTTTTATCTCATTTTTAGAAGAAAAGACGTTTGTCTACGAGCATTAGGAGCCAAGTTACGATTTTTTTATAGCAAGCCATTGCTCCGTAAATAAACAAGATATCGTCATGTTTGAAATCGGAAAATGGAGTTAAAGACTTGTAGTTTATGCATAGTTATCAGTTGTTGCTCTCATATGGATTCTCATAAGTGATCAGACCGTTACACACGACGGCGCCGTGGGAGACGGAGTGGGGGTGAGCTCGCACGTTCACAGCTCGAAACTGAAAAGTAAGTTTCAAATTAGGACGTTCGGAAAAAATGGCGTAATTTAGTCAAAAATGCTTCTTTTTTGCTCTTTATTTTTTTAATTTGGGGTAGCGTAACTAAAAAATAACTTTAGCGTCGTCAGATATTAGATTTGAATTTATTTAAACAATCAAAAATTAGTACTTTTCAATTTTTCAGGTTTATGTGCAATTTTTTGATTATTTTAATATAGTTATTATATTTAAATTAATTGGAGATAAGGATTTGAATAACTAACGTTTTATTTAAAAAAATTGCATTTATTTTAATATAAAAAAATAATTATATACAAAAACTTATTTATATATCTAACATAGTCGCAGTCTTTTTGAACATGTTTCGTCGTCATTCTCGCCATTCGCATCATTACAATCGCCATTTACATCGTCATTTAACATATATTCTAAACTATCCGTCTCTACTAAAATTTGTTCGATATTTGAACAAGACTGCCCATGACAGTTATGACAAATATCTGAACATCGAAGGCCATACTTCTTACAATTGCAATTCATTGTGTTGCAACCCGTTGTGCATTTTCATGAAATATATTGTAATAAATTTTGTGGAATAAGATCATCGGTTGTGTAAACTGGTTGAAGGCCCATTGTTGTTGCTTTCCATCCTCATTTCGTAGGTTCTTTAGAATTACCCAGCCACTGTTGAATTTGTAAATGTGTTCTATATGAATGTTGAACACTTGCAGCTTCAGTCGGAGGTAATACTTCAAGTTTAAAAGATGATTTATCGATGATTTTTTAAACAATAAATACCATAATGATTTCAATGACATTTCTTGATTTTTATTATTGTAAAGTAACCTAATTATTTTATTACCAGCCTCAGCAATACTATTATTATCAGCATCAAAATTATAATAGATGTGCACTATATTTATAATATTCTCGCTTTTATCGAACAGTTTTGTTAATTTATTTTTCCCTTGTCTGTAAAATGATGAGGTGGTATCACAGCCACTAAATGCGTGTAAAAATGCAACTACATGTTTTAAATTTGGATACTTGAAACTATGATTATTATATAGTTTTTCATGAATCTGACATTTTCCAGGCTTCAAAAAATATATTGTTTTATCAACTCGAGCTAACTGGGTTAATATTACAAGTAAATCTATATCTTCGCTAACAATCATCGCCTTTGCATCAGTATTACCTACTTCGATTGCAGTTTCTACGATTAAAATATCTGCATCTTCTACAGCTTGCAGCGTTCGAAATCCAGCTGCAGTAAAAGCTTCACGAAGCATCGCAACAAGTCTATTTTTATTTTTTTCATTAAATAAAAATGATTCTTGAGAAAATGTAATATTCATACTTCGTTCAAACGCTACTTCTCGGCCTTTCTGCGCTTTTGGTGTATACATTTTTGGAGACATCAGAGTATCCGTTAAAAACTATAACGCTATTTTTTGAATAATGTTTTTTGACGTATGTAACGTATTGATTCAAAATAGAGTTAACACTTTGGTCTTGCCGCCATAATACGCGATGCAATAAAAATCCACCGTCAATTATATGTACTACATTTTTTATTGATAATCTTATAGATTCTTCTAATGGTGAAAAATTTTCATAAAATATAGATTTTTGAGTTTTGCGCATGCCAGCTTCATTGAAAATTGACAGAGGAAAGGGCGTTAGTTCAAATTTTAGAAAGTTTTCCATGTCATCTTTTTTTTCAATATGCAGCGAAATTCTTTGAAAAAGTAAAGTTGGATCTATAGATATGACTTTATTCTCGACTTTAATCGAAGAATTTACAGCTCGAAGTGACAAAACTCTATTTTTCCTTTGAAATTTTACATCGCTAAAAGTTTTTCCTATTATTATAGATGCAAGTCCTGAACGACCGATTTCAAAAGATTTGTGACAATTAATATTTTCAGTTGTCTTTAAACCTGTACTAATCGACATTAAAAAGTCTGATTCTGGGAATGGATCGTGTGTCTCTATGAATCTTAGTAGTTTTACTCGATCATTATTATCTCTGTTTAGTCGAGAAGTACGTAAATCGACATGTTGTTCAGAAGTAGCTGAAAGAGTATTACAGAAATTTTCCATGGCTTCAGAAACTTCAACAAGTACCAGCATAGATAGAATCCATTTGGCTAATACACTTTGCGTAATTCCTCGACCATGTGTTAATCCCCCAACAATTTTCATGGATCTCATAAGCACTTGCTCTATTGTCATGTCTGACCAAATTCCAGACCAATACTTTTCAGATCTTCTAATAGTAAAATAGCCTAACTCAGTAAATTTATGATACTCATGTATATCCATTTTTCGCTCAAGATCAAGCATATCTTGAAGGTATAAGTGTGTACTTTTAACATATAAAAAATGTCCACTAGCATGAAAAACAGGCATCATTTGTTGTAAACTATGTAAATGTAACTTCCAATTTCCACTACTTTATTATAAACATTAGCATCCAGGTGCTCTTCTAATTAAAATTTCGTGGTTTTCTAAAAAGTTTATTGAAATATAACTCTTTCACTTTAATCTCGAGCCACGGCGCCTAATCTGAATAATTTTTTCACATCGAACTCGTATTGTGAAAAAAAAAAATTCGAAATATAGAAATTTATGAAACAAAAACTGTAATTGATAGAATCTTGAAATTTGGCATGCTATTTTGGACTATAGAGTAGTACATTTTCCTAAAGTATGAATATAATAAAGTAATTTTTTCAAAAGTTATTAACAATTTTCGATTTTAACGAATTTTGTGTTTTTTTCCAATTTGCAAGTAAACTTACAGACTTAGAGGGGTGCTCTCCCTGACTTTTATGTAGATAATTGAATAATGAATAACTTTTACTTGAAACTTTTCCCGCGAAAATCAATATTTTTCAAACCGCAGAGGAAAATGTGAATAAAAGTGCCGAAATCGAACTTTAATTGTTTATAAAAAAGTTAGCGTACAAAATTGGTGGCTTACTTGCAAATATTATTGTTCTATATACTGTTATTGACCATTTCCAACAATAAAATTGCTATCAGGAATTTTTGCAGAAAACAGGGTCTCCAGAGGCTAATTTGACTGGCTTAACAGGCAGTCGAAGACGATCGACTAGTACCCCTGTGGAAATCATAAAATGTAATAAAACGTAAAGAAACGTAAGAAAACGTGGAAAAGTGTGAGTAATCATAAGAAAACGTATTAGAAAGTAAGAAAACGTAACAAAGCATAAGAAACTGTTGGATTTCGGACATATTTTACGACTTATTACGTTTTCATACATTTTCTTACGTCTTTTCTTGTTTCCTTACGTTTCCTTACGTTTTATTACTTTAGATTACATTTTCACATTGAAAATCCCGCTCATTAAAAATACTTCCATAGTGTCCAATATGTCAGAAAAATATTTTCTAAGTGTCAATGTTTCTTAAGTAATTTAAAGTTTCTATTTTGTACACGTGAATTGGTTTGTATATGCCTCGCCACCTATCGGTGGAAAATTCTAGCTATATTTTTTTCATGTAATTGCGAAACGTAATAAAACGTACGAAACCGTAATAGAGTACAACAACTCGTAAGAAACCGTAAAGAAACGTAAGAATGTCCGAAATCCAACAGAATCTTACGTTTTCTTACGTTTTCTTACCTTTTCTTACTGTTTCTTACGTTTTATTACTTTTTTATTTCCACATGGGTATATTGGGATCATCCCAATTTCGTATTTCATAGGCATTTAGTATCTCAGTTTTCTGGATTTTGCGTGGTAAATGGTATTTTCACGCTCTTATATGAAGGTAAAAGTCCTAATCCACTTCTTTTTCTGACAACTTTAAAAAGCTGAGCGATGAAATCAATGAATTTCTTGCTGTTGTGAGTGCGAATAGGTTCTTCTTTGATGTATCCTTTCTTATGAGCTTCTTCTCGTATTTTTATTATTCAGTTTATTAGTTGCAATAAGAGGTTATGATATTTAAACAAACGAGCGTTGTGGACGACGCGTTGCGGACGGCGGGTTGTGGATGCGACAAATCGATGTAAATTTGGTATTTTATTAATACCTATTAGTTTCTTAGGTATACTGCAAAGCTATTTCTCAAAAGTTTATTAAATACTATATTTTGGTAATTTATTTCTTCGATATTAATTAATATTTATAGCACAAACGTGCGTTGTGGATGCGACATTTTTTGTGTTCGTCTTTTAATCGGCTCACTTAGGTGTTATTTAAATTTTGGACATTATGTTTACTAAAATAACAGAAAGGGATTCTAATACAACATAATACTGTTGATGTATTTCACCCATATTAAATACTTTTTAAGGCAATTCTATTACTATTTATTGAGTTATTCTTCGTGTTGTGGATGCGACACCAAAAACCTACGACAATTTTCAAATGTATATACGAGGGTAGTTCAATAAGTCTTTAGAATGACCAACAGATGGCGCGCGAATCGCTCCAAATCATCTGTTTTCAGTCAGCACCACTCCCGACTAGATATATGGTGCAGTCACAGTCCACATCTTCTGAGTTTACGTGTTTTTATAACCAATTGAAAAAAAAAAAAATTGCTTGTTAAGAAAAATGGAAAAAAACGAGTTCAGAGCGGTAATTAAACATTTTCATTTAAAGGGTTTAACTCCATATGAGATAAAAAATGAATTGGACTCAGTTCATGGCACATCTGCCCCTGCCTTAGCAACGGTTTATAACTGGGTAAATGAATTTAAGCGTGGTCGTACATCAATAAGTGACGAACCACGTTCAGGAAGGCCCGTAGAAGCAACTGCTCCGGAAATCATCAATAAAATCCACGATATGGTGTTGAAGGATAGAAGATTAAAAGTGCGTGAGTTAGCTGAGGCCACAAGGATATCTATAGGTGCAGTTGTTTCAATTCTACATGAAAAATTAGGCATGAAAAAGCTATCGGCAAGATGGGTGCCGCGTTTGCTCTCAGCTGAGAATAAACGCAATAGAGTGGTCGCCTCTGAGGCTCCTTTGGCGCGCATAAGTCGGAATCCTTAGGAATTTTTTCGTCGATTTGTGACTGTGGATGAAACATGGATACACCACTACACTCCTGAGACAAAGGAACAATCCAAACAGTGGATTTCCACAGGCGAACCAGCTCCAAAGAAGGCAAAGACCGTAAAGTCAGCTGGTAAGGTTATGGCTACAGTTTTTTGGGATGCACGTGGAATTATACTTATTGACTACTTGGAAAAGGGTAAAACAATTACTGGTGAGTATTATGCATCATTATTAGAGCAGCTGAAAGAAGAAATTAAAAAAAAGCGACCACATTTGGCGATAAAAAAATTCTCTTTCAACACGACAACGCCCGAGTTCACACATGCTTCGTTTCAATGGCTAAAATTGAAGAACTAAAATTCGAATTGGTCGAACACCCACCGTATTCACCAGATTTAGCCCCCAGTGACTTTTTCTTATTTCTAAACTTGTAAAAATGGCTCGGTGGACAGAGATTTACGGACAACGAAGACGTCATTGCCTCTGTAAGTGCTTATTTTGAGGAACTTCCGAAAACGCACTTTTCTGAAGGATTAAAAAAACTTAAATAGCGATTGATAAGTGTATAGAGCTCCAAGGAGATTATGTTGAAAAATAAAAAAAAATTTACCCAAAAAAAATTGTTTTTATACTTTATTCTAAAGACTTATTGAACTACCCTCGTAACTCCAATTTTATGAATATAATGAACATATTATCAATATTATCTTATTTTTTGATTATTTCTTAGTAAGAAATAATTTTGTTTATATTTTTATCAGGTCAATTTTAAACACTATTAGAGAAACTATAATTGGAATCGGAAATACGACATACGAGAAATGTGACAGTTTTGATATTTGATTGATAAATTTAATTAATTTATGACAGAAAGTAAACATAAAAATGTAATAAACAATAAGCTTCAGCTTTAAACAATAATATAAGCCTATGTGAAATATAAGGAAAAAATTTATTGAAACCTCGAGTCATATAGGTTAAGGGTTTGGGATATTTCCCAATATCTCTACAATTATTTGAACGATGGATAGTATCATGAATGAAAACAAAAGAAAACTGCGTATATTATTAAGTCAGACGGGCTGGATGTCAAAATTATGATTGATTTTAAAATTATGAGCAATCAATAATTACGGAAAAAATCATAAAATGTCAAATATGATCATAATGTAGTTAATTTTAAAGTTCTGAAAAGTATTATAACCCGTTAAGGCCGAGACCTTCAAAAATTGAAAAACCAAACTTTGGAATATCTTTTAGAAATGTATTTCGTCCTTTAACTAGAGGATTTCTACAATAATTTTTTTCTTTTCAATTTTTTAAGTTTTCTTGATTTTTATGCAGTAAAAATTGATTTATATATTTACTTTACATAATTTTAAGCTTTTCACGTAGAAATCTTAAAAAGCGAAAAAAATGTGTGGGTCCTCCAGGACTCCTAATGGGTTAAACATCCGTAAAATAAAATCTATAGCTTTCTCAAAAGTCATTTTTGTGATTAAAAAAGTCTTTAAAGTGTTGATATCCAATGGTCTGAAACTCAATATAGATGTTATTGTTGTGATGGTACATCCCATATGAGATTCAAATTGACGGGTTTCAAAGATTTAAATAGGTAACTACAGACACAAACTGCATCAATTTCAGCAGATCTGGCTGACACAATCAATTGTTTATTAACTTTTATTAATTATTTATTCATATGACCATTGTTTCATAGTTAAACTTTTCTTAGATGTTATTAATATTATATAAATCATTGTTTTAAGGATAATGATAGTAGGACAAAAATTGTAAATAAAACAACAGCAGGTAATACAAAAATATTGTATTTTCTTTAAAATACGTATATGCAAAAGTGTACAAATAAGTTTTGTATAAAAAGTATACATGATAAAATATGTACAAGATCAAGTATTTTTATGCGCGTTTCCGTATGTACGTATGTAGTATGTGTATGCATATATTCATGACTTGACCGTAAGTAAACTAAGCTCTTATATTTCTAGTGGGCAATCGATCGCCTTGTACTGTAACTTTAATTTCCCATCATGTACTTTATTTCACGACTTTCAACATGCAATAGAATAGTTGAAAATCTTAACTGGAATTTTAACAGGTTGTCAAACATAAATGGAACTCGCAACTGCATCTATCTGTCAAAAATATAAAAAAAAATGTACATGTTAAAAATATTATAATAAAAAGATTAATCAAAATATAATACAAATATGCTCTTTGTATATAAACAGATTCGTTTAGTTAAAATAAGACTTATCAATATTTTAAGATTTTTTCTATTTTAAGATTTTAACCCTTAATATAATGCTTATGTATATGCATAATAGAATATTCAGAGAATACATTATTTTAAGAAAAGTAAAGTATAATGGAAGGAAAAGTTGGTAATATCTTATTGAAAAGAAGCAATGTATGCATTAGATGATAAAAAATGGTATTCTAAAGTAAGGTTATTAATGAAAGGAGACTATTGTAAACTCACCAACAATAATAATACACTTAAAACTGAAGGGTACTCTCATTAATCCCAGCCCCATCCTTCGTGGTGAGGCTTCTCATGATGGACGGGCACGTGGACGGGTACGTGGACCTTCTCGACGACGGGGTAAGGCACCGGGACATGGACCTTCTCGACGTGGTGTACCGGTACAGGTACGTGCACCTTCTCGACGTGATGGACCGGGACGTGGATCTTCTTCACATGGTGATGATGGACCGTATGCACATGGTATGGCACATGGATGATGTGGTGTTCACTGAAAATTCGCTTGTTTTTATTTCTACGAACGTCGTCTTACAAGATTTGACTAGCACATCAAAGCATTATTTATCCGAGTATTTTAATTGAATTGGCTAAATTATTTATTGGATTAGTGATTATCGCGCTGTGCTCTTTTAATGGTCAACATAAACACACATAGCTAAACTTTTTACAGTTCCAGCAGGTCCAGGTACATTATACTGGGTTGACGTGCATTTGGTCTACAGACACTTGAGTAATTAATTACCAGCCATTTGTCTTGTAAGTGTATTAAAAAATATATTTAATTTTGAGATGATACAAGCCGATTTTATGCAGTTAGGCATAGCTGATTTCTATAGAATTATACAAAATATTTTTATTTTGCTATCAATTTCTTTCGCAGATAAAAGAATATTTTTCTTATTCACGGTCGTTTTAAGACAGGTATTTTAAGTATAATTTAATGTTTATTTTCAAAAGATAATTTTCAATGACCTTAAAAATGTTGAACTCATGATTTTGAGAACAATATTAATATTCGAAAAGAATTTACACATTAAAAAAAGCGCTGCCAACTGATTTGTTACTCTCCTTTCTCAAAAAGGTATCGGTAAATCATACAGTATATTATATTATTATGCATATGTCAATATCTATTGATGGATTTGGCAAAATAAGTAATGTATATTATAAGAAATCTTGCTTGAGAATTTCATAAAAAACTTGTACTTAGGTAAACATTGAATTTTAACTGCAAATTAAGTTTTTGCACACGGTTTGATTAGATTATATCAACTGGGTCTCGAGCACGGATAAGCTAAGTACAATGTACATACACACAAATACACTCAAACATACATACTCATACACACATATACTTATATGTACATTCATTAACGTACACACACAAACGCACATGTATGCAACGTACATTTTTTAGAATACCTCATTAAAAATCCCAAAGTCAGTAAGTTATTACTGTAAATTTCAAAACAAAATATCAAAAATATCTCAAGTTATCGTTGTCTATAATAATTCAATTTTTTTATATATTTTTTTAAGAAGTAATGGTTTTTATGACACGAAAATTTACTGGATAATAATTCTATGTAAAATTAATATTCAGTTAAATTTTCATCGAATTATATATCATTTATTTTTCGACTTATAGAGATTTACAAATAGTATATTGTTTACCATGGGGGAAAAGTAGGCTTTTTTCACCCGCGTGTGAGGTTTCCAATACGAGTCGAAGGCGAGCAAACACGAGCCGAAGGCGAGTGCGTTTTGCAAGCTGAAGATGAGTATTGCAAACACACAAGGGCAAAAAAGGTCTCTCCCCCATGGTGTCCACCATATTTTTTGTCAAACATGTATTGACAACGTGTTTCTTTATGCCTATGAAGCGAAACTAAATTTGGCCGTTCTTCTACTCGGGGCAAACACATGCTTGTTAGACTGTAAAATCTGTCTACTAGAGTGTTTACGACCACCTAAACATGTGGTATCATCCAGATGATACCCCATGTTTAGGGGTGGCCTAAACTCTTGTTTTCTAAAATCAGTCTACTAAAGTGGCTCATCTAAATACGTGGTATCGTCTGGATGGTACTTGATGTTTAGTGGGGCCTAAACCCACTTAGAGCTGATTTTCGAAAATTTACTTTTCGAAAAACTACCACTTTAGTCCCGCTATATAGGCATGAAAAAACGCGTCTTTATGCAAGTGTGACAAAAATACGGCACATTCTGCATCGTTTCCGGTCTTAAAATAATGAATTTTATTCGTACTTTACTGTATAAAAAAATTCGCTTCCCAAAATACATTCTTTCATTAAAAATTTTTCAAAAAAACAAAATTTTTAGTTTATTAAATTTCAAGAAATGGCTACAAAAACCAAAATGAGTCTACAATTTTCGCTATAATTTTCAAGCCTCTCCTAAATATCGATAATAAATATCCATGCAATTTGGTTAAGGTTTACCGCGGAATATTTGAATGCGGATGAGCGACACACATCCATATCAGCGGACATTTTCTGGGAGTAGCTTATTCAAACTCAAATTCTCCAAGATAAAAAATAGTAAAAATAGTTTTTATCAACACAATGCTTTCTCGTTTAGACAGCAAAATTAGTGAAAGAGCTAATTACTACAATCGGAAATTTACTTGAGTTTTTATTAAGATAAATCCTTTATATTATTTTTGAGTTTTGACATTGGTTAATATTTTGCATTTAGAATAAATAGTTTTTCTTACATTTTATTAAAAACTATACCCATTCATGAATGCCATCGACTTATACAAAATATTTCAAATAACAAAGTAAAAAATTTTTACGGTAAAAAAATATCTAATCCAGGCGGTGTCACTATAAATTTTGCACAGAAAAAAATAACACTCTCTTACATTAGAAAATTAAACGCTTTTTTCTAATTTGAAAGTGCCATTGAGCTCCCGCATTTGATTTCTATATAATCTACGTAGTAAAAAGTGCAGTATTAACTTACTGGTGGTGTCCTCCGGGCGTCGGAGCTGCCATCACCGCGGCGAGGATTCCGCACACGAGAAGCTGTAATCGTGTAATGAATGAGTGATTAATTACTTGCATACTCACTGAGGCGTGTTATTTAGCATATGTGTTACTCTTCAAAGGTCTATATCGACTAATTGTTATGCCAATAGTCTTATTCCTCATTTCATTTCCGAAAGTGCGCGGTATAATAAATGAAGAAAACTTATATAGATAAATGTACATTTTTAAAAATTTATTTATCATGTATACGAATCGTTACCACAAAACATTTTCAGTTTTTCAATAATTATAACAAATTAATTTTTGTACGTAACAATTTAATGTATACATATATTCGTAAAAAGATCTTTTTCTTCATTACGTCTAAATAATGGATTATTGGTAAGCTATATAAATATTTAATATTTTTACTGTTTTAATAACAATTGAAAACTATCCTATTTAAAACTTAGATTATTTCTTTATATTCACGCAGTTTATAACTAAATATTTCAATCGATTTTTTATTTTCTTTGAAAATCAAATAGGCAAAACAAGACCTACAAACTGCAAGCAACTAAAACTTTTACATATAAGGTATATCAATAATTTAGACTTGTTTTAAAAATAGCTCTGTATTTTATACTGTTTTTAGTTATTAAAAAATGTACACGATTACTTGAACCCCGATATCGATTACACTAATTTTATTTCAGATAAGTCACTTCACTATCACAACGTAGGTCAAAAAAAGTCTTGTATTAAAATTTTTTCCAACAAATATTTCAGAAACTCAACGTATTTTAAAAACTTAAAACTGTTTCTGCACTCTGTCGAACTAAGCAGCAAAGCTGATTGTGAAGAACAAAATATCTTAAAAAAATAAATCGAAAACTCGGTACTCACAGCGAAGGTGTGAGAGTACATAGTTGCGATAAGTGTAGCGTTTCTTTTATAGTCGAACGGTGACTGCGTTTGGAGGATGCCGATAAGATTCTGACTTAGCGGTGGTCGAGCTTTGTGTTTATAAAGGAATCGCTCCCGCCAAAACACGCGCAGGACATGGGAGAGGCCGCGAAATGCACTGGTCGCATGCGTGCGTGCCCCCCCCCCCCGCGAACGAAAGTGGGGAACGTATAAGTGCGGAGGGGGTTGCTGTTGGTATATCGCGTTATACGCACTCGCGTTGCTTACGTAAAGTAAACGGATGGGAGCGAGAGTGGAAGCCAGCCGGTGTTCAAGGTATAATGCGCCTACTCGCGTCTTACATCGACGCGTACTTAATTCGCGCAAGTATACACCACGCCGCTCCACGTGCTTTTCGGTCGTAAAGCGCGCCGCGCGTATGGCACTTTCCTCATCTCTTGCGTCCAACAGTCTTGTATCCGATGAGTCATGAAGATGCGAGATGGAGAGTAGAAAGAGTGAGAGAGAGAAAAAAAATTAAAATTTGATGTCATTTTATTTAGGTATATTTCATAATCACATCTACTTTGAGAAAATTTAATATTCATAAAAAGATAACAAAACAATTTAAGTATTGTTGAATATAGGAGAGACCTGGAAGAAATTGAACACTTTTCATTCTTCAATTTTGATTACTACAATATAAGAAATTATTTTTCGGGACACGGCTAGTTGTCAAGAATAATGTCTCAAGTACATGCTTGATTTCTTTCAAATCCTGACTTGTTTATTTATTTTCGTTATACGAATTTCCCTGAGATACCAATTTTGCGAATACACGTGTATTTTAAATGTAACCGTAAATTTTCGTGGATAATTGTTTTTTTCGTTAAATATAGTGAATTTGTATGATCTAAATCTTTCAAATAGCATAAACAGTATTAAGCGTAAAGGTATAGTATGTACTGACATTTTTACCAAAAGTAAATACCGGAAGAAAAACTCGAGAGTTCTGTTCAATCTCGCCTCAACATATAAAAATATTTTAAAAAATTCTAACTAGTTTAATTTGCCGCTTTAACCAAATACTATATGAATACAAACATTATTAGCTCATAGGTTTATTTATATCTCTATTATATTTCGCTTTAATACAATTACAAAAAATCATTGGGATACTAAAAAGAAAACAATTATGTAATACAAATAACATAGGTATCCCTAACCTTTCATAACATTTTTATGAAGAAGTTTATACTTATATCCTCACTTTGTCAAAGCAACAACCTCCTGTTCTGCAAGTATACTTAAAACTATCGATAGTGTTCAATTTGACCCCGTGTTCAGTTTTTCCCCGGTCACCCCTATACATCTTCCGTTATCAACTCGTATTTTATGTTTTTGAAATTAGTAACATAATAAATATTTAAACTCAAAACATTTTGACTGCTATTATTTGAACCTGATTTTGTTAAATTTTTGCTACTGTACGTATAAATAGAAAAAAGTCACTTTCTGCGATAAGAAACTTTCACATTATATACTACACTCGGCACACAGACATCGTGCGCATCAGTAGTAACAGGCAGTTTGATACAGCCATATTTTACTACTTATTATTAAAGTTTAATTGTTATATGTTATACTATTATACTTCATTAATTGCGACTACCTATATTATTATGAACAAATAACTATTACTTATTAAACTTTGTGTTACTTTTAATGCTGTTAACCATGTTTAAATACCACTGAATTTTGTAAACAATTATAAAATTATATTCAGTTTTTATCGACCTAAACCAATTGGTTCATTCTTAAGGTGTAAATATTATTATGTTATTTAAAAACATCTACAATAATATTTTTTAATTTGACAAATTAAGTAATAAATATACTAAATTATGTACAACTAATGTATTTGAAATGTATTTAACTAACAACTGATAATTCATTGACATAACTTCAATTATTAACATTACAAACATAAATTCAATTATTATTACTCTCTCATATAATGTCTTAAAAAACGGGCAGCAAGAGTTAACAAATTTTGTAAACATTACATGTTTTCAATTAGTTTAAATTTAATTATAACATAGAAAATTGATAAAAAAAGTTTTAATTGACAGGTGATTCCATGGTATGAGCGGAATGATTACGACATTTTATAACAGGTGAATGTAACTATCGCACCTCATTCTAGGACAACGCTAATTTATATAATCATTCCCCTGATAACGCAAAACGTTTTTAAAACGTTTTAAACAAGTTTGAAATCAAACTCTGAGACGTTCAAAATAAAGTTGGAAAAACGTTTGGAAAGCGTTGGAAAAACGTCTGAATGTCCGCAGATTGGTTCTACATAGGATGTTGTAACACCGTTTTTAAAACATTTAAAAAAGGTTACAAAATGTTTTGAGAACAAACTAGCATAGAACATATCGAAAAAAATTGTTTAAATGGAATTTAATGTTACAAATATCTATATACATAAAAGACCATGTCCTGACTGACTGATTCATCAACGCCCAGCCAAAACCACTGGACCGATTGGCTTGAAAATTTGTGGGTACGTTCCACCCACATAGTAGGAGCTCACTAAGGAACGGGTTTTTTAAAATTCCACCCCTAAGTGGTAAAAAGGGATGAAATGTGTTTTTATGTTTTTTACTGTACTTTTGCAAGAAAATGTGATTTTAAGTTGATTCTTGCGTCAAAATATCAGAAATAGGATTATGTAAAACAAATTTCTGGATTTTTTAAAATTCCACCTCTAAGTGATGAAAAGGGGTGACATGTGTTTTTATGGGTTTTTACTGTATTTCTGCAAAGAAATAAGATTTTAAACTGATTCTTGCGGCAAAATATCAGAAATACGATTATGTAACAACCAATTTCTGGGTTTGCCAAAATTGCAGCCCTAAGGGGTGAAAAAGGATGAAATGTGTTCTAATATTTTTGTACTATATTTCTTTAATTTATCCAACGAAACAAGATTTTATTAAAGACAAAAGATTAAGTTGATTCATGCGCGAATTTTTTGAAAAAGTATAAATTTCTTCAGGTTAATTTTCAACTAAATATAATTAAGAAGAAACATAAATATTTATAAATCAATCTATGTCTATAAAAGAAGATGTCCGATACACCTACTCACTGGCTCACTTACTCACTCACTCACTCACTCACTCATCAACGTCCAGACCAAACCACTGGATCTATAGACTTGACATTTTTGCAGTATATATCTCTTATGGTGTAGGGGTGAGATAAGGGCGGATTTTACCCCCATCCACCTCTAAGAGGGTGAAAAGGAGGTAACGTGTTTTTACGTTTTTATCGATATCTTCGGAATATCGAAAGTTATGAAATCGATTTTTATCACCAAAGGTTGCCTATGAAGCTACCTAAATATCAATTTATGAATTGATGGTTACCCAAAAGGGTAACATTTTTTCTTATCTAAACCATAACACATATATATTTTATTATTATAAAATTTCAAGTCTCCAAGTCAAATAATAGATATTATTTACTTGGGAGTTCCACGCACTATTAGCACGGACGAAGCCGTGACGGGGGATGCTAGTTACCAATATTGGAGGTACCATCCGGATGATATTTGGTAATATTTGTAGCATTAAATTTCATTTAAACAATTCTTTACGATGGTTTTTTTTAAACCATTTTCAAACCCATTTCAAACGCATTTAAACGTTTTATCCAAACGGTTTAAAAACGGGTTTAAACCGTTTAAATTTTTACCATTCAAAAGTCCTCGGGGAGTTTTTCAAACGTTTCAGAACCGGTTTTACAACGGCTTATGTGGATCTGTTTTTCCAACGCTTTTCAAACGTTTTTCCAACTTTATTTTTGAACATCTAAAAGTTTGAATTCAAACGTTTTTAAAATGTTTTAAAAACGTTTTGTATTATTAGGGTCACTTCATTATTATCACTAACTGTAAGCTGATCACTGCAGAATGAAAGTTATACGGAAATGATCCTGAATAGCGATTAGAGCATTTACTTTGGCTCTTGTAAGAATAAGCGTTTTAAAAACCCGAACTGTTTTCACATTTATGTTAATGCACTTATTAGAAGTCATAGATCGAAATCTCTGGAACTATGGATTCAAGATTTAATGTAAATCTAATATTAATAATAGTCAAAGCCTAATATTTTTAGTAAACAACTCGACCTGGGAAATTTCTGGTCAAATGCGTTTGAAGATTTTTGGTTTCATTGGGTATCATTGGATCGAACGCACGTTTTCGCTAAGCTCATTGAGGGATTTCAAATGCATTCGATCAGAAATTTCTCATGTCGAGTATACATTCAGACTCCGCGTACTGTGAAGAGTCGGGACCGGCTACCCGCATACTGTCAATGCGTGGCATCTGCTCACCCAGCCAATTAGATTGAAGCACGAAGGCCATTCTGCCGCAGCAGCCAATCACACTGAAGCACTATGACCCTAATCTTAACAGTGTGCAGGGACTGAACATTAACAGTGCGCGGGGTTGGACAGTGCACGAATTCACAGTGCCCCGATTTGACTATGTAGGATCTGTTGCGAATGGAGCTCCGGCAGTTTATACTATAAGTACTGAGATGTGGAAGGTTGGTATGTAACTGCCGAAGCTGCTGACGGAAAATCGTTCCACATCAGGTGGTCCGGTTATCAGCTAATGAATAGTGAGCTTCTTGCGTAAAAAGGTAATTGCATTTATCTTTCCTTGACTTTCAGCAGTTTTTGGAGACACATAAGGGAGAACGGTGATAATCTGAATATTAACACATCGTGTTAAAACTAAACAGACATATATACTAAATGTTACAATAAAAGGCTGAAACTTATTAAATAGTTAGTTTTAACCGTTTGATGATTATATATATATATTCTAATATGATTATGTACTATACAATTTATTATGCAAGAATATACTATTTTTTATAATGGTGAAAAATAGAAGTCACAAAATATAATGAGCCCAAGTTAACCTCACTTTCTTGTGTACGTATATATCATCACTCCTTTTTTATATTTCAGAATAAGGTTATCGGCGTATTCAGCCATGAGCATACAAATATGGACAAATAAGTATAAAGCCATAGTAAAATGAACTATATTAGCAACTATTTGAATTATTATTATTTTTTGATTAATTGTCATCGAGATCAATGTACACATTGTCCTCAGAAGCTCAGTATACATCGGCTGATTACTGGGCCAGTCGATTTGGAACAATTTTTCGGCAGCAGCTCCGGCAGTTAAATGTATACCAACCTTCCAAACCTTACGTATCGTATAAACTTAATTCAGGTTTTATTAGATGTTTTATTAGTTTATTTGTCAGCTGACAAATAACCCGATATTTTACAGCGAAATCGATAAATGTTCAATATTGTTAGACTCCGGTTTTTCACACTCTTTATTATAGCTTTTTGTCAGTTATGAATTAGCTTAGAAATCAGCTGATACATCATTATGCCAAAATATCAGGGGACATGTCATCTGACAAATCCATTGACATATCAGCTGATATTTTGCAACAGGACACACACACACACACACACACACGCACGCACGCACGCACGCACGCACGCACGCACACACGCACGCACGCACACACACACACACACACACACACACACACACACACACACATGCATGCAGGCACACATGTGTACATTCTTTCGGAGAAGTATTCAACCTCACCAATTCAAATAATAGGTTTCTACGCTAAAAAATAACCAAAAATTTGTTGCCATAACAATGCTTCTCTCTCTCTGTCTGTCTGTCTGTCTCTCTCTCTCTCTCTCTCTCTCTCTTTCTCTCTCCCTCTCTCTCTCTCTCTCTTTCGATTTCTTTCGACGGCTTTATTCAAAATATGGTTCAACATTCTTTTTAATCAATTTTCGTTCATAAAATAGCTCATATAAAAATAAAAACCCATAGTACATTGCAACAATTAGTTGAAAAACGTGAAGAAATTATAATAGAATAATAAAATTTAAGTAACAAAATTTTATCTCATGAAAAATTGATTATACTTGCTTGGTTTTACAAAAGCATCAAATGTTGAGTTTGATGACAGTTTGAAACATACTCTTGTTCTGGGAGTATGATATGGTGAGATACAGATACAAGAATTTTTTTAAACTAGGTATGACCGTAAACCCCAACATCATCAGCATATAGAAATGGCGCGAGTTCTAAAGACTTATTTGTTCCTTTTGACATTGTCGAATAAATATAGTCGTACTGTAAATACTATTTAAATAACTATATACTATCAGAGTACTGCACGTCGTATGAGAACTCCATTTAAATTATGAGTGTTAACAAAAATTTTGAAAAACGTAATCAAACCTTATGCCTAAAGGATCTTCAGTATGTGAAAAAATATTGTTCAATTTTCATCTCATTCATAACAATTTTTACAACAAACAATTTTTATACAGATAGCAATAATTAATTTATATTTTTTATTTACATTTTCATTCTATTTTTATGTGCTTTATAATGTGTTAAAGATTATAGTGGAAACAGCATCGCTAACTTTAAAATGAATTAATTTCATCCGACTATTCATAAATAGGAAGTGAAATCAACATGAAACCATACGAGTACTCTATATCAAATCATGGAAGTTCATATCAAATAAAAGAACACTCGATAGTAAATAGAAAGTGAAATTATGATACAAATAGGAATAAAAGATGTCAAACGACGAAGCAAAGAAAAGAAGAGCCTTCAGAGAAACAGCGTAACCGGGTTTTTGGTCACACATGCATATAAACGAGCACTTTAAAAGTGCGCGCAACTATAGCGCATGTGTAACGACCTCCGCAGGGTTGTTACGTCTTCTCGCTCATAGCCGGTTACAAAATTTTGTGCTGGCCGCGACATGACGTTAGAGAAGCCGAAGCTTCCGGTAATATTATAGCAAGACTCTGGAATTTTCTCCGGAACTCTGGAATAGACTTATACTTACGTACAGGACTTATTTAAACGCTCGCGAGTATACTTAATATCAAACAATCCGCTTCGGAGCGTTCGGTCGCTTGCGCGCTCGCTCACATGCAGTGAAATTTCTAATTGCGTGTTCGAAGAAACGAGACGCATACGTACATATATATATATATATTATATGATCGGTGCTTGGACGCAGGCACGCTCTACTATACTTTAAAGTCGGCGGATACAGAAAGGCGTGTTTCGCGCGGGTAAGTGTAGAAATTTTTTATCCAAGTCGCCGATTTTTTACCTCGACGATCCCGCATCTAAAAATGGAGCGTACTAAATGATTTTTATCCTGGAATATGATATACGATATTCACCGTAATTCAGTTCCGTTTTGAGAAGATGGTCATAATCTGCGAATGGAAAAATTCTTTATTTGTCCGGGAATGTAAATACTCTGAGTAAATTACTTGTGAAGTAGGAAGAAGTAAAATAAAATAAATAACAAAATTTTAAAAACTACACTTTTATTGAAATGTACTAAAAAGGAATAAATAATTTTGGTTTCTGATATAGCAGTATTTTCACGATTACATTACTATATGTATTACTATAAAAATAGAATTATCGGGCGCTCATCAAAAGATTCAAATTACATCATTTAATACATAACCTACTTTTGATCGAACTCCCCACGGTTTTATTTTTAGTAATATAGTAATATAATCGTGAAAATACTATATCAGAAACCATAATTATTTATTCCTTTTTAGTACATTTTAATAAATGCAAAGTCTTTAAAAAAAATTTTATTTAGTTTATTTTGTACTTTTTTTAGTCATTTAATTGTTAACATTTCAGTTATACACACAAATCGCATACCCAAACACTCAACGCTTGATTATTTCGGAACGTGTTTGAATTTAACCTGCAAAATATATCAATATATGCGGTATATAATATAGACATATTTTGTAGGTTAAATTCAAATATATTCGGGTAAATTCAATCCGTGTTGGATGTATACACCCAAAGGTAAAAATTGAATAATGTTAAATTTCTGGATCCAGATAAGTGACCAGAGGGCACCACCTAATGGTGTCTGTCTGATACATACATATATAGATATGAGTGATTCCATGTCAAGTGAGCATGTCCAAAAATAAAAATGTCTAATACTTTGAAAATATGTTGGTATGTGTACCCAGAATATGTAAAACAAAATCAGACCTCAAGGTGTTATATGTCAAGGGCAATTAAAGGTTGAAAAATGCTTTTTCTTTTAATATTTTGAGATTTTGCCAACATTGTTTGATTTATAGTTAAGAAATTAGTGCCTTTTGAGAAAAAGGTGTAAAAACATTTTTGTTCAAAATGAGGTAAAGAATATAAAATAATTTTAATAGACCTTATTATGATACTTTGTAAACTCATGTATTATGATATATTGTGATATTAAGATTCTAGAAAATCGCCATCAGCTTATTAAAAAAAATACTCTTAAAATTAAGTTTTCCATATTTCCTTTAATTCTAATCTTGTTAGAAAATGGTCTCAAACTGAATATAATTTTTTCAGAATTTTTAAATAGCGCACTTTTCTTCGGTATTTCTTCTTTATAAAGCCTTGCATTATGATGTATTATAATATTCAGATTCTAGCCAATCGCCATCACCTTTTTCAAAGCAAAAAATCTTAAAATTTAGTATTTCATGTCAGCTTTCATTATATACCTCGTGCAAAATACCCTCAAGCTAAATATAATTCTTGCAGAACTTTTAAATGGTGAATTTTTATTACAGTTACACAATGGAAATATCGAAAAATAGTTCGCTATTTAGAAATTTTGCAAAAATTATATTCAACTTGAAACCATTTTCTAACAAGTCTAGAATTAAAGAAAATACGAGAAACTTAATTTTAAAATTTTTTTTTTGAAAAAGTTTATAGCGATTTTCTTGAACCCTAATATCAAAATATATCACAATAGGGTGTAATATTTTTTTTAGATTCCTTATCTTACTTTGAACAAAAAATGTTTCACTTTTTTCTCATATGTCCGTAGTTTTTGATTTCAAAATCAAACAATGTTGGAGAAATCTCAAAATATTAAAAAAATCGCGTTTTTCAACCTTCAATTGCCCTTGACATATAATACCTTGGGATCTGAATTTCTTTTTACATATTCTGGGTACACATACCAACATATGTTCAGAGTTTGGACATTTTTATTTTTGGAAATGCTCACTTGACATGGAACCATCCATATACAAACTTTTTGTTATATCTCTAGTACATTACAGTTCCAAAAAATATTTTTTTCGCTTACAATATAACAATATCGCCTATAAGTGTAAATATATAGTTTTGCAAAATAATAAAGTATAATATCACTGTATTACTATAAAATCGGAAATTATTGTAATTCGGAAATCGTTGCAAAAGAATAATTCTAACTGATACAATAGATGCGTGTAATTTGATAAAATTGTTTGAGAATGTGTAGAAATAAGTTTTACTCTACGATGTGCTTGGTTTTTAGATGGTAATAATAATCATGTTATACTAGTGCACGGTAAAACATTAGAAACCTCAACCAACTGCCGTTTCTTGAGGGTATTTCCCGTTTGAACGCTCGCTTTCATTGAGCAATTTTCACGCTTTTTTTGGCAACAATTTATAAGATTAGGTTACACCTGATGTTTTGCATATATATATATGTACCTTCGGAGCTGTACTTTCGAAGCTGTATACGAACTTCTATGGCTCAAATCCTATCGGGCTGAAGCTTTACCTTAAGTTCTTGTATAAACAAAGATAATCTGACCTGCAGATTTAAGAAAGATGTCAATTCTGAATATTGACGGCAGTTTTAAAAATATATATCAAATATATCCGAAAAAATACCTATTTCTCAACTTTTAATGGCTATATTTTGGATTCTAGGGGCTTTCCGGGGCTGAAAATTGAGCTACATTCATATTTTGTGTAGTACTATAATAGATCTCGGAGCCAGCTGATTTCGAGAACCCCCTTTTTTAAAAAGTACTGGAATTACCCATATACATATGGGTCATTCCAATACTTTCCAAACAAACCTTTCGCACTTATATCAGGGATTTTGCCGAAGATTTTTTATATGAAAGTACTCATCAAAATAAACTGTCAAAAGAATATTTAGCCCCTAAGGTCCCCTTAGCGACCTAGTAGAGTGTTCTAAATTTTTAAAACTAGCCAAAAAATGGCTATTTTCAAAAAGTTTGAGAGAGCTCTTATTAACACAAAATTGAACGTAAAAAAAATGATTTTTTCGCCTTGTTACAAATTTAAAAAAGATATATTAGACGTCCGTGACAGCTTAACGGGTCACCCTTAACGGTTAGGTTATGTTTGATCGTTTGCCATTTTATGTAATCAAAACGGATTTAGGTACTTTTTCGGAAATCGTCAAGTTGGTACCCCTGTAACTTGGTTCTATTACAACTTTTTTTGCTGTAACTTTCAGAAAACATAGTTCGAATATTCTAGAAACTAATGCTATTGGTTTGGTTTTGCCTTTTGAATATATAGAATAACTGTGAATTTTTTCTAGCTTGTTTTTTCCACCTAAAGTAAACGACATACTACGAGTATTATAGTCTGACGCAATTTACGTAAGATACTATACATTACGGTCAAATAGGTGCACGGTAGAAAGAAAGCTGACATTAAAACCTTTAATTTGAGTGGTCGGGGCATCATTGAGGATATTTGGATGAAAAGTTAAGCTCGTTTCAAAATTGTGAAAAAATTTAGGTGGCAACATGGGAGGCCTCAAGTGCCGGCAATTTAGGAACGCGCCTTGTTCGCATCTTGCGGCCTCATGTATATAAAACTCTAAATAATATAGACATAAGAAATGAAAGAAAAAAACATTTTATGGAAGTCTATTACAAAAGAAAAAAAGCAGATCAAGATTCTCTTTTTTATCTAATGTCTATTGATATCATAAAAGGACAGAACCTCAATATCATAGTTATATCTGTCCCGTCGCGCATACTTTCCAATAGGCGCTAATGCGCCATTTAATATTAAACAAAACTTTGGCATAACATATATATATACGTTGTAAAAATGGTGTCATAAATGGGCAAACATTAATGCGATTTTTGTTGGTTTTGCATCGATTACGAACAAGCAGAGGTTCAAATGGACTTGAAAAAATTCTAGCATGTGTATAACAATTATATAAATTCTAGCCTAACGTTTGATACAGTCTATAGAAACTCGCCTTTTTCAGAAAAAAAAACTTTTTTTCACAACATAGTAACCAATATTTCTTGAAAGTTTCAAAAGGATTCGTTAAAACTTCATGCGCATATAACTTTTTAAAGTTAGAAAAATCAGTTTCGAGAAAAACACGTTTAAAGATTTAACTTTGTATGTTACCTTATGTAAATTGTTTTACTTGAACGCGTATAACTTTGTTAAAAAATCGAGTTATGATATCTGGTAGATTTTGAGACATTCTAACAATTTATTACAAAGATTAATAAAATTCAATAAAAAAAATTAATATTTTGGTAAAAAAATACTAGAGTCCTACCTTCTGCAATACAGATTTTGATAAATGGATGTTATCCTTAAAAACATAATGATACTTCTAATATGATAATTAAACTTTTTCAATTGTAAGGGGTTGGACCTGCACTCAAACAATGTGTATAAGGTTTAAAGGGTTTTTGAGGTAAAAATAATTGTCAAAAATCAATAAACAATATTCAAATGAATTCAAACAAAAATAAATTTTTATCCAGTCAGTTTTTTTTAATAATACAACTTTTTTGTTATACTTAACAAAAGTGTTTAATAAAACAATTATTTTTTCGAGTAACTTTAAAACTGCAAAGCGGAATAAATTTAATAGTAAATTTAACTTTTCATGAGCTAAACTTACTAAACTTTTATTTACAGAAAAGACTATTGTAAGTGCATTCCTTTACTAAAACATTAGTATATATTACTAACTTTTTTATTTAAAGTTATTAGAAATATTTAGTTGTACTCTTTTGCATTAGAAATTTTAATACATTTTTATTTTACTAACCTATGTTATACCCTATATTTAAAACTTTTCTCAATATGTATCATTGCATAACTGAAAAAATCGTTGCTACGAGTAACTGCTTTGGAATTATGGTTTTTCAAAGTGATATCAATTATACTGTAATAATTTATGTATAATATGTTGGTTATCTAACGAATTCCGAAAATTGTTTATTTGTTCCTGTTCTGAACGGGTATAATTGTTGACTAGCCAAAACCTTGGGAGAAATGTATTACCGTAATTGTTTAACAATACTTTATTATACAATGTTTTTTGTTTAAGTTATATATTTTTAATTAATACTTGAAGTATACAAAGACGTTTTTTGTACACCAGTGGTATTCCATTACTGTATAATGTAGATAGCAGATAGAAGATAACTGAGATGATTATCTCGCACACGTGCGCGTATACCCACTATGTATAAAGAATTATCGATAGTAGTAAAAAATATCTATAATCGTACGAATTGATTCGCAGCATCTGTGACGCCTGGACCACACCCGAGATGATCATCTCGCACGTGCACGTACACCTAATATATTGTATAAAGAATCATCGAATATTCTAAAAAATATCGATCATAGTAAAAATTCACATCTGAGATGATCATCTCACATACATGTACGTACACCTACTATAAAGAATATCGATCATTATAATAGTAGATTACGATACGTGTGACCTAAGTAGTCCTTTACAGCACGGCGTGTATTAGCGCCCGAGCGTAGTAGAGGCGATAAGCACGGTGCATTAATGGACTACTTATGTCACTGATAGGCGTGACATAAGTGCGGGCTTAGGCCACGCAGATCTATAAAAATCATTTGCAGCATCCAAATATCTCAATCACGTACACGGAGAGAAAAACTGCGCCGTATTAACGTTGTTGTGGTAAGTCAAATCAGGGGTAGGGTCACACCGCCAGCGCTGTTGTAGAACAAAGCAGTTATAGCTTGACTCGCTGCCCAAACACGAGTAGCCGATATGACAGATATTTGAGGTTAGCTTTTCGAGTATTCGGATTCCGTACCTATTAACTTATATTTTGCAAAGATTAATGGTTAATGTGTCTGAAGACTGAAAAATGTATTTCCAACGTAAATTATCGATTTTCATCATAAGAGTCTATGAGAAATTTGCAAAACTTAGTATATTAACAGTAATACGTTTCTGAATCACAAAGCTGTAACTGATTTGTTCCACAGCCGACACTGCTTGGTGATCATGTCATTCTACTGCTTGAGCCACTAAGGCTGTAAGTGCCGGGGTCTCCGGTAGATGTAGCCAAGTTTTTCTGTCCGGGGGGAATAGACTCGTTCTTTCCATCGAGTATTTCCCTAGTAGCTCTTGACATGTCCTTTTTAAAGAACTGCTGTACTCTGGCAAACTCGCGGCGACGTTCCTGCCTTCGTGGCACGGGCCGCTCATCTAGTATGTTATGTCCCTTCGTGGTTTACGTGGCCTCGGTGGAGAAGGTGGTGCGAAAACAGTCCTAAGCTACTCACTGCAGGCGGACGACACATCTCTTCCCTCCAGCATACCCGCGGATATTGCCAGCAAACGATCAACATGCCATCCGTCTACCTTCTCGACGACCACCTGAAGGCGATCGATTGCCGAGGGAACACTGTCATACATGTCACTCCACCGCGGAGAACTTGACGCACTGAATCTTGGGGAATACTGCGATTGCGCAGGTGGAGCTGCACATTCCAGAATTTCCGGCTCAGCGATAATTCTGCTCACTGGGGAAGAAGCAGGAGTGTCGCTAACGTCCTCATGTATACGTCTTGGTGATGCTGAGACAGCCTGCGCCGCCTCTGGGACAGCTTTCAAGTCATCAAGTGCTGCCTTGACCAGTTCCTTGTATGCTGGTCTTGTGCGTATACTTTGATATGCCGACAGCGTCTTACTTCCTCCCATGAACTTCATGAGGTGCACGTTGATCTTGTGCATTCCTCCATTCACTATCGTTACCCCTTCTTCCCTTGCAATTGTTCTCAGTTCTTCACAGGCCTTTGCTCTATCCACATTGACCTCTTCGTTGACCCTTTCCAGACGGGCGCTACGTCGGTGTACTTGGTGGGAAAGGAGCGATCGCAATCCGGGCACGGAAAGCCCAGATCCGCCTGTGCAGATGTTGATGGTGCTTGCACGGGCGGCGTGCGTTCATGATTATTGGAATCCGGTGGAGCAGGAGGAGCCTGTAAAGTTGGTTGTTCCTCCTGACGGTCGCTTGGTGCGCTAGGTTGCGCTAATGTCCGATCCATGAAATCGACTGCCCTTGGCGCCCGCGTAGGTAACTAGCCACGCAGGCCTTCGGGTTCGCCATCCGGTACCTCTCCCAATCGTCACTGATGTTCGTGACATACATACATACATGCATACATACATGCATACATTCTTACATACATACATACATGCATACATTCTTACATGCATACATACATACTTACATGAATACATGCATGCATGAATGCATACATCCATACATACATACATACTTTCATATATGCATACATCCATACATACATACACGCAAACACGCACACATGCATATACGCACACACGCAAACACGCACACACGCACACACGAATACACGCACACACGCAAACACGCACACACGCAAACACGAACACACGCACACACGCACACACGCACACACTCACACACGCATCACTAACCACAAGAAAAGTATGAATTATATCATCACAACCCACAAAAAATGTATGGATTATAAAAATCATTATAAAACAAAAATGAATAGACGAAATTTAAAAAGACTTTTTAATTTTGAATCTTTATAATAAAACAAAAAAAAATAGCTTTCAATAGACAAAAATTAGTACCTAATATCCAACCAATAAATGCCCAATTTAAAAAAAAAATCATAAAAATGAAGAATCATTATAAAACAAAAACGAGTTGATGAATCTAAATAAAAATTATTTTAAATCTTCATCAAAAACAAAAGAATGAGCTCCGATTCGTAAAAAATTACCGTGTAATACCCAAATAGACAATCAAAAATTAAAATAAAATATAACCTGAAATATCTTGAAAAATAAAAGACCTCATATTCTGGTCAAATAGCTCAGCCAAGAGATAGTGGAAAGCTACCTTTTCCATCTTAATTTATTTATAAAGATTTTCCATCATATTTTTTCAAATTATTGCCATTTAAGGTGATGCTAAAGCCACCTATGACCGATAAATACAAGGATCCACTTTTCTCATTACATTTTCAATTTTTAGTAAATATCTCTATGGAAAGTTGTTATTCCAATCAAAAAGAACAACTTTCCATAGAGATATTTTCTTAAAATTGAAAAATGAATGAAAAAAGTGGTTCCCCGTATTTACTAGTAACACAGGGTTTAACATCACCTTAAGGGAGTACTATCGGTACTCCGTGAGTCAAATAAGTGTTTGGACGTTTTTACTTCCGTGGTAAGCCAAATCGTGTGCGTAAATGGTTGAGTTTTAGGTTTGAGTGAGTGAGTGAGTGAGTGAGTGAGTGAGTGAGTGAGTGAGTGAGTGAGTGAGTGAGTGAGTGAGTAAGTAAGTAAATAAATATTGACTCATTTATTAAACTTAATTACAAATTTGGATTTATTTTTATATATTTATTGGTTTAATTTAAATTTTTTACTTTTCGATAATTGGGGAGTATAATGCCTGTATCTCTAACGTAGATGCATTTAGTTCACATTTTTCGTAAAATAATTAAGTGAAAATTATCGATGTCTGTACTTGATATACTTCCGAAAATCGGTGGTATATATTACTCAGCTGTATAAACGCGTATTATTATTAAATAAGCCTAACTAACCTGTTTCTAAGATTTTCGTCTTACTATTTCACGCATTATTGCGTACAATTTATACACTCACGTATATGTATATATGTCTTAGAGACTGGCATCATTTAATTTCACAACAGCATAATATATGTAGAATAATAGTGTGTAGAAATTTATATAATAGCCTCGATTTGAACTATCGGTGTGAGCGTAATGTAGACTGATTAGCTAAAACTTCCTTAAGATGAAATATTTTTCTCTTAAAGAAAGAGGGTGTAACTCACATTTACATTTAAATAATTATTACAAAATTAATCAATATTCTTGAATGCTAATTTTGGCTATTCCAATTGTCCCTACGTCATCGGAAATAAAAGCGTTTACTTCATTCATTTTACTAATTATGTACCTTACCTACTTTCTCATTTTTATTTATTATTTACTTAAAAGAGATTGAGATATTATTCTTGAAATTTTTAAATAACTGAACTACCTGCAGTTTTTAACGTAATTTAATCAAATTTTTATATCTTAAAATATAGTAGATACATAAAATCTATACAAAAACTTCAATACTAATGTATATAAAACAAATTTATTTTAGAATGCAGGCGATAGATTTGATTTTACTAATATACTTTTTTTCCGAATAATATTTGTGAAGGTAAAAAAAAAGTTTTGCTAAAAATGTTTTGAGATACTGGGAATAAAAATACACTATTTTTAGAAAATGTTTGTATGGATATGTGTGTGTGTGTGTGTGTGTGTGGATGTGTGTACGTGTGTGTGCGTGTGTATTTATGTGTGTGTGTGAGTGTGTTCGTGTGTGAGTGTGTTATGGTGGTCCAGAAATTCCCAAATCTCAAATTTTCTATTTATAACCCCTTCAAAATGTTGTAATTGGCTTAAAAATGATATAGTTTTCGGCCGGTTGCCTGAAGTTAAGGTGATGCTAAAGCCACCTGTCACCGACAAATACGAGGATCCACTTTTCTCATTCCATTTTCAATTTTTAGTAAATATCTCTATGAAAAGTTATTATTCCCTGGTAGAAACGTTCCCCATATGTTCGCCAGATTTTACTCTATTTTATAGGGAATGGCCAATTTCTGCTTAAAAGTCTGGCCAGAAACCCCGCTACCTGTCGACGTTTACTCGTCAGAAACCTGACCAACTTATGGTTAATGAATAAATAAATAAAAAATAACGTTTAACGAATTTTTATAAGTTAATAATGATTATTATGTCATGGATTTAATAGCTTATTGTTAATAGAATGCTAAGATATATTTGGGATAGATTCGAAATAAAAACTAAAAACTTATTTCATTAAAAGTTTTTTTAAGGTTAGGGTTTTATAATTAAAAATTTATTTGATTTTTTTATAAGACATAAAAAAATCAAATAAATAATCGAATAAAAATTTGCATGCTGTTTTAACGCAGAAGTACTATAATGGGATTTACATTTTCAATAATTTTTTAGGGTTATGTAAGCTATTTAGATTTTCTATAAATTTCTGGTCAGATGCTGGTTTATTTCTGGCGAACTATTAGGAAACGGATCTGCCCAATAGATCGTGAACCGACCATCTAATATGCTCAATTTTCTACCAGGGTTCCAATAAAAAAGAACAACTTTTCAGAGAGATATTTTCTTAAAGTTTAAAAATGAATGAAAAAAGTGGATCCCCGTATTTACCAGTAACACGCGGTTTAACATCACCTTAACATTAAGAATAAACAGCTTTTAACATTTGATTTTGAGCACTTTTATTACATTAGGTAAACTACAAAAAATTGTATGTTAATTTATCCAGCTACTAATATTTTTACGTTTATTATAAGTTTATTAACAACTTCATCGCATTAGGCAAGTCAAAACAATATTTTCCTCCTAAATAAAATTTTAGTTTGCTCATTTTCAACTAAAATACCTGCTATTTTCGACGAATTTTCATGGCAGTACATTTTGACGAATTAATACGTTCGACGTCGCATTTTGAATAGTAAATCGATCATAATATATAGAAAAATTAAGTGACAATTGGATATCTTGGGTTTTATATGCCAACCAATTATTTTTTTTTTTTTTTTATTTAATTGGCTCTCAATTCTATTTAAATGCACATATTTTAGGAGCCAACTTAAATTTAAAAATTTTAAATAATAATAAAACTTTACTCATTTGAACTTCTTTACTTATAAGGGACCTTTTATAACGATATGAGAATTATGATTTACTATATAATAAATAATAAATGACTACGAGCTCTAATCTGTATTTTCAATACTTAACCTATTTCTGATTTTAAATGAAAAAAATTGCCATCTTGCATGTCGTACTAATTTGAAAATCAAGATTTGATCGTGTACTTGATTTGCAGTAGCTACTGGTAGAAACGTTGACTAACTATTCGCCATATAATGCCTAATTTTATGGTGTGTGGTCAATTTATGGCCTATATTATGGTCAATAACCCAACTTATGGCCGACGGTTTATGGCCAAAAGGTGGTGTAATTTATAGATTTATTTATAAATAAAATTTAATGATCCTAAAATAATTCAATACGAATTAGATATTTAAAAGAGAACATATAATAAAAAAATTATACTAGTATGTTGCACACCGAGCCTACATGCTGAAAATATTCAAACCTAATCTACAAATATTTTTTCTTATATTTCTTTTAAGATATGTACGGTAAATTTTAGTTTAATTTAATCGTCTGCATTAATAAATATATATTAATTAACAAGTAAATACATAAATTGGAACAAATACGGCTTATTTATTTGCGTTGAATTTGTCGAATTGCTCTAGCTCAACGACTTAAATAAAAATTTATTTAGTGGTTAAGTACCATTTACTTGATTCTATTGGGCACCTTTTACTCAGCAATCCTGCTCAACTTTTTAAGCAAAATCTGCTAAACTGCTCAGAACGCAAAACTAAGTTTTTCTTTATATGTTTCAAACAGATAAGGGTCTGCTCTCTCCCTAGACTCCAAGCTATCAACACACCGTGAATGTATGCATGTCTGCATGTGTGTTGGGACACATAAGCATAAGAATAACATTGATTGGTATATATATATATATATATATATATATACCAATCAATGTTATTCTAATGTTTACGTTTATTGTATATACGATAAATAAGAAGAATACAAACTTATTTCTCTTGTATCTGTATATTTCTGGTGTACCTATATATATATATACTAATCAATGTTATTCTTGCGTCTTATGTTCTTATATGATTTTAGCGCATAAACAACCTATAAGCGCCCGACGCTGTTCGCGTGCGCATGGACTTACGAGGTCTGTCCCAAAAGTAGGGGAAGGTGGGGCACGATGGGTTTGGCGGGTGGATTGGGCATTCAAATGTTCACTAAATAAATTAATATTCTAACATGATAGTATTTTTTATATGTTGTAAATAGCTTTTACTTTTTCCCTCTGCAAATCCTAAATGAAAAAAATTAATACAAATCGTATGAGAATTATTAGAAATTGAGGACTTCAAAACGTTGTGTTTTCCATAATTCTAATCTATTTCTCAAGAACAAATAAATCATATGAGCTTCGAAAGGGAATTACTTTTACAGTTTAAATCGTAAATTTTTAATAGTATTTTTGATTGATGATCTCCGATGCTTAGGAAAAAAGTAATATTACATATAAAAATACTCTAAAATGGGGCACGACTGGCACCACTAGCGGGGCACGATTGGCATACGTGAGTCGTCAATTTATTTCCGCCGAGTTTAACAGCTGATTTTCTTAACCTTACTTTTGCGCCCTTAACATTTCGGAGTCGGAGTCTTAGATGTTGGTGAAAGAGTCAGTGTTAATGAAATGGTCTGGTTTTTAGTTTTGATCCTCAATCCTATAAAATGCAAATTTAATAGTAACGTCCAATATTTTGTTTTAAATAAATTTTTCATTAATTTACCGTGCCAATCGTGCCCCACGGGTGGGGAAAATGGGCAGTTTTAGCGGTATTGTACTTTGCATTGTAAAAAACAATGCAATATATATTTTATAATAAAAAATAATGTATCTAAATCTTGAGATATTCTACTTTAAGAAGCACTTTTAATAATTTGTATCGGTACAAAATAGAAAGTACAGGATTCTTTTGAAGTTAGGGTGCCCGTACTGCCTCACCTTCCCCTATCCGACCTACGTTCATATCTTCGCGCGGAGAGACTCAGGCGACCTCTGGAGGGTACGAACGTCACCAGCAACTCCTAACCTTCTCGTCAGTAGCCTGAGATACCGATGAAACGCCTTAGTTCCCGCGCAGCGTGTATTTGTTTACAACGACTTTTTTGTGTTCGTCGCAATTTGCTCATTGCTAAAAATGGCAGAACGAACCGAATAGCGAATTTGCATAAAATTTTGCTTTAATCTCGGTAAAAGTTGTGCGGAAACTATTGAAATGTTGCAAAAGGCCTTTAAAGATGAGTGTATGGGCAAAACACAAATAAAAGAGTGGTATAGGCGGTTCAAAAGTGGCCGCACATCTGTTGACAGTGATCCTCGTTCTGGTCGACCTTCGACGGGAACATCGTCGGATAATGTCGAGCGTGTGCGTGTCGCAGTTGAACAAGATCGTCGTTTGACTGTGAGAGAACTGCAAGATGAACTTGGAATACCAAAAAGTACTGTTTGGCGAATTTTAACCGAGAATTTGGGAATAACTCGTGTGTGTGCAAAATTCATCCCGAAACTGATCTCAGACCAGCAAAAAAACCTTCAATTACAAATCGCTCAGGACAATTTGGAAATGATTAATAGTGATGAAAACTTTCTTAAAAGGGTTATTACAGTCCTGATATAGCTCCCTGCGACTTTTGGCTGTTTCCTCGATTGAAAATGCCGCTTAAAGGACATCGATTCGACAATAAACAGACTGTTGAAACTAATGCGACGAATGCACTAAAGGCGATTCCGAAGTCTGACCTTCTAGAGTGCTTTAATAAGTGGAAACATCGATATGAGCGTCTTGTTCAATCAAATGGGGACTACTTTGAAGGATGCCACCCCCCGGATGACGAAGAATAAATCAAGCGCCGAGAAATCGAGGTAGGTCGGATACTTTTGGGACAGACCTCGTATACTATACTATACTGAGCATCATGGGCATATATTTTACGTATAGAATCAGAGTTAAAATTTGTAGAATGTATGAATACTGCATGTTTGCTTATATATCTCCTCGCATCAGTAAGCTAAATTTTATATTGTAAATTCATTTATCTTTACTCATATTATGGTCAACTTATGGTGTAAATGTTGGCTACAAATTGACCACGGAAGTTGGTCAATAGATAGCGAACAGGTCATAAATGATGGTCAATTTTCTACCAGGGATATTGTTACTCATAATGCATTCGTCGGAAAAGTAGTAGAACATTTTGTTATTTATCAAATAAATTAATTTTTATTTGTTTTTTTATGAAGATACGAGTATGAAATCAGAAAGAAAATTAAAGATGCATCGAATTATTTTCGTTTTATAACGATTTTTCTATTTTACTATATTTAGAAATCCATAATGTAATAGGGAACTTGCATGAACAAATCTATTAGATCCGTCAGATAGAATATCTTCTTTGAGCTATGAATTAGAAAAAGATATAGGAATTTAAAATTATTTATTAAAACAAAAAATTTTGTACTGGAACAGTTTTAATTTGAGGAAGCTAAGTGCCAATTAATTGGCAGCGGTTTTTCTTTTTTTGTAGATAATAGTACACAAAAAGAGCATATTTACACTAGTTAAGGTGCCCCTACGACAACCTTAAAATATTTGTGCAGCCAGACAATCTTCAGATAAAGATATTATTTTGATTATCGTTTTGCGCAACAATCATCGGTAAATTTTGATCAGCTTCAATGTATGTATTCGTTTATAAGGAAAATTTTTTCTTTTAAAAAAAATCTATAACTGAATAGAGTTTTTGATATTTTATAATCAAAAATTCTCGCTCGCGAACAAAAAATATACTTAAACCGTACCAAACCCTACAAAAAATAAAAAATAATAACAAATACCCGCAGCCACTTCATTGGCACTTAGCGTACCCTCAAATTTAATTAATTATTTCTATATGAAATTATTCGATCTAATATACTAATTAAATTATATAAGCAGATGTAAGTACGTCGATTTAATGAATATTCTTTTTGATATTCCTAATCATTTAAAATTTTTTCAACTATTTTCCATCATGGATTTGCGAGATATATCTGTTTTAACGAAAACTGACGTGTACCTATACTAAAAGTAGAGAAAAAAGCCTATCCAAAATTTACGATTGTAAAAGATAGGTAATTTTATGCTCCTTGTAATGCATTTACACTGTATTGATCACATTATTTCTAACGTGTCACAAATCCCGAGAAACACACGTATAAACGTGTATACGCACACGCACATACACACACGCGCGCACTCATGCACGCACGCCCACACACACACATATTCTAAAGATAGTGTATTTTTATTCTAAATGTCTCAAAACCTGGTTCTATAATATTTTAGCAAAACTTTTTTTTCCCTATCACAAAGCTTCCTCTTTAAAGAGCAAAAATAATAAAATATCACTAATAACATAATAATCATATTGCCCCATAAATATGTACATAAAATACATAAAATGCATAAAATGCAAAAAAAGTTTTGAATATCCGGAGGATGGCAGACAGAAGGATTTCCCAAGAAAATTTCTTGAAAATCATTATTTTGTACATATTCATATATACACACACACCCGTAGTCAAACCCGTAGACAGAAAAATTTTTTTGGCTGAAACTTTTTATATGAGTTAAGTATTGTCAAAAAACTATATATATAAAGTTTTAGATCTCAAGACCCAATATATTTATAGTTATGGGCCTATTAAAAATCAGCTGTTTATTATTTTTCACATAGAAACAAATCTTTAACGATTTTTAACGCAGATTGGGTGCGATTTTTAGAAAAATTTGTAAGAACTTTTTTTCTTGTAATCTGTAGAATTATCTGTAGAATATGTTTGAATTTTTTCGGACCTTAATTCAGAGATTTTTGATTGGTTGATAAAATATGCACCTATTAGGGTAATTTTGAGGCATGTTAGCAGACTTAATTCTTTTCATTTTGGTCTTCAAATTTTCCTAGTAATAAGACTTGCAAAATAAGCCCTAGAAAAAGATTGGTCGAGATTCGTCAAAAGTTATGTTAGTTTAAGCGAATGAATGTCTGTCGTATTCATTAAATGGGATTTAAATTCGTAGCTCATTTGTTATCCAAGAGTATTATCATTCAGGAAAAAGAAGAATAACTTACAGCAGAATTACAAAAAGGAAGTGATGCTTACAATAAAATAACAGAATCATTTGGCTATCTCACTAAATTATTAAATATGGACACTCATGAAATTAAATCTAGAGCAACAAAACGTATACAGGTGTATACAGATGATTTACAAAATGATTTAGTTTTTGAATTGGAACAGTTTATACCACTTCTGAAGCTACAATTTAAAGGTTTTTTTCCAATCGAACAGACAATACTGAAAATGAAAATGACGATACTTTATGTCCATTAAGAGTTTTAAACTGGGTAGTAGATCATAACATGATATCTGTATTTCCAAATGCATATATATCTTGTAGATTACTTGTAACAATTCCCATAGAAAATTGTGAGTCTGAAAGGTCTTTATCAGCATTAAAAAGGATTAGGAACATGTATAGGTCAACAAATCTTGACGATCCATTGAAATTGAATTACTTAGTTCACTTGATTTTGACGACAAGAGTTTGCAAAAGTAAAATCAAGGAATAAAATTTTTTAATAAAACTTAGTCGGTATGAATTAAAGACCAATATTAGGTATCTATATTTAAGAAACAAATTTACCAATATTTAATTACTATAAAACTGTAGAAATAAATAAAAACGTTAATAAGAAAAGATTATATTAACCATCCTGCGCAGAAGTTTATTTTCGTGTATATGGACTAGATCGAATGTAAGTCTGCAACAATATTTTCTGCAAATTTGTAACATCTTCTAAATAATAGCTATACTATTTAGCTTCAATTTGAGAAGTTGTAGATGTCCCAACAAAGTAAAGATTTAAATTTGTGATACAAAATGGATACAAAAATGACGTGCGGTTTGGACGAGTATACTCGGCTCTCTGCGCAGGGGGGTTAATTAATAACAATCCTGGTCTAAAAATCCTTTTTTTTTTAGTTGCAGAGCATTGTGTTCGTGCCTCAGGGGGCCTCGCAGTACTTAATAGCCCTGGGCCTCATGATGCCTTAATCCGGCCCTGTTAAAACGGACAGACATTCATTCAGATTTTCAAATAAAAAAAGTTTTATGTTAGTTTTTATGCTATATTTTGATATCCTACTGGCCCGAATAAAATTCTTTCAATACATCAACTGTGGTAAATGCCCGAAGCTTAGGTGGGCCATATTATGTAAACTCACCTTATACATTACTTTATATCTTATCGGTAGAGAAGACACTATATTGATTATAGATTTTTTACGGGTGAGCGACCATCTCGACCGAGATCTCGGCGTTAAAGAGTTAAAAAATGTACCGGAAGTAAAAGTTTATTTACAAAATATTTTCTTTACAATTTTAACCGAGATTTTAACTTTTATGTAATTTGTATACAATGCAGTGCAATAAAAAGTTCGATCATTAACATAAAAATATTATTGCACATTTGACACCATTAATGGACTGTGAAAGTATCGTATCTTCGACTTTACATGGTTTATTAAATTACAGGATAAAAAAGAGCATATAAGTTTTCTCATATATAGAAAGGAAAAAAGTATCGAGTACGTAAAATCAAACCACTGCAATTGCACCTTGCAAGTTCACAAACACATACACGTAGGTATATGTTATAGCCATATCCAGACATAAAGTTAAGCGCCTATTCCTATAATGATTAAACGGGTGCGACTGCAACTGTTTTACGTAAACGACCGTGGACTTGACTTGTTGATTGCCGAGCAAATAGACAGGTGCATTCTGAGGCTCGGATAACAGCTATATCATTATTACACCGTCCGGAGGCGACCACAAGCGAACGCTGCACTCGGACACTGCCTATATATATTATATATATTATGTCCTTATAGCTAGTGCATGCTGCGCTTTCTCGCGTCATCGATCCTTTATCATTGCGAGCGGTGCGGTGAGCGGAGAAGGAGACTCGAAGGCCAACGGCCGATCAGCGCGCGGATACAGGAAGCCTTCTCCGAGGTATATATATGTGCTCCGCTCAGCAAATGTAAATCGATCATAAAGGGAGAAAGCGTTTCGTAACGCAGTTGCATTTGAGCAAGCGTTCGCGCGAACTGCGCGAGAGAGGTCCAAAAAGAACCGCAAGGATACGCGCGCACGCGCATATTTCCTGCCTGCAAGTGTAACCGTACGCCTGGGTACTTTTTTCGATTTCGATCTCGAGAGGAATATACGTAATACCAGGTCCGAAGTTTGGTAATTCGACCCACATAATGATCGGCCAATTCGTGCTGATAATAATTTTCATCTGGAATCAATTTATAAATATTATGATGCACAATCCATTACAAGCTATTAATAGCAATTACTATTTGCATTTTTTATATATTGCAATTTATTAATTTATTAATGGTATTAAACTTTGATAAATCTGTGTTGAATGTAAGTTAATATATTTAATTAAATTTAATCAGTGAACTTGATTCGCAAAAAAAAATACTTTTACGAAAAATATATAAATTGTACAAAATGGTAATAATAATAGGTTTCGGTTTTTTACACTATATGAGTAAAAAATGTGTTTTTACAAATTATTTTCATTTCTCTATTACCTTATTTACACAATAAATTAAACCTATAATAGAGCGCTTATAAATAAATAATATAAACTATTTTATAAATGTTGTTTTTTGGTATTTGCAAAATTTACGGGGAAAACGAGGTACCTCCAGTTATTGATTCAGAACATGGTCTAAATACTCTAAATATATTTAAAATATAACAAAAATAACTTTTTATAAATTTTAACAATATGATGCTAATAGAAAAGTGAAAATTTTGAGGTTATATAAAGCCCCCATAATTAGCCAATTTTTAATGATTTTTGTCAAAATAGCCAGTATCTGGTTTAAAAAGCGGTTGATACGTCATCTGATTTCTATGCGGGTAATCTTTTATGAATTTTAATTCTCACGTTTTCTTGCCCCCAAACCGGGCCTAAAGTGACCGTTTTCCGATCAGCAGGCGTAAAGTGAGTACTTCACGCCCGCTCGTTCCGCCAATAGAAATGAGAAAAAACTGGCCTAAACTTGGTTTGTGAAAATCAATACATGTGTTACAAAAAATATAGTATGAACGACGGGTGGAAGGGCCTTTTTGACCTCGTGTGTTTGCAGTATTCATCTCCAGCTCGCTATACGCCCTTGGTACACAATATACTATTAACATTTTAACTTAAATTTCTTCAAATTATGAAGATAAATTTTGTCTTTGTTTTTTTTTCTTTTTTTTTGGTACCTCGTTGTGCCTCCAGGAGTTGCTTTCAAAATGAATATACAAGTATATGGTTTTATAAGTTTTATAGTCATATATGGCAATATATGGTTATATATGGACATATTTGACTATATAGGCAGTTTTATTTGTAGCTTAACGTGAATCCATGTATGCCCATACATGGATGCAAGAAATACATTTTTTTAGAGTACTAATATATTTATAAAAGTAAGAAATATTTTTAAAATAAAAATACCAAAGCTTCCCTGGTAGAAAATTAATCTAGAACTATGTAGATCTATCTAGTTTGCCAAGGAAATAATCGAGGGCCTCGATAAAACTAGATAATTTTCTACCAGGGTTAGTCTGTCAGTTTGAGTATTATCATCCACATGATGCTCAATAACTGGGCACTAGAGCTATCTGCAGTCCAGTTATTCAAGCCTTATTACAAAAACTCAAATCGGAATACATGTAAGTCATACACGTCCATATAGACGCAAAATTCACATATGGCCATATATGGGGCATCATATATGGTTATGTAAGAAACATTTTTTTCCGGGCTATCATATACAAGTGCAGTGTGCACTTGAAATAGTAGAATCAGATAAAATTATTAATCATGGCTTGTCATTCATTAATTGAGAGTGTTTCACCCGTAAAAAATTTTGTAATTACATAGCAGTTTGATATATACTCGTATCTCTAAAAACTGAGAAATTATTCATCATCTAATACTGATAAGTTGTGCTCGTGGATTGTACCAGCGACATAGACCATCCAGCCAAAAGAATTAAAAATATCAGTCAATTAGAGTAAAAAGCTCAAATCCTAAAGTAGTAAGTTTGAAAATTATATACTACAGTAAAGAAAATATTTATATATAATTTTATATTCTTTAGAATATTTATTATCATAATTTTCTTATTATATACCTACTATCGTTTTCAAATTCAATTTTCATTATTAAATATTGTTAATGATTTATTTAAAAAAGTGATATTTTAAATGGAAAAATTAAAAAAAATTCAGATTCGCCCCCACAAAAAGTTTAGAAAAATTAAAACAAAATTCAATTAAAATTATAAATTCTTCCATTTAAAATATATATTTATATATTAGCCCTGTGGGCAATGATCATACTCTTGATAACACGTAACGTTTTTTGAACGTTTTAAAAACGTTTGACTTCAAACCTTCAGACGTTGAAAAGCAAAGTTTTAAATACGTCTAAAAAAAGTTGGGAATACGTCTCAATGTCCGCAGATACGTTCCACATAAGACGTTGTAAAACCGTTTTTGAAACGTTTGAAACAGGTTTGAAAATGGTTTGAAAAAAACTAGCATAGAATATATCGAAAAAATTTTTTTAAATAGAATTTGGTGCTACAAATAGTACCAATTTTAGAAGTACCATCTGGATGATACTTCCAATTTTGGTGTTATATGTAGCATCAAATTCTATTTAAAATTTTTTTTTCGATATATTCTATGCTACTTTTTTTCAAACCATTTTCAAACCTTTTTCAAACGTTTTAAAAACGGGTTTACAACGTCTTATATGGAATGAATCTCCGGATATTGAGACGTTTTACCAACGTTTTCCAGACGTATTTATAACTTTTCTTTTTAACGTTTAAAGATTTTAATTTTAACGTTTTAAAAACGTTTGTAAAACGTTATGTGTTATCAGGGTAATATGTACGAGTTAGCTCCAAAATTGAAAATATCTTGACATCTACGTAACTAAGTTGCAAAAAAACTTTTTAAGACTCGCAAAGCAGCAAAATTTTCCTTATCTAACCTATTTTTGATGAATTCGCCAGCTCGGCGATCAATTATTAGCTTAGTAGTTTTAATTCAACTATTGTGCAATGTAAATGTTACAGAAAATTGCTTTAATTTTGACAAGTCTACGTTAAAGATCAGAAAACAGATGATAATACTTGATCATATGCGCTATTTGCCCAGAATACTTCTATATTCATTCAATATCCATTATCGACCCTGGCTAAAAACCGCATCTTTAAACTAAATCTTTCAAGTGCACAACTTCGCCGCTGCACTATAGTTAGACCCACTCTCCCCTATGTATGAATGAGGTCGTAGTGTATATGAGTATCTTAATTCTTGACGTGATAGATGTATCTTAATAAGTTATGTGTATGCAATTTTTTAAAATATTAACTACGGGACGATGAATGCAAACAAATTGACGATATGTGATATACATGAACTGTGACGAGCTGTGATATTACTTTTACTTGCGAACAAATACGATGACTATGAAAGAAGATTATGTGTACATATTTTCTGTATATTTTTTGATTTATTTTGAAAATTGAAAGTATATCTATCTATCTATCTATCTATGTGTGTTTAGTTTGCTAGAAAATGAGTCAACTATAATGTCTCATAAAATGTTAAGTATTGCATAATCAAGCGTAACTTTATTAAATAAATAATATAACAAAGCTCAAACACATTATCTAAATCAAGGCTTAAGGGGACGCCGGATATCTCTGTCCTTGTCTAATTGAGTTTTCATTCATAATTTTAAGAGAAATCATATTTTTCTTTAAATAATAGTTGTCCCCGCTTCGTTTTATAGTAATCTACATATATGTCCAAGCTGGGTTCTTATGATTGTTTTGTTTTCGAGAAAACTTTGACACACTAAAAGGGCCAACTACGTGGAGATTAACCTTTACATACTAAGTTTGTCAAAGTTTTCTCGAAAACAAAACAATCATATGAAACCAGCTTGGACATATAATTAGGTTACTGTAAAACAAATTGGGGACAGCTATTATTTTGTCATTAAACAATTAACTTTGTAAATAAATAACGAAATACGTGTGTAGGATAGTAGGAATCTACTGTCGGTATCCGACGTCTCCTTAAGGGGACGCCGGATATCTCTGTCCTTGTCTAATTGCGTTTTCATTCATAATTTTAAGAGAAATCATTTTTTTGAAATAATAATAGTTGTCCCCGCTTCGTTTTATAGTAATCTAAATATATGTCCAACCTGGGTTCATATGATTGTTTTATTTTCGAGAAAACTTTGACACACTATGAGGGCCAACTACGTGGAGATTAACCTTTACATACTAAGTTTGTCAAAGTTTTCTCGAAAACAAAACAATCGTATGAAACCAGCTTGGACATATAATTAGGTTACTGTAAAACAAATTGGGGACAGCTATTATTTTCTCATTAAACAATTTACTTTGTAAATAAATAACAAAATACATGTGTGGGATAGTAGGAAACTACTGTCGGTATCCGACGTCTCCTTAAGCTTAAAACTCCTATAGTTTAAACTATATATCGCACCCCCAGAACAAGACTATGCCAACTCAAAATTTTTTTAGCTCAATTTTCGATCATATAATATCATATAATATCATATAATATCATCTATCATATAATATCATATAATATCATCTATCATATAATATCATATAATATCATCTATCATATAATATCATATAATATCATCTATCATATAATATCATATAATATCATCTATCATATAATATCATATAATATCATCTATCATATAATATCATATAATAAGATCATATAATAGCCCATACAAAAATAAAAACCTATAATACATTGCAACAATTAGTTGAAAAAGGTTAAGAAACTATATTATAATAATAAAATTCAAGTAAAAAAATATTTCTCATGAAGAATTGATTCTACTGGTTTGATTTTACAAAAACATCAAATTTCGAGTTGGCATAGTCTTGTTCTAGGGGTGCGATATAACTGTTCTAATTTTGTTATTTTAATGAAAAGAAATATTTATTACATATTCTTGGATCAGCATAAATATTTTGAAAATAATCTATTATTTTATGCCTTGGTGACATAAAAATAAGTGGGACACTGTCGGCTACACTAAAGAATGGCGTAGTCAATACTCAAAATTTTAAATTGTATTAAAATACGAACTTCTATTATTGCCATTATACCTAACTCACGTAGGTATAACCTATAGGAAATGTAGTATTCCTATATGTATAAATCAAAGTTTTTGAATTGATGATTTAAAAATGAAACCCATTTATTTACTGTTGAAGATGACCGTATCTTATGTTTCATTAAATTTTTTTATTAATTTATTTATCAAGTGATTAATCAATTTTGAATCGCCGGACATGTGCGCGCTACTTACAGACGCGCCACGATGTCGATTCTGCGCACATGTGATCGCAAGACGACACTGTGCTCGTCTGGGTTGGTCTGGGTGGGAAGCACGTCCACGTCTGCGCTTTCACGTACAATTATTGTTATTCTTTGTATAAGTTAGTCAAGTAAACGTGCAATTATGAGTTCTATTATAGAGTATTTTAAGAACATTCCGTTGCATATGGTAAGTATTAAAATTTCCTTTTTTACATTCCAGCATGTTAAAGTCCTTGCATTGGGAACGCTTAAGAAAATTTCTAGGTTATATTTTGCCGTATGTCAACATATTCTATATCTAAAATGACAATGAATTATTGTTTAGTAATCTGCAATAAAAAAGATTTTTACATATTATTAAAGTATTCATAATTTGATTCTAGGACTATGATGGCCAGGCTAGAGCAGAAAAACTATCGAGGATCATTATTACTCTGTTTGGTGTAGGTTTTTATTTGGATATATTATTTTTATTCATGATCGATCAACTAAATTTTTATTTCAACTTACGCAGGTTGTTGGTCTAATCTGGGGTTACATCATTCAACAGTTTTCACAAACCATATATATTCTTGGTGCAGGTTTTGTAATGGCAGCTATTATTACAGTTCCTCCTTGGCCAATGTACAGACGCAAACCTTTAGACTGGCAAAAACCAGTGACAGAAAATCCAACTAAAGTCAAGAAGAAGAAGTAAATTATTGAAAAGACAGTTAATTTGAACTTTATGAATGATGAGAATGTTTCACTTGCGAATAAAGTGTTGGAATGTAAAACTGTCATATAGCTACAAATTTATCGAGTTACGTATAAATATAAAAAGTTGTAGGGTAACTGATTTGCATTTGCATTTTTCATATTCAAATAATATAAACTAAAAGTTCTAAGTAATATAATATTATTATTAGCATTTTTGAAAAGTCAAAGTTTGTTTCTATCTGGCTCGATAAATCTAACAATTTTAATGATAATCAAAAATATACTTTGTTTTACCATTAATTTATCCAAAGTGATATTGTGTTGAAGACATCAGTTTTAAGTGAATATCGTATTTAATTAGAAAATTTTACTTACAATTAAATTGCTAATAAAATTTTAAACGAGTCAATAATACACTATCAGTTTTATTACCCAATGATCATTAAGTGTCATCTTCATAATAGTTCTTACAACTTCATGATCTTTGATTTATGTACATGGGAAGTCAATTTGCAATAATGCAAGTTCAATCGCAAATTTGCATTATCAATGATCAAAGTGTTTTTGGTCGGCTTCTTCGAAATCGCATACTGGACACGGTCCAACGACATTGGCGAGCACTTTCTTTCTTTGTGCACCTCTCTCTTTCTCATTTTCTCTGCAAAGCACTCGATCCTTCTCGTAAAATCGCGTGCGTGTCGCAGCTGTACTTTCACGAACGCGGAGCTGCAAATATACTAAGGCAGTACTTGCCGCCGCTCGCGATAGAAATTTTTTCCTCTCCACACGGAAAGTCATTGCGTAATCCTGATTTCTTTCTTCTTTGAGATGCTTTTTGGCTCTACTGTTGTACGTTTTATTTTTTCGTTCGATGTAATAATGAATGCATAACAGCTTTATAAGAATTGAATAATAAGTTGTGTAGTACAAAACGAGTTTTAAAAAATCGAAAGGTAGAGCCTTTTAACATCGTACGTGATGCTTAATTCTTTGGTTTTACAGAGAAGACTTTAATGTAAAGAGATAGAAAGACTGTCTCAAAGAAGATTAGCAGACATTGCAAGAAAAATCTGAATAGGCTTTCGAATTGTCTAAACTGATTGTATATAGATGCACAATATTTAAAGCATATTTATATGTCATGCATATGGGAGCGGTCATGACTCAGGCAGTAAGACAGCTACGGTGAAGCCGTTCTAGGGACGCTAGTTCGAATCCCCGTTAATTTGATTTTTTTGGCGAAGAAAATGCCTTGTCGATCTGGATTTATGGTTGGCGAAGATCGATCTCGATCAATGTTAGTATTGTTGTGAAATCAAAGTAAAAGGGCAGCGATGTCCGTATATGTAGATACGTTACTCTTTTTTATTAGGGAAAGGTGGTGCACAATGGCTAATAATGACCAAAAGGGTAGTCATGTTTATTTCACAATCAAATGCAGAATTTATAGTTAATGCTTGTGCGAAAATTACATGTTCGCCTTAAGTAATCATCTTTATATAAACAAATAACTTTACAATTAATCTTCTATGAAGTCAGTTTCAGCTCCGAAGTAAATTAATTATTTTTTGTTATGTACTTATTTAAATAAATAATAATTTTTAAATAAAAAATACAAATTTTAAATTTATTGTATTGTATAGTAAAGGTATATATAGTATAGTAAGGTAATTGTACCAATAATTGGCCGTTTAAGTTCGCCTAGGAAATCTTTTTTAAATTTAATGCAGAAAAGCATTTTTAATGTAGAAACTCTTTTGCATACCAAAAGATACTGATGTTTTATAATATCTAATAAGCAAAAAAATACAATATTTTTTGCAATATTAAATTAATTATAAAGATAAATAAAAATGGACCTAATATCCTAATACATGGCAGGCCAGTAAAAAATGGCTGTTCCAGCGTCCAATTTCTCACGTTCCAATAACTGGGCATAACCTCTAAAGCGTATCGAAAGTAATTTAAATGTATGAAATATATTGTTAAACATAAACGCTTAAGTGGTAATACATGATAAAGCCACAAATATTTATTTTGTATAATAAACAAATAATTTATATTTTTATAAATTTTAGTTATAGTTATAATTAGTACTAAAAAGTCTTTTATAGCAAACTAACCTCAAAATGCCAACTTTATTGTCGATTTTGAGGTTGTTGTGCTATAAAATATCGTATGAGACTGTTGTGGGAGGTGTTTTTCTACCTTGCTCGATTTTCTCACTCGCTTCGCTCGTGCGAAAACCCTCGGGCAAGGTAGAAAACCATCTCCCACAACAGTGTCATAATATACTATTAGTTTAACATTTAAGAATATAATATAATACATTCTAAATTTATGGTTTAAAGTCATCACAAATAGGTCGAGCTCAACATTTGCTTTTACGAAAACAACTATTCTTACGTATTATTTTTATTTATTGTAAAATCAAGTGTTATAATTTTATATTGTATAATATATAATGAAAATATACATACATTTACTTTCAATCATCATTTATCATAAATATCAATTTTAAACTAACGAAAATGAAGTATAATTGAAATGAAAATTGCGATATTACCCGGGAAAAAATCGTTTATATACATACATAATATATGGTCATATATGGCCATATGTGGAAAACATACATGGACATGATATATGGTGATATATGGTCATATATAACCATTATTAGATCATATATTAGCATATATGGCCAAATATGGAACATTTCTTCCCGGTTAAAGTGCTAATGTTTTAACGTTTATATTTTGGAACTTCAAAATATAACCTTTAGGTATTTCAATCCTTTACATAACGTGTTCAAACATTCAGAAAATATTTATTAATATAAAAAGTATTCATATAATAGTAATGTAATAAGAACCTCTTATAAATTTGTTAAACAACTTGGACTTTTATATAATTTGACAGGTTTTGTTTTAATATAAAAGTGTTTTATTTCTTACAAAAATAATACGGAATCAAAAATTAAAAATCAAGCAAATGTATGTTGTTATTGGTGTCAAAAACTAACAAAAAAAATTTTAGACACACACTTAAGTGATTCACGCATAGGATATTTTGAAAATGTACTGTTTTTAATTCTGAAAAAAGACTTTACTCACAACTTTTAAGGAGTTTCATAAAAAAAATGAAAGTTTATAAAAAATCTATTTTGTTATACAACATATAATTATTTTACTCCATCAGAAAATGCTGTAGATGTTTTAAACAAGTAAGATAGAGCTCTCCTTAACGAATTTAAAACTTTTTGCGGTACTTAAAACATTTTTATTCTTGTTTGATTACAAAAGTTCTTTTTTGCAATCTTTTAATCTCTCAATCCAGCTTTTGTTTTTCTTCTAGTGTGCAATCTTCCTAGCATTATTGAGGTTATAAATCCGTCATAGCAAAACCAATTAAAAAGTGCACAAAACTAAAGAAATATGCAATACAATATAATATTACTCAAACTAATGTTATACAAATCACTTTATTTACGATTTTCATACAAAGAGTTCATAAATGAACTTTAGAATATTGAACAGTTGTGGTCAGATATTGGTCATATGAGAGAGACCCACACAGCACCCAATGTTACAGTTTCATGCCCAGGTTTGAAACCTTTTAGAAATATATCAATGAAAGCTTTTCGAAATGTTGTTATGTCCGTTCAAAGTATATGCAAAAATATTTCATGAAACATTTTGGGTATATTTCTCAAAAAGTTAGTAGTGAAACCTTTTTAAAATTTTACCCTAGTGGAAATGACAACTGTAAAAACCTGTGAAAAACTATGAAAGAAATGTGATAAAGTGTGAAAAAATGTGAAAATACAATACATTTGGAACATCTGTTACAAACAAATATGCACATTTTTTCACAGTTTTTTCATAGTTTTTCACAGTTTTTCACAGTTATAAAAAAACATATTTTATCGAATAAAATTTGTACAATTTTTCACATTTATTCACAGTTTTTCACAGTTTTTCACATTTTTTCACTTTTTTTTCCATTGCACTCTCCTATGTAAAGGAAATTACAACTGTAAGAAATTGTCATAAACTGTGACGTTTGTTTTCTCCTGGAGGAAGTTTTACAATAGTGTCCTATTAAACCTTATTGAAAAGTCATGTTATAGAAATTAAGCACATTGAAGGAAAGACGTACAACTGATTATTTTTTCTATTTCTAGAAAAACGTGGACTAATCAGTATTTCATTTAAAAAATCAATCTAAGCACTCAAAGCTTAACTAATTTATGAACAGGCGTTATTAACATGTTAAGATATATGTAGCATTTATTTAGCTCTGTTTTCTATATCCAATAAAAATCACTGAGAAAAGAAAAATAAAGATTTTAATACTATTGTTTATTTACCATAAATCACAGGAGCAATATTTTATGAATCGAATTTAAACTTTAAAAAGATCTCCAAAACATATTTTGGGCTAAATGCAGGAAATATAGAAAATAAAAGAGTTTATATCTTATTAAAACCAATATTGCCTATAATATCGCTTTTTCTTAAGATTTCATAAATTCTACAATGGAAAGTATATTTAGTCTTAGCTTTTCTATTTTCGGTTGTACGATTCATCACAAATTTCTCTTATAATACGGTAAATGAACCAAGCGGAAAAGTCTTTACTTTTCTACTTTGAATGGTCCCTGGTTAAAAAATCTTATGATACTGGATAAGATCTGATAAATTCGTATTCAAACTCCGGACAAGATCGGATTGACTTTATGATCTTATCCTAGTTTGTCCGAGCGTATCTAGAAATCAACCGATTTCATTTTGATCCGGATATGACCATATGAAACAGGATTAAAAATCCGGAATAGATTTATTTTACAATCCGGTCGCATAAGATTATTTAACCAGAGATTATGGACCAACAATTCGAAATAAATTTGCCCTATACCTCTTAAAGAATTGTTAAAAAAACATATTTAAAACGAAATATTTTGAACTATTAAAAAACAAAAATTTAGTTACACTCGGAATGTTTATTGTTGATTTTCTAAATTATCTAAGTATTTGATAGACCCACGGAATATAAACAAATATCCCGAGTAAAAATGTCTTATATATCCTTATATATAGTTATATACAATTATATATAGATTTTGTCTCTATATAACTATATATAATTATATATAATTATACATAAGGATATATAAACGTCTATATATAACTATATATAGTTATAACTATGGGAGCGTTCAAAAACTTTGCAACGCTATTTTTCATAATATTTGTCTCCCACCCCCCTCACGTCACACACTGTCTTATTTTGTTAAACCCCCACCCCCACCCCCTCCCTTCAACGTGACGCAACACAAGGAAATTTCAAAAAGTATTTCAATATTCTATAACGTATCGAAAATGCATGTCTAATAATACAACAACATTATTTTTAATGTTAATAACATATTAAACTCTTATATAATAAAATAAAAGAACGTTTGTAAGTATGTTAATGAAATGTTTCATCTAATCTACTTTTATGAAATTATTAGAAATCTTCTGTTGTACAAGAAGATACTATTCATTCTGGTATATGTTTCAAATAACTGGAGTATGTAGATTGTGAGGTGGTCAAGTCATCGTTCACGGACAATTACGAGAACCTACTATTTTTCGTCTAAATTTCAGTTTTGAGTAAATTTAATCTATCTGGAATGTTGTTGTGTGAATCAAAAATAACTTTCCATAGAGATATTTCCTCAAAATTAAAAAGTAAAGAAAAAAGTGGTTTCCTTTTTTGTCGATACACGAGAGATTAGCATCACTTTAAAATTATGTTAAACCAATGTGATACCAGAAAATACGGAGAACTATTATTTTTATTTATTTCGACTTTGAGAAAATATCTCTCTCTTTAAAGCTACTGTTTTTGATTCTGACAACAATATTTCAGAAAGGTATTTACGGAAAATTGGATTTAAAAATAATGAAGTGGTTCGTCGTAATAGGGAACATGCACGAATTTAGATTTTAATTTTATTCAAAAGTTTATAAAAAAATAATGAAATTACCTAGATAATTTATTTATATTTTCTTCTACCATAACTATTATAATAATAATAATACATTAAAGTTACGCTGGAATTTGGTGGTTGTTTGAATTCCTGTCACGTGACTTTTTCATGATAACGTAGATGTATCGACCATTCAACGCCTCTATAGGTCAGTTTGATTCTTTGATATACATATAATAATTTTGATAACTGCCGATGGAGGCACTGAACGGCGATATATCCACGTCATCAAGAAAAAGTCAATTGACAGGAATTTAAACTAACACCGTATTTCATCTCAACTTTAATATATTATTATTATAAAATTCATCGCATAAGTAAAAAACTGTCTCGGGAATTTTATTATTCTTTTATGAACTTTCGAATAAAATTAAAATAACAATTTAATTACGACCCATGCAAGTTTCCAATTGTTGGTGACGGGTGGTTTTAGCACCACCTTAAGGGGTAACACCGCTCTAGCCGCCAGAAAAAATGCCTAATTTGTACAATTTTTTACAAGAGTAGGAAAGAAGGGATCAAATTTCTTTTTTCAGGGTTTACTATACATATATTGAGGTACAAAAATATATTTTTTTTACATTTAAATACAAAATGGCGGCTATACAGTGAATCTCGTGAGAAGCCCTTTTCAAACTGGGCGCACTCATAGCTTCAACACCATTGCATGGATCGACTTGCAATTTTTACAGTAGCTTCATAAATATATTCTCCATCGAAGTACGTAGCCGTTTTTTGAAAGTTACTTGTTTTATTAACAATTTACTACTCTTTTTTTAGTCGAAAATTCATACGTTTTGTTCAGAAGTGCACAGTTTCTACAAAAATTGGAATAAAAAAAATCCTACGTACTTCGATAGCTATTAGTATGTAGCTTCAGAAAATTTTTGTTTTTTTGTTCCAGCTCTCATGATTTTCGAGGAATTGGTGCGCCCGCGGAGCACCTTCAAAAAAATCTTTTTCCGCAGATCTGCTGTAGCGCCTCCATTTTGTACAAAAAACATAAAAAAAATTTTTTTTTCATACATCAATATGTGTTAAATGAACCATCTAAATATGAATACTATTCCTTTTCCCATAATCCCAGAATAAATTGTCAAAATTAGGCCTTTTTTTCGGCCTCTAGAGTGGTGTTATCCGTTAAAGGAGAAGATTGTACACAATTCGAGATATCTTCAACATCATTCTTATCCATCCACTAAGCAGAATCTGTAGGGTCTTCTATGATGCAGTTGAAGTATAGTACTTCATGTGCGTGAGCGTATAGAATGATTAATTAAATTTGAGGAGTTAAGCGCCAATGAATTAATAGCATTTTTTTTCATTGTGATTTTTTCTATTTTGTGTATAGATTTTCGATATAGCCTATAAACCTTTTTTTGTTGAACGCTATTTATTTGCTATTTTTCTTCCGAAAAAAATCGTATAATATAGCGTTACGCCACGTTCATGTGGAACTTCCCCCTACCTCCAACGTCACAAAACATCATATTTTTGAGGACCCCCACCCACCCCTTGACGCGATGCGTAGTTTTTAAACGCTCCCTATGTAGTTATAAGTCTTGCCATGGTTTCATGATAAAAATATTCCAGTTTTGTTCAATCCCAAATAACTGAAGGTACATGTATGAACTTCGATTTTGTATAAAATAAAATTTGACTTCGCCGTATAGTATATTATGGTTTTTTAAAACTACATGTACATTAGTGTCGAATTACTATTCGTTTGTTTTATAATATATATATATATATATATATATATATATATATATATATATATATATATATATATATATATATATATATATATATATATATATTGTACCAGTTTTTACTATGACCCACGTATATACTTTTATAAAATTCATGCGAATGCTAATTTTTCTAGGTTTTATTTATCTAAATCGTGTAACTAATTTTATAGCACTGTGTGACCTAAACCCGCACTTAGGTCACGCTTATCCGTGACCTAAGTGGCGCTTTATTACACAGTGTAATAATGAATTCACATAGGCCACAGATCCCTACTATCCTATAATAAAAACTAAAAACACTCAAAATAAACGTTTTCGTTCATAATAATAGAAAAAAGAAGTAGTAAAGCTGGTAAATACGCATGTCAAGAATCAGAGAATAATTATAAATCCTTAAAATAATGCTTCAAATTTAGAGGTTAGTTCAACTGATTGTATATGACAATTTGGCGCGTATTTTGAATATTCAATCTGAAATTCAATTTAAAATTCAGTACTAATTTTTTTCATGATTAATATTAGAATTTATTAAAATTTAATTTAAAAAATTTCAATTAGGGTAAATAAATATATTCTAATTAACTGGTAATAATAAACATTTATTATCTTCTCAAAAAACAAAATATCTTATTTATATAAGGTTCTATTCAAACAATGTATAATAGTTGACATTGATTATTAATTAACTAATGAATTTTGGTTAAATAATAATTTGTTTATACGATTTCTAATTTCTTTAATTTATTTTTTATGTTTTTTGGATTATATTTTTATTTTTTTTTATGCGGGGGGGCTTCGCCCCCCCGAAACCCCCCCTCCTCCCCCGCCCGGCCCACCCCCGCACCATACACCCTCCCCGATGTCGGTGGCGGGTTTATGTCACTCGTGCTACAAAATAGTATACGATACTCGTGACCTAAGTGTCCATAATTGCACGGCGCGACGGTATCGCCCTCGCTACGCTCGGGCGCTAACTACGCGCCGTGCAATTATGGGCCACTTAGGTCACATGTATCGTAATATACTATAACTTGATTTGTGCTCCAGTCAGTTTAACATTTTAATTTTTCTCAAAAACAGAATTGTAACGTAACTATTGTCACGGATGCGCTTATCGCAACCGTGGCGGCTCGGGTAATAGTCCACTCAGATTAGACTAAAAATGTACTGTTTCAAAAAAAAAATTTAAGAGGCACTTTTATTGCAGAAAGTTGTTGGGGAGGGTATCAGGATATTAGGGTATAAAAGTTCGGCCACGATTTCAATGGCGAAAATTGTTTAAATAATGATTGAATATACGAAAACTCGGTTTTTTGCTTATAACTTTTGAACCGTTGTTGCTATTGAAAAAATGTCAGATATAAACTTATAGGTATTGAAAATACCTACAAATGAGCCTAGTTAGATTAATTTTTGTTAATTTGTTTACTTGCAAAAAATTAAAAACCGCCAATTTTAGCCATTTTTTATATTTTACATTATTTAGTTATTTTTGCTTCTAAATAATCGTAATGCGGTTTTTACTGAAGGTCTTTGTGAACTTTATAAGTGGTCAAAATTTGAGCTTGAAATATTAATAACTTTTTGTTTAATTCTATTTGTTATCTAAAAACACTCTCTAAAGAATTCTAATTTCCACATCCTACAGGCGCCGCAAAGACTTCTATCGGGGCGCATTTTACTCGTAAAGAGTTGTACTATAATGTACAAAAACGGAAATTTTGATTTTTAACTGTAAATGGTTTAAAAATTACTTCAAAAATTAAGTAGTTTAAACAATTAATTTTGAGTGCGAAATTTTTTTTAATTAAATTAAAAAATCGATCATTTGATTGCTATGATTGTTCTGCAAATTTTAAGCCATTATTTATTGCTTTACGATGCTCTGAAGCTGAGATAATTTTTTTTCGAATAATCATTGTGGCTTTGTTTATTAATATTAAGAGCTGAAATTTACAGGTAGTCTACAGTAAGAGTCATACTGTAGCGTCATACATTTGCGCAAACATAAATGTCAATATTTAATTAACGTATAGAAAATAGCGGCAGCGTAGAATCGACGCGTAAAAGAGAAAGGAAAGGAGGGGGGGGCACGCAACGGGCGCTGCAGCCGCGCTACGTGGCTAAAACTGATCCCGCGTTTTATATTTGGCAAAGTAAAAAAAAATCGTGATATCTCGGGAACTAATGATCTAATCATGATGATTTTTTTTAATTTGGGGTAGCATGAAAAAATAATAACAACTACTGTACTAGATTTTCAAATTAAAAATTATTTTTGTGGGAAATTTTACATAAAGCATTACTTTGATATTTACAACACTGAAAATAATATTTATATATCAAAAAACAATTTTTTTATATAATTGGTTTGTTTTAGATATATATATACACACACACATACGCATATGTGTGTGTATATATATATATATATATATATATATATCTAAAACTATACATTTATTTGCAAGTAAATATAATGTACTTCAACTTAATAATCTTTCCACTAATACTTGTTTCTAAGAAACACTTTAAGCTTCTTTTACACCATAAGGGTTTCGTATTGTTATTGTAAATTTATGATTGTTTGGATATATGTTATATATCTATCCATATATGGCATATATCCAGACAATCATAAATGTACAATAACAGTACGAAACTCTTATGGTCTATAAGAAGCTTAAAGTGTTTCTTAGAAACAAGTATTAGTGGTAAGATTACTAATTTGAAGTACATTATATTTACTTGCAAATAGACGTATAGTTTTAGATATTTGTATAGATCATAAGAATATGGTACTTTTATTCCACTTTTATCACCGTCTGGATATTATGAATGTGGAGAGCAATTAAAAAGGGTTCTTGGCGTCGTCTACTGTCTCCACCTTCCGCTGAAGGTATACGAAAGTATCTAAAGGGGACCGTTTTATTTATATTATATTATATATTTATATTTATATTATATATTTAAAAAGTCGCTCAAGATTATCACAATTTCTTTTAAAAAATAAATGCTTAGCTTTGTAATTTAATAAGTAAGAATTTCGTACTGTTATTGTACATTTATGATTGTCTGGATATATGCCATATATGGATACATATATAACATATATCTAGACAATCATAAATTTACAATAACAATACGAAACCCTTATGGTCTAAAAGAAGCTTAAAGTGTTTCTTAGAAATAAGTATTAGTCGAAAGATTATTAAGTCAAAGTACATTATATTTACTTGCAAATAAATATAATAAATATAATAAAATACAATTAAAACGGTCCCCTTTAGATACTATCGTATACCTTCAGCGGAAGGTGGAGCAGTGGACGACGCCAAGAACCCTTTTTAATTGCTCTCCACATTCATAATATCCAGACGGTGATAAAAGTGGAATAAAAGTACCGTATTCTTATGATCTATACAAATATCTAAAACTATACATCTATTTGCAAGTAAATATAATGTACTTCAAATTAGTAATCTTACCACTAATACTTGTTTCTAAGAAACACTTTAAGCTTCTTTTAGACCATAAGGGTTTCGTATTGTTATTGTAAATTTATGATTGTCTGGATATATGTTATATATCTATCCATATATATATATATATATATATATATATATATATATATATATATATATACATATACATATATGTATAACATCTAACGAATGCGTTTCCGACAAGGAATACAGCGACGACGAAATTCCGTGTAAAAAAAAGTATGCCAATTAATGTAATAAATGAACTTGTATTATAAATAAATTCTGTAAATTATGTAAATTTAATATATAGCAATTTAGACAAAAGCAAACCAATAGCAATCACATTCCTAGACTTAGCTAAGGCGTTTGATACTGTAAACCATTCTATCTTATTAGATAAATTATATAATTATGGTATAAGAGGTAAAGCACATAAACTAATAATGAATTATCTAAGCAATAGGAGACAAAAAGTTAGAATTGGAATAACAGAAAGTCAATATGAAACAATAGACACAGGTGTTCCCCAGGGTACTATACTAGGACCACTTCTATTCATAATTTACGTTAATGATTTATTAATAAATAGAACTGACAGCACTATCTCATATGCTGATGATACAGCAATTATAGCATCTGATGATACCTGGGAAAAAGTTGAAAATAAAATGAATAAGTACTTGGATGATATAGCTAATTGGTTAGCTCTGAACAAACTATCTTTAAATATAAATAAAACAACCTACATAACATTTGGCAATTACTGTGATAGTGTTCCTAAAGATATGAACATAAAAATACAGGGTACTAAAATTTGTAGGGTAGAATATTGTAAATATCTAGGTATTGTATTTGATTACAATCTAAAATGGGACAGACATATTGAATATATAATAAAGAAAACAAAATATATATTATTTATACTTTACAAAATGTCAAAATACATGCAATCTGATACACTTAAGATAATATACTATGCATTTTTTCATAGTATAATTACTTATGGAAATATAGCTTGGGGTGGTGCATACAGAAACAATCTGGAGTTACTTCAAAAGACTCAGAATAGAATCCTAAAAATTGTTAATAAAAATAGTTTCAATCAGGACAACCCATTAAATTTAAAACAAATTTTTGCTTATGAATGTGTATCGTATCATTATAATGAACTCAAGAATTTATACTTAACGTCTAAAAGCAAAACCAGAAATAAACTTATTATACCACCAAAATGTTCAAAAGCTGTAAGTGATAAGAGTAATCACATTAGAGCAATACAAGTTTATAACTGCTTACCAACAATTAATATAAATCTTAAAATACTAGACATATCAAAGATTTATAATAAGAAAAAATTAAAAAAATGGATAAGTACGAATATATTATAAACATCAACAAGTCACTGTTACTTTATCCAAGACAAATATGTACTTGGACACTTAGGTTTTAAGTTAGTTTTTAGTTTTACTTAGATTGTAAGTTAATTATTAAGTTATTATACACACCGGACCTATGTACAGGTAGCTCTGACTACCTCTATAGGATGTGGGTTACTCCAGATATAATTAATATATCTGGAGATTAACTACAACATGTATTACGATGTATTACTCTGGTTAAATAAATAAATAAATAAATAAATAAATGAAATTGTCAATATTTTACGATTATTTATACCTTATCTCCTGTTATTCAATGTACTATATGCATTAAATAACAATTAAATTAATTTTAAGGATATTATGATTAGCACTAATTTTTAGCAACATTTAAAAATTGTTGATTATGAAAATCGACCACCGATTGTTTATTTTTTAAAATTGATAAATGTAACTATGAAAATTGAAATCCTCTCGTTTTTCTACCCTAATTAAAAAAAGTCATCAAAATCGGTGCAGTAGAAGCCGAGATATATCATCCTGAATCGAGCGCGCCGATTTTGAAGCGACGATTTCAAGTTTCGCAGCTTATCCCCACCCCTCCGAATTTCGGCTCCGAGCGCGCACTACACAATGTTTATGCAAATTTTTGTGCTTGATGCACACGTGCAATGTAATTTTTGAAAGCAGATACGAAAACATCTCGGAAAAACCTATCGATTGGTATATAATTTATTGTTACATCATTAACCGTTACGCCGCATACCCTTCCCGACTTTGGAAGTTAATATCTCAACATCTACTGGACCGAATTGGATGATTTTTTTTTAAAAGAAGCATCTTTCCGAGTACTATTTTTCTATATTTTCCGGTTTTTTCCCACTCGCAAATACCGCTTCACAGGCTTATTTGTTTAAATCCAAAATTTTCCAAATTTTTAAAACCGCTCAAAAAGTTATTAAAAAGTGAAAATGGTTGAGATAGCAATTGTATATGATAGTTTAAGGATCCAAGAAGGTGCAAAAGCGCGGGCGCAAAAAAATATTTATAACTTTGAGCCTGGCACAAAATGAAAAAAAAGGTCTTTTTTCCAGGTGGGTTACTTAACAATTGCATTATGCAAAAACTGTCAGTCCGATCTTAATCGGCCTTGCGGCTCTCGTTTTGTATTGCAGTCAAGTACTTTTCTCTAAATTTATGGCGTGATTGGGTTATTTTTTCATTTTCAAATAAATAATTTAAAATTACCTTGTTCTTTACCTACTGTTTTGCACTTTCGAGCATTTTGTAGCGAACATTCGAAATTTGCGGATATCGGACCAACCCTATCTTGTAGAAAATTTCATAACGAACAAATTTATAAGTATACATTTTTTCTCTAAAATGCATACTTACCGGGTTATATGCGATTGTTTCCGGGAAAAAAATGCGATTTTCGCATTTTTTTCACTTTTTCGTTGTTTATGCAAATAGCACACCTTTTCAAGCTGGCGCACCTCGATATTTTCAATAGGTATACCAATCCCGAGCGATTCCAATAGTTATCTAAGTTACTTCACGTTAGAGCCATGCCAATCTGTAACCGTCCTGGCCTATTATTATGGGATAAAAATAATGATACTCTCTCTCTAAATGTGGCTTTCGCGGACCTGTTAAATATTGATAATGTAACGAAGAAAACTATTCTATCAATCGCTCATCGTATTTTTTATCCTTTAGGTTTCGCAAACCCGGTCGTACTCTGTCCGCGACTTATATTGCAAGAAGCGTGGGCTTTAAATTTTTCTTGGGACGAAGAAGTTAGTTCGGAGATAAAGGATACATTTTTTAAATGGGCTAAGAACTTGCACGAGTTGAGCAAAATTCAGGTACCGCGATGTTTATTTGGCAAGGTCATATTTGGTCATATTTTTACGCATCGAGACAAAATCGGATGTGAAAATCAGTTTTGTTCAGGCCAAATCACACGTTGCGCCGGCTTCAAAGGAGGGTTCCGATGCGCGCGCGAGTATACCGCGATTAGAATTGCTAGCTGCAACAATTGGAGCCAGATTGACGGCCTCAGTTTTAGAGTCATTTACTAACAAAGACATTGATATTTTCTATTGGAGAGGTTCGTCTACGGTTTTAACCTGTATTAAAAAAGAAAGTAATTGGGCTACTTTCGTGTGGAATCGGGTAAGCGAAATACGTAAGTTATCACGCCCCGAACAGTGGAGACACGTTCCGGGCCATTTAAACCCCGCCGATCTACCTTCGCGAGGCTGCACTGTAGAGCAGCTGGTAATTTCCCGATGGTGAGAGGGGCCGGAATGGTTAAGCGCGGAATCGGAAAATTGGCCAGTTAATATATCGGAGTATGATGAAGAAGAAGTCAATAAAGAATTAAAAAAGTCAGCAGAAAATCAACAAAAAGTTAGCACGCTGTTAACGTTCGAAGATTATCAGCCATGGTTTACAAAATTTTCTAATTATGATAAAGTCAAACGTGTATTAGCATGGGTCAATAGGTTTATTTATAATGCAAAGAACCGAGGAATATAATCACGTGTAAAAGGGCAATTATCGTGTTGTGAAATCGAGAGTGCTGAAATTTTATTGTTAAAATCTATACAAGCAGAAGCTTTTAAAGATAGCAAGAATACTAATAAATTTAAAAACGAAAATTGTATTACGCGAGGACTTGTACAACTTCCGACACCTGATTATTCTACCCAGTAACAACAAATTAGTTTCATTAATGATCAAGGAAAAACATGTTGAGTTAAATCATGCCAGAGTAGAAATTTTAATGAGGATTTTAGGGGGTAGAAAAGTAATTAGATCAGTGATACATGAATGCACTAATTGCCGTCGTCACGATGCAAAACCGCTTGATGGTATACTCGTATACCTGCGCCTCTACCGCTAAACAGAGTGCGAGAAGCGGTCATTTTTGAGATAGTGGACGTAGATTTTGCCGGACCTCTCTATCTGAAGGGCGGTCAAAAGGCATGGGTATGTTTATTCACTTGCGCAGTATACAGAGCCGTGCTTTTAGAGTTAGTTAATTCGCTATCCACTGCCTCCTTTTTGATGGCTCTCCGACGTCACACTGCGCGAAGGGGCCGTCCGAGTATCATTTATAGCGATAACGGCACAAATTTTGTGGGTTTGAATAATATATTTAAAAATATTAATTTCGATAAAGTGGCCACTATAGCAGCCACAAAACAAATCGAATGGAAATTTAACCCTCCAACCGCGGCGTGGTGGGGTGGTTTCTGGGAACGTCTCATCGGGATATTGAAACGTTTATTACGAAGAACGCTTAAAAATCGTGCTTGAACTATGTTCATCGTTCACCAATCACGTTCATGTCTGAGAATGCGCAAGATGTAGTTCCGCTTACTCCATCAATGTTTTTGCATGATATAAAAGAGATAGGCGTTTTAGATTTAGATTACATCGAAAATCACCGATTTTAGAAAAGATTTCAATATCGACAGAAAATACAAGACGATCTGCGACGTCGTTTTCGAAATGAATATTTAGGAACATTAGTTCATAAAAATTATAAAAAGAAAGGCGAATTTTGTGTAAGTGTTGGTGATATTGTTCTTGTACAAAATGAGAATGTTAAACGCTTAAATTGGCCGTTGGCACGAGTCATGGAACTTACTGCAGGTAAAGATGGTAACGTAAGAGTAGTACGTTTACGAATGGCCGACGGAGAGATGGTCAGACCAATTCAACGTATATATCCATTAGAAATTAAGTATTGTGTGTCAGAATTAAATGCGAATGACAACGATTTTATTGTTGAGAAGTTGAAGAACTCTAATAAAACAGAAAACCAACAAAGTGAAGTGAAAGTGAGTGACAAGCTATGTGAGGATGATTCAAAACCGTGTGTTGTAACTCGAAGCGGTAGGAAAATTGTTAAGCCGGATCGTTTAAATTATAAATAGAATATTAAGAAATATTTACTGTAATCAAATACTTATTATATGTATCTCTTTCCATGTATTTAATATTTGTTCTTGTATTCTATTACTGTACGCTAATTAATTTAAAGTGTTTAATATTTTGTAAATCGAAATGAGTTTCCTCTCATCTCGATGGTGGGAGGATGTGAAATTGAGTGTGTCGACACGACAGTATGTACATCGTGCGATGCACTATGTATTCTCCTTTTTTTGCTAAGTTTTTAATATAAGTATTCTTAATCACAATTTTCTCAAGTTATTTTTTCCCGTTCCTACCCTATGAAAACACCCAGCTTCGTACAGAGGGTGCCCTCTTTTTAAATTTGCCAAAGATCTAAAAGAAGCTCAATCTGTCCAAAAGTGTAAACTTCATGAGACGCGGCTTGCGAAAATCGACGCGCTTGTAAATAACGCAAATAACTCTAATGTAAATAGTAATTCGGTTAAATATAATCAGCCTATTTCTCGTAACAATAGCGCACCGCTTAACTACATTAGACCACAGCCAAATGAAAGTAATGCATGGAGAGCTACCAACAGTAGTGATTACCTCTTTCCTAGCAATTCCGATAATAATGGCGCTAATATTAATTTTGTTTTAGCAGAATTAAAACCGCAAATAGTCAATACATTACAAGCGCAATTAAAAAATTTATTTTCAATAGTAAATCTCAACTCAACAAGAATAAACAGGATCTATGAAGCCCTAAATATCGACGATGACACATACAACTAATATCCCTGGGTTAAATTCAAATAATCAAGAGCCCATTCGCTCATTCAATAATTCTCTCAAAATCGCATCAATTAATGTTAATTCCTTAATATCTCATAGCAAAAGACTCGACCTTTATAAATTTGCCAATAATTATAATTTAGATATCGTATTTTTGTGCGAGACCAAACTAAGTAAACGTTATAAAGTCCAATACTCTGAGTATAACTTGATAAGAGTAGATAGAAATAACAGCCAAAAATGTGGCGGCACTGCTATACTGATAAAAAATAATATACCTTTTAGTCATGTGTTTAGCCCCTATTCCAAAAATAATAATAGACTAAAGTGTACTATAATTAATATAAAAATGTCGCAATATAATCTTTTTCTTATCTCAGTTTACGCTAATAATAAAGACAACAAAGTTTTTGTTGAGGAAGTCAATACTTTATTTAATCGACTAAAACTTGAATCAAATGATAATTATTATATCATAGCTGGGGATTTTAACGCACGGCACACATCTTGGGGCGATAGTGTTGACAAAAAGAAAGGCACAATGTTTAAAAAATGGGAAAATAACGAAGGAATTTTCTTTAAAGCCAAAATAATACCACCAATTCTACCCACATACCCAGCAGCTGATTCCTTCCTTGACCTTTGTATTATTGATAATCGTTTAAATATAATTGATACTAGTCATGGCAAAATCAATGTTGCAGACTATAACAGCGATCACAGAGCTCTCATTTTTACCATTTCACTACAAGCACAGATAAATTCTATTGACCCAACCACCTCCTACAGATTTATGTTCAAAAAATCTAAATGGGGAAAGTTTCAGAAAGAACTTGATAAAGACTATGATAATGAAATACCGTATAACCGAAATCTCACAAACAATGAAATAATAGAACACCTTTTAAAAATCCAAAACACCATAACTAGGAGAATCAACTCATATGTGCCTAGATACAGGCCGCATGATAAGACCCTCAACTATGTTAATAGAAAAATTTCCAATCTTCATAAATCCAAATCATACTTAATCTCAACCATGAATAAACTATACAGATATAAAAACTATTCGATTAATACACTCAACCATATCACCAATATTAAATCTCTTATTAATAATATAAACGAAGCTTTAAAAGATGAATATAAATGATATTACAACGAATACTGGGATAGTCAAATCAAAGCAATAAATCATCGTAATTCTGAATCGTTTTTCCCCAAAACAATAGATTCTTCCGTCCGACGGAACAGCTAAAAATTGATCTTCTCGAACTTAATCAAAACGATATGTCTTTATTAGACCGCGACCCAAATGATCTAAATAAATTAACCATAATCAATAATAAAATCATCATTGAAACTCCCAAAGACATATTAAACGTAATTGGTTCGTACTACGAAAGAATCAACTCACCCCGCTATACTAATGTTGGATCAAAAATCTAAACCTGTGTTGACACGGAGATTTCACAATTGGTTAAAACCTTTGAAGATAATATAAAATTAAACACAACTATAGACAATTTTAGCAATCTCAATCCGGCACACAGCCCGCGGCAAATAGAAAATAGCATAAAGTTTACCAACACATTTGACACCCGGTTAATTTTTAAAAATCTACCTAATAAAACGTCACCAGGACTTGATGACATACCCCCGATTGTTTTAAAACACCTCCCTATAAAAATAACCAATGATCATACTATTCTCTTCAATAACTGCCTTAATAATAAATTTTTCCCCGATGTATGGACAAGGGCAAACATTTTACCTATATTGAAAAAGGGAAAACCCGCAAACGAAGTATCTAGCTATAGACCCATTAGTCTAACGCCCGCAATCAGTAAGGTATATGAGGCAGTCATCAACAGTACTCTAAAAAAAATACATTGTACTAAATAAAGTAATCCCAGATAACCAGTTTGGCTTCAGATACCGACTCTACTACTCATGCCGTTCATAAATTATTAACCCATTTCTTCCCAAGCGGCCATTTTATCGATTGGTTTTTGCCTAAAACAGCCATTTTGAAATTTTCCAACGGAAATTTTAGCATAAAATAGCCGCTTGGGAAGAAATGGGTTAAATGACATTAATAACCACCTACACGAAGGCTGAGTTGTTGGTGCCTGCCTCATTGACCTTGAAAGGGCATTTGATACCGTCTGGATCTATGGTCTGCTATATATCCTACTCAAACTAAAATTTTCTATAGATTTTATATAGTTAGTTTGGCACCTGATGTCAAATAGATCTTTTGTGATATGGAACGGGGAAGAGCTGTCATAAATTTTTTTTTAAATAATTGAATGTCTAATGCAGGGTACTGTCAATTCACCGGAATTTTTCAACATTTTTACCTATAACGTTCCATTATTATTCGGATTAAATACAAACAATACACACTTTGCTGCCTTTGCCGACGACTTCATAGTTTTAGCAGCCGATAAAGATCTCAAAATTGTCCAAGAAAGACTAGAAGATCAGGTAAATAAAATTAATCAACATTATAGACTCTGGAACCTTAGAATCAATCCTTCAAAATGCGAATCAATTGTCTTTCACAAACCACTTAATCTCATCAGTAACCACATCAGAACAAATATTAAAAACTTTAAAATAAACATCTATGACAGTAATACTAAACACCTAATTGAACATAAAAAATAGTCAGATACCTAGGAGTACAGTTAGATTACTTATTACGCTTGAGCAATCACATAACGACACAACTTGATAAAGCTAAAAATGCCTTTAGGGCAAATAGTAGACTTTTCTTTAGCAAATCACTCTCTTCTAAGGCCAAAGTATGCTATCTGTTACTCATACGCCCAATAATGACGCATGCAGCCCCAATATGGTTGAATACCAGTGCCTCACTTATTGAAAAACTGCGAAAATTTGAAAGAGCATGTCTCCGTGCATCATTACATTTATATAGAAAAAACGACACACAACAATTTATAAGCAGCAAACAACTTTATAATAAAGCCAATATACCTCGAGTTGATTCTTTCCTTATTAAATTGTCAAGAGACTACTATGCTAATTTGAAAAATATCGATAACACATACTTAAAACAATATAGTGCATATAACGAAATTGACTGCAAAATTAGAGCACTCACGGGTTATCTACCCCCGCACTCGTTTATGTACTTTGATGCAATAGATTATATACAAACTAAAGACAACGTCCCGTTATAATACCATATTTCTCGCCATCAGTCAAATAAAAAAATAATAATAAATACATAAATTGACAGAAATATAATTAAATATTCAACCGTATTACCAGACTGTGTTCGTAATGATAAATATAAATTCCAAAACAAATACTGGTGGCTAGCGGAAGATGCCAAAACATGCGATGAGCTTAGACGTAGGCGTATAAGAAAATAGTTAACTAACAAGTGGTAGTAGCTAAATTCTGTTAGTGAAACATCCAATAATTACATAATTATAATACAAATTTTATATTAACCTAATTTTATATCGCTGTAACACTGCTTTCTTTCTCTTTTTTTTCTCTCTCCCGTTTTTATTCATTTAATATTATGTTATTGTATGGGAGATTTTTTCTAATTACTCATTTTTTCTGTGTATTCATAAATGCGTTTCTTTGTCAGGCAACTATCCGACGAATTTGTCAACGCCTTATATCTAACTAATGTATTTAATGTATTCTACTGATCAAATGCGAGATGTCCTTTTGGAACCATGTATTTGTTAACCTAATACCGGTTAGGCTTTTGTTCGTGTTTTATTTGCGCCTTATCAACCATGTATATAATTGTAAGACCAAAAGCAAATAAAAAATCTTTATAAAAAAAGGTTCGATTCCCGGCGATAATTCTCGATAATATTTTCTTCGAGCTTTTCGTCGGAAAAAGATCTTCGACTACGCATTGTGCTTTAATAATGGGAGATCGGAGTCCTATACCTTATACCCAGTTAGCAACATTTTTTTTTAAATTTTATTTAAAGATTTTTTTTTCAATGTTTTAATTTTTTTTTAAATTTTATTTAAACAATTTTTTTTTTAATGTTTTAATTTTCTTTTAAATTTTATTTAAACAATTTTTTTTTCAATGTTTTAATTTTTTTTTAAATTTTGTTTATTTTTGTTTACGCACATTCTTAGTGATAAATAGATTGTGCGTGCGTTTGCGAAATTTGAGAATCTCATTTATTCATTGAATAAAACGGAAAACTGCAACGTCGTTATCCGGCGTCCCCTGCAAGACGTATGCACCCATATAGTCTCCTCAACAGTGTCTGAGACGCTAGTAAACAGGTAATGCATTTCAACGACATCTCTCAACACAATAAACAAGTATATAAACACTGAAAGAAGAGAATCGCGCTGACGCCTAGATTCTGGCCGAGCAATCAATACAAGGTTTAGATGTCATGGTAACGACACAGAATTGCTACCACAGCTATACCGTTATAGTTAATGTATAAGCTGAAAAAAGAAGATTACGAAATAATTTTTATTTTAATTACAATATTTAATACGTCTATATGATTATAATCTATTTTATATTAAAAGAATCTATTTTTTTTTTTTTTTAAATGGCATTTCGGACTTGAAAGTTCATCGCCTCATCTACGCAAGACTTCCACGTTTCCCAATTTTGTGCCAACCCCATCCATTTCGCGCCTTCCCGCCCAATTTCAGTTACGTCTGATTTTACGTTATCCTCCCATCTGCGTCTAGGTCTACCAAGAGGTCGCGTTGCTTTCGGTTTTCCTTTCATTATGCGCGCTGCTGTACGATCATCGCCCATTCTTGCCACGTGCCCTGCCCATCTTAGTCTCCATGATTTTATTATTCTGTTAATATTTGGTGACGCGTACAAATTATGTAGCTCGTCATTGTGCAGTTTCCTCCACTCCCCAGTTTCCTCATCTTTCTTTGGCCCGTATATTTTCCGCAGAACCTTATTTTCAAATACCCTAAAACGATTTTCTTCCGCTTTAGTGAGCGCCCAGGTTTCGCACCTATACAAGATTACCGGCATTATTATAGTCCTATATATCCTTATTTTGACATTTTTCGACAGTAGCTTTGACTTAAGTAATCTGTTCACAGCGTAGAAGCAGGCATTACCCGAATGAAGTCTCTTATTAATCTCGGCTTTAATTTCGTTTCGATCATTTATAGTTATACCTAAATATCTGAATTCGCTAACCTTTTCAAAAGTGAAATTTCCGACTCTGAGATCCCCCTCTGCTTCGCGAATGCCCAGTTTCTCCATGATCATATATTTCGTTTTCGATTCGCTCACTTCTAACCCCGTGTTTTAGCCGCATTTATAAGGATTTCCGCATTTCTCGACACCGTTTCACCATTATCTCCCACTATATCCAAGTCATCCGCATAGCCTAAAATTTGCGTTGTTCCGTTGAGTGTTGCGCCTAGCTCGCTAGCCTGCATTTTTCTAACAACATGCTCTAGCGTCAGGTTAAAGAGTACCGTTGAAAGCCCGTCACCTTGCTTCAAACCGTCGCGTATCATGAACGATTCGGATACATTACCGCCTACTCGGACCTTTCCAGTGCTTCCGTTCAGACATATTTGAATTAATTTTACGAGTTTTTTTGGTACGCCAAGGAGCACTAGGATTTCATACATTTTGCTTCGTTTGACAGAGTCGTACGCTTTCTTAAAGTCCACAAATAGCTGGTGTATAGTTTCGCAATATTCCCACTTTTTCTCTAATAATTGTCTTATGGTAAACATTTGATCGCTCGTTGACCTGTTGCGCCGGAATCCACACTGATAATCTCCTATTATATCTTCCGCGAATGGTGTGAGTCTGGCCTGTATTACGTTTGACAGAACTTTGTAGCAGGTAGCTAAAAGTGAGATTCCCCGGTAGTTATTGCAGTCTGTTTTATCTCTCGTTTTAAATATCGGTATGATGATGGATTCTTTCCAATTTTCTGGTATTGTTTCATTTCTCCAAATAGCACATACTAGATAAAAAATTTTAGATGTAAGCGCGGTGCCTCCATATTTAAGTAGTTCAGCTGGTATAGAATCGTTTCCTGCGGCCTTATTGTTTTTTAGCTTTTTGATCGCGGCCTCTACTTCTTTGTAGGTCGTTTCGTCCATATGGAGTTCAGCAGTGTGGATTTCGTCTCCCATTTCCTCGGAGTTTTCATGCACGTTTAATAACTTATCGAAATAATCTTTCCATAAATTCAATAGTTCATTTTCGCTTGTCACGAGGTTCCCGTCCTTATCTTTCATTAACTGCGATCTACTCTGAAAACCCTTCCTAATAGCGTTTATTCCTTTGTACATCTCGCGCGGGTTATTTTCCCTACTATTAGTTTCTATTTTTCTAATTTCATTTTTCTGATACTTGCGCTTCTCGTTTCTGTAAATCACACGTACTTGCTTTCTTATTTCATGGTATTCTACTACGGCCCTACCGCTTTCATTGTGTACACTATCTAATTTAGCCTTCTTGCGCCTTTCAAACCAGAGTTCGCACTCTTCGTCAAACCATGGTTTGCTCTTCGACCTTTTTTTCTTACCCAGTACTTTGTTCGCGGCCCCTTTTATAGTTTTTTCGATAGCCCCCCACAACCTGTTCGGATCGTCATCTACTCCCGTCTGTTCCTCCGTTTCCTCGAGCGCCTGAAATCGGTTGCTAACTTCTACTTGGTACTTGATTCGCTCTATCCCGCTTCGTAGTTTTCCAATATCAAAGGTTTCTACTTTGTTCGCTCGCTTACTATTTTGACCGGCTACTAATCTGGCTCGTAATTTGGCCACTACTAGATAATGATCTGAGTCGCAATCCGCCCCCCTATAGGTCCTTACGTCGAGTACATTCGTGTGGCGCCTCTTATCAATAAGAAAATGATCGATTTGATTGTGCGTGACCCCATCCGGCGATGTCCACGTTGCCTTGTGTATATCCTTGTGCTTGAAGCACGTGGTCTTGACTATAAGATCTTTTGCGGCTGCGAAATTTATGACCATAATACCGTTATCATTGCTGGTTTCGTGCAGACTTTCTTTGCCTATGGTGGGCCTAAACATTTCCTCTCTCCCTATTTTAGCATTGAAATCCCCCACTACTATTTTGGTGTCGTAAGACGCGAATTGGTCGATTAATTGCTCTAAAGTTTCATAATAAAGATTTTTTACTTCTTCCTCTTTGTCCTCCGTGGGACAGTGGACGTTAATAACCACGTAATTATACCACGCTCCTTCGATGATGATATACGAGAGTCGGTCATTCACGAAATTGCAAGTTTGAACGGAATGTATGATGCTTTTGTTAACAAGAAATCCGGTGCCTAGAGAATGCCCGCTCGCGCCCCCATATAAAAAGGTGAAGTTACCGGATCCTAGCATCGCGTTATCTTTCCATCGGGTTTCTTGTATTGCTATCAAATCTAAATTGTACCTCTCAGTTTCAGTTATGATTTCCCGGAACGCGCCTGCTCTGTGTAGACTGCGTACATTCCAGGTTCCCACCCTTAAGTTTCTTTTCGTTTTGGTTTGGTTTTGTTTTCTTTGAGCCATGATAGTAAGTTAAACCCGCGCGTTTTGGATCCTGTTCCGATCGCAGGTGAGTCCATCCGTCTAGGGGTGATAACCCTCATACCTCCCTAGAACTAAGTATGAGAGCTTTCTGACTTTGGCGAGGGCATAGTCAATTCGTCGTCAGACACACTCGGTTTCATTCTCATATCCTAACGCCCCCCTGCAAGGCAGCGCGCCTTCGCTGGCTTCGTTTCCATGTAAGACCAGGTGGCGAATCATTCTACACATCCCCTCTCAGGTCAGTTGTCATCGCTCCCGCATCCTCCACGACAGCAGGATTTTTGGCCCATTTTTTGTTTGAAATGTGTGGTAAAAGAGATAGATTACAGAGTAAGGTAGAAGAAGAAAGTAAGATAGGAGATTTTGTATAGTGTTTGTAGTTGTTGCGGTGCTTGCGTAGTGTATCTAGATGAATGCGTTCGCCAGTGCGGGCTCATCACACCCACGCCTGGGCCTATCGGCTGTCCGCGACTGCTTATTCGCTTTATTCGCAGCTAACCTCTTTCTCAGGGGTCATTCCTCTATCCGCAACCTGAGGACGCGCTGTGTAGTGGTGATAGGCACCCACCCGTCCGCTCTGGACGACTACGCCCAGGACCCGCTTAGGGTAACGGCGTTGCAACAGTTAAAAGAATCTATTAACATAAGAAAATACAAAATGAAAATATAAAAGAATCATATAATTAACTTTTTACATTATCATTATTAAATGCATTTTTAATAAATTATCTTAAAAAGGTCATAAATATAGAAAAATGAAAATTTTTTTATATTTAAATATGTTGCTGGTAAGTAGAAACTCTTAATTTTTTATAGGTTATGCTTCGTTGAATAGAATAATATTGTATCTGTAATCGATATAGCTAGCAATTTTCCGAAAGAATTTTTCTTTACAAGTAAATCAATGCGCGTTATAATTTTGTAGTTAGTATAAGGACAGAATCCTGTAGCTACAATCGTATTTCAGAGCGGTGAAATGCTATTAAACACCGCGTTGCCGAGGGGTATCTTGCTATGGTTATGGTTTTATCAAGTAACCAAAACATTAATCAAAAAGTACAACTTTTACATTGAGTTTGATGAACAATCTCAGATAAAAAATTTTCAATAAATTTTATACATTTAAGCAATAAATTGTTAACGAGAATTGCATAAATTAATCGCATATTCACTTTGAAATACTTTAAAAACATTTTAACGCAAAAGCTGTATACGAGGTCTGTCCCAAAAGTATCCGACCTACCTCGATTTCTCGGCGCTTGATTTATTCTTCGTCATCCGGGGGATGGCATCCTTCAAAGTAGTCCCTATTTGATTGAACAAGACGCTCATATCGATGTTTCCACTTATTAAAGCACTCTTGAAAGTCAGACTTCGGAATCGCCTTTAGTGCATTCGTCGCATTAGTTTCAACAGTCTGTTTATTGTCGAATCGATGTCCTTTAAGGGGACGCCGGATATCTCTGTCCTTGTCTAATTGAGTTTTCATTCATAATTTTAAGAGAAATCATATTTTTCTTTAAATAATAGTTGTCCCCGCTTCGTTTTATAGTAATCTACATATATGTCCAAGCTGGGTTCATATGATTGTTTTGTTTTCGAGAAAACTTTGACACACTAAAAGGGCCAACTACGTGGAGATTAACCTTTACATACTAAGTTTGTCAAAGTTTTCTCGAAAACAAAACAATCATATGAAACCAGCTTGGACATATAATTAGGTTACTGTAAAACAAATTGGGGACAGCTATTATTTTGTCATTAAACAATTAACTTTGTAAATAAATAACGAAATACGTGTGTAGGATAGTAGGAATCTACTATCGGTATCCGACGTCTCCTTAAGCGGTATTTTCAATCGAGGAAACAGCCAAAAGTCGCAGGGAGCTATATCAGGACTGTATGGAGGCTGGCGGAGCTGCGCAACACTGTGTTTCAATAAATACTGCTGCACAAGGTTTGATGCGTGCACTGGAGCATTGTTGTGATGAAGAAGCCAGTCACCGGTTTCCCAAAGTTGCAGTCATTTTCTTCTGATTGCATTACGTAATCTTTTCAAAACTTCAAAGGTAGTACTCTTTATTGATTGCCTGGCCTGTAGGGGCATATTCGTGGTGCACAACGCCCTCATAATCGAAAAAAACAATCAACATTGACTTGATGTTGCTTCGACTTTGACGAGCTTTTTTCAGACAGATGTGCTGCCACTTTTGAACCGCCTATACCACTCTTTTATTTGAGTTTTGCCCATACACTCATCTTTAAAGGCCTTTTGCAATATTTCAATAGTTTCCGCACAACTTTTACCGAGATTAAAGCAAAATTTTATGCAAATTCGCTGTTCGGTTCGTTCTGCCATTTTTAGCAATAAGCAAATTGCGACGAACGCAAAAAAGTCGTTGTAAACAAATACACGCTGCGCGGGAACTAAGGCGTTTCATCGGTATCTCAGGCTACTGACGAGAAGGTTAGGAGTTGCTGGTGACGTTCGTACCCTCCAGAGGTCGCCTGAGTCTCTCCGCGCGAAGATATGAACGTAGGTCGGATACTTTTGGGACAGACCTCGTATGTAAAGCAGTCACAGCAATCGGTATTGCTCTAAGGGCTATATGGATTGTCAAGGTAACGAACAGAAATATATTCGAGGTTATAATGGTAGGAGATCGATTATCTTTTTTCGGTGAAATACAAATGTAAAATACAAAATCACATATGCATTGTGACATATCTGATGAATATAAAATACAAAAATAATTTACCTTATCGATTTCAGAATATCGTAAAATAAAGAAATCATTGTAAAACAAAAGCTTATCGATGAATCTCAAAATATCTTTTTAATTCAGAATCTTCATTAAAAAACGAAAAATATTAGTTCTAGATTGCAAAAAAGACCACGCCTTTCTCGAGATATACACAATAAAACAAATTATAAAAGAACATAATCTCAAATAACTCGGAATATAAAGGTCGTTACAATCTGGGCTTCTAACTGTCTCAATAGATATTAAAAAGCTACCTTTCTGGAATATTTTAGAAGGAATAATGACGTTTTACTCAATTTATCCTTCACCAATAAGAAATGATTTTTCTTACAAAATTATTCTTTTCGAAAACGGAAAAGGATAAAGGCTTTCAAGTTTAAAAAAATATTCTTATCCATATTCCTAATCACTTCAAATTTTTTCAAAAATTTTCCATGTTACATTTCCCAGATATCAACGTTTAAACAGAACAGGACGTTTACGTGTATTACAGAAATGCATAAAAAATGAATAGATGATATTATTTCAAACATATAAAAAAATCCGAAAAACTAAAACTCAGTATTGGAAATGGGTGTTAAATAAATGATAATACACAATGTATATTTCAAATAAAATAACTTTCGTTTATTCAAACTCGCACAAGGAAGGAATAACGTCAGTAATGTGCGACTGCTCTAGCTAGATGCTCTAGTACGACTAAAAACACTTGACAAAAAGGCATAAGAGAATATCGGGGCTGACACATATAGTTCCCCACTCTTTTCTATATCTCGCATTTCAGTTTATGTCTTTGGGACATTTCTTAGTAAGTCGATTAATTTTTGTACAAGCATGTAGTAGTGTATAACTACAGTTACGTATGCTAAAGCATAGCGATATTCCAACACTCAGAAATCGAAAAACCGCTAAAAAGAACAAAGAAGCATAAAAAACAACTAATATTTCTTTCAGCCTCCTTCCTCTAAAAAAAAACAAAATCTTTGAGCCCAGAAACATTAGTTTTGACCGTGAATTTTCAGAATAATCTTCATACACATCCGTCCACATACGCACACACACGTACACACATACACACACACACGTACACACTCAAATACTCACACACACGCACGCACACGCACGCACACACACATTTATACACACGCACGCAGACACACACTCTCACACACATACACACATTCGGGTGGAGTGAAAATGCAAAAACTTTAAAAATCGAAATGCCTTAGTGTGGAAAAGTTGCGAATGTACACAAAAGTAAGGAAATTTTTTTGGTTGAAGCATATAGTCAAAGTTTTCTGTTCTGCCAAGAGCCTTTATGTTTTCGATTTTAACGAAAAAAAAACGCGAAATCGCAGAAAAGCGGTATTTTCTATTCTTTTGATGTTTAGAATTCCCGAACTGCTAACCTTAGGCATTTATGCTTCTGATCGTGTGTTTGTAACCTTCCTCTTTTTGCATACGGGCTTAGGACCGTGAAGTACTGCTTTTCTGGAAGAGGTCAAGGTCATTCCTTAAGTAACTTTGAACAAGGAACCCAACGGCGACCTTGGATTTGACCCAACGGTGACCTTGGATTTGACCTTGGATTTGACCTTGAACCTCATTTTCAAGGTTATTTTGAGGTCAACCTCATTTTTTCAAACGGGAACCCCTATTTTTTATAGCGGAATCGGAAAGTGCGGAAAATTTTACATCCGGATATGTATTGAGGTATGGGGTTGAGGTAACCCCTAGAGGTCAAATAGAGGTCAAATAATGACTTCTTAAAAATCTCGCGAGTTCAGTGGTAAAACAAAACAAACAAAGGTCATACCCTAGGTAAATCTTTACGGGGTACCCGACGGTGACCTTGGATTTGACCTTGAACCTCATTTTCAAGGTGGTTTCGAGGTCGACCTCATATTTTCAAATGGAAACCCTTATTTTTGATACCGGATTCGGAAGGAGCGAGAAATTTCAAGTATGGATGTGTTGAACAAGGGATGTAATTGTGACCTTCAATTTGACTTTGGACTTGACCTTGAAGGAAACAGATCTTACTACGTCCACGTCGTTGTTTCTGGGTAACGCTAAAAGTGAGAATAAGGACTGAATGTAATATTTCTCGCTCTATCGGTTTCCGGTATTATTACTGGGATTTCCGATTAAAAAAACCAGTTGACCTTCAAATGAACTTCAAAGTCAAGTCCAAAGTCAAATTGAAGGTCACAATTACATCCCTTGTTCAACACATCTATACTTGAAATTTCTCGCTCCTTCCGAATCCGGTATCAAAAATAAGGGTTTCCATTTGAAAATATGAGGTCGACCTCGAAACAACCTTGAAAATGAGGTTCAAGGTCAAATCCAAGGTCACCGTCGGGTACCCCGTAAAGATTTACCTAGGGTATGACCTTTGTTTGTTTTGTTTTACCACTGAACTCGCGAGATTTTTAAGAAGTCATTATTTGACCTCTATTTGACCTCTAGGGGTTACCTCAATACATACACGGATGTAAAATTTTCCGCTCTTTCCGATTCCGCTATAAAAAATAGGGGTTCCCGTTTGAAAAAATGAGGTTGACCTCAAATTAACTTTGAAAATGAGGTTCAAGGTCAAATCCAAGGTCACCGTTGGGTTCCTTGTTCAAAGTTACTTAAGGAATGACCTTGACCTCTTCCAGAAAAGCAGTACTTTAGAAAATATTCAGTCGTCCCGGGACTTAATTGACACCCTGTATATATATTTTTTTGTATTTTTTTATATTTTTTATATTTTTTTATATTTTTTTACATTTTTTTATATTTTAAACTGTTTGTATTTTTTCTAGCAAATTATACTTTATTGAGTTGGTTTCAAGTTTTTATTATTCACACGGTGAACCGAAAAACGAACTAGTAATTACGAGTCAAGATTTTCAAGTATATTATATCGTAGCCCGTTATACAAACATTTTAAACTGGCTTAAAATCTTTTTTGCTTTCAAATGCAGGCATAGCAGCTCGAGACTTTAAGGTTGATCGAATATAACCATCCCGATTTTGTATACCTATTACTTTTGTTGAAGCCTCTGTTACTAGTTTAACGGTTCGCTCGACAGCTTGCGTATGACATGGGAATTCTGTGAATGTCCAAGTCGCAGGGATATTATTATCATCATACATTTGTTTAATCTTATTTTTATCGAAATGATGTAGAACTGGCGGTGAATTTATTTCACATGCAAGCCAATCAATCATGTCGATGTAGTTGTTTGCTCCAAAATTTATACTTGGAACCTTAAATTGACGTATATTGATTCCGCCTTTTTCAGTATTTTTATTTGCGTGAAGAATTTTTCGTAGAGCTAATTTTCTAACTTCCTTGTTTTCATCAGTCAACATGCTAAGTAGAACATTCTCGGGATGTGCAAAGTATGCATTGCGTGCAATAACTTTGTCAATGACTTGCAGATACTTTTCGGGAAGATAGCGAGAGGATTTAATAAATTCAAAAAGATGCTTAGTGCCATCTTTGATAGAGCTATTCAGCTTTATTCTAAACCAAGACGGAGCATACACTGAAAGAATGAATACAACTATTTCTTGTAGATTTGAACTAGGGGTTTCAGTAGAAATGTAAAGCCTTAAAATTCGATTGGCTTTAGTGAGCCAACGAGCATGATTTAATTTTCCAGGATTCAAATTAACAAGATCCTCAGAACATTCTCCAGCACTAATAGCGTTACAAATTTTTAGTAGATACTTTTGATCGTTACTTAATACCTTAATGTCAAGGTCGGGTAAACAGCAATTAATAGCTTTAAACTTAGCTACGGGTAAATTCTCACACTTGTCTAACATTTTACCTATAGGACCAGAGTAAGATTTTGGACCTGATGTGCAGCCATCAATAGCTTCAAACAAATGCCTAAGTGGAAGCTCATTAAAATGTAAAAGACAAATAAACCACTGAAGAGGTCTGTCAATCTTTAACTCAGCACGCGAATCACTCCTCCCTTGCTACCTGTATTTACAACTATACCATCGCATCCAACAGCCTGCATATTATACATTGTTCCGAGAAAATTCTTTGAAATAAATTAATGTATACTTTCGGATATATTCTTCGCAGAACCCGAAGCAGGTGTTACATGACCGATGTATTTGGAACCTGGCTCTTCAACAAGAGAATAATGATCTTCTACAATGGTACCTTTGTAGTATTTAGATCCTTTCTTTTCTCTATGCAAAGTCAAATCATGTTGTCCATCAAAATAAAGCCCAAACTCTCTATTATCTATGTTTTCAAGGCTACCACGTTTTATGTTTTCAGCGACTTTTAATTTTTCCCTTCTCAACTTGTGTCTGTCAATTATCAGCGATTGACCGGAGTTTGAAATTACACCAACATCTTGCAATGCAGCAGTCGCAATCGCTGAGGCAGCTCTGTCTGATACACCATATCGTTGACTAATTAAAGCTGTATTTTCTAAATTGACTCTCGTTTGCGTTAATGAAGATGGTGGTGCCTGACTCGTGCTTGGCTTATAAAATTCTTGAGAATCGGGAGTATTATTAGTACTCATTTCTTCTGACGAAAGTGGTTCGACATTAGGCGTACTCGTTGCAACATCGAGCTTTTTGTATGGTGCTGAGCTTTTCATTTTTCTCTCCATTCTCATTTGCAACTTTTTAGTTTCTAAATGATCCACAGAACCTATTGCTAAACGTCTGCTACTCCTTTGATCTTCAAGAAAAGCCCTTTCTGATAAAGGTACTTTCTTGTCTTTAGGACAATTGCAATTGCTAATAGGTTTACACTTGCATGCCGCAATGTCAAAAAGCTTTAATGAATTTTTTTTAAATTCTTCTATTTTGTCATCAGCACGTTTACGGGTGATATTTTTTATTTTGATATACTTCTCATGATACGATAATACCATGGCTTTTACTCTTTGGTGGGAGAGAATGGGAATCAAAACTTTAGCATATATCTGCTCAACTTTCAGACTAACTATTTCTGCAAGATCAGTAAATGAAGGCTCTCTGTTATCACCTGATATTAAACCAAGAAATCTCCTTTCCTCAAGACAGCACTTAAACACGCCCTCGTACGTAGGCAGAACATGCTAACTAAGATTCTTCGGCCGTCCGAAAATCGGACATTCGAAATTTCTAGCAGAGAATTGAGAAGATTTCAACATTCTCAGTAAATACACTGTCGTGATAATGGTGCGTGATAATTATATAATATCATCCGTCAATTAAAGGATGTGCCCGTACCAGCCTCTCTTTATGCCCCTTTATTAACAGTTTTACTTGCGGGCAGAAAAAACGCGTAGCTACCTAGCGACCGTTAACGGAAATTATACTTATGAAACATATGGCGCTATTTTTTAATTTCTCAAATTACTAGTTTGATTGAAATATTATTATAAATAATCTTGAATATAACTAGTATGAACACAATTTTTAATATGTTTTAATAAATTTAAACAAATTATTATTAGTTATTAGAATGATAAATCCTCCAACGTGTATAGATCTATTACTTTACTTTATGCAACTATGAAATGAAATTATCCATATAAATTTTTATTAACCTAAAATCGCAGACATGTGCGATATGCCGCAAAGTGTATATAGGCAATATATGTATATGATATAATCAATAAGGGAATATGCTACGTAATAAACTGTCGTACCGAATAAAGTATCTTATTCACGTTTCAGAAATAATCAGAAGTATAAAAAATACCGTTTTTCTGCGATTCCGCGTTTTTTTTTTCGTTAAAATCGAAAACATAAAGGCTCTTGGCAGAACAGAAAACTTTGACTATATGCTTCAACCAAAAAAATGTCCTTACTTTTGTGTACATTCGCAACTTTTCCACACTAAGGCATTTCGAATTTTAAAGTTTTTGCATTTTCACTCCACCCTAACACACATCCATACAGACGTTTTCTAAAAATAGTTTATTTTGACTCCTACTGTCTCAAAATATTTTTCTAACATGTTTTTAGCCAAACTTTTTCTTACCATCACAAAGCTTCCTCTACGAGGAAGCAAAAATTCAATAATGTTTTTCATTATTAAATAAACAAAAGTTAATATTATTTAAACTGTTGACTCAATTATTGGCCTAAAATAAAAAAAAAACATTTTTTGAACTTTAAAAATTTATAAGAAAACTACGTGCTTTAATACTACAATTGCTGAATCAAATATTTAACATCAGAATACCTTAAAACAAATATATAAACTTCTTTTCAAAATACTTTAATTATATTTCCTGCAAGTTTCAAAAATATCTATGGTCATGGTTTGCATAAGAAACTTTTTGAGACGCATAAGTTTCGAGAAAAACGTGTTTAAAGTTTTAATTAGGTATGCGGTTGCGAATGTAAATTGTTTCACTCAACTGACTATGACTTTGTTAAATTTAAGAGTTTTGACAACCACCAGGTATCTCAAAACGTTCGTAAAACTATAAATATAAAAGATAAGTAATGAAAACATGTACGATTTTTTATCATTTTCAAGGTCATTTTGAAGCACCTTCGAGTCTGGCTCCATCATCTGTTGCGTCGTATCCTGCAGTGTCATGTCCGAGTGGTCGGCCTGCGTTTCACGGCGTTCCAAATAGCGGAGCAGATACAATTCACATAAGTATAAATGTATGAAACCCATACTTCGTCCTCGATTTTCAATAAAATCGTTATTATATTATTATACAAATCTAATCTTATCGATTGACTGGAATGACGGGAAATACACGGACTAAATACTCGCACATAACACTGGTCACAACGCACAGCATTTGGGTCACGATTATATTGCTTCCACATGAAGCAGTTAACTTCAATGCGTATAGCATAAATAATACGATGCAGCTGTATTCAGAGCATACGGATCATACTTCGCCGCTGCGTTCAACTATATAAGAGATTCGCGCGCTGAGTCAGCTGAACATAGCTGAAAAGTATCGTTGGAACATTTCGATCATAGCTGCTTCGTATTATTTTTGCTCAATGCCTTGAAGTTAATTACTTCGTGTGGAAGCAAAATAATCGTGACCCTAACACTGACAACGCAGTACATTATGAAGCCAGACCCTTGAAGGTTAGCGTATACAAGCACGCCGAAAGGATGTGGCGGCGAGCGACGCGAGTCTTTAATTGTTTGTTGGCATGTTTACAGCGTTACCAATAATTAATGCGTATATATATATATATATATTTTCTTTTGATTTTAATAATTGGTGAGTGTACTATATATATATATATATATATATATATTAAAATCAAAAGAAATACGATCGTAGGATCATTATATTACAAGATTTTATGTAAAAAAGTTATCCGAATCTGAATATATACTCATCAATGTCAAATAACAGGAAAAACAAAGAACAAGTAACCAAAGACACTTATTTATTTTAAGCATAAACACACTTATAATCTGAATCCTCATCCCGACACTTCCTTTGCTAACATCCAAATCTCTCGCCCGATCAGCCTGCCACCGGCGGGAGCGACGAAATGACTCGATTTTCCCATTTTTTTATGTCTGTTGCCCCCCCCCCCCCCGAGGTTAATTGTCAAGTAACATTTATTTTAATTGACAATAAATTTTGCAACACTATAAAATTGTTAATCGAATATCTTTATGCATATAAAAATTGTATACTATTATTACAAATAAATTTCTTTTGTATTTTTGTAATTTTATTTGACTTTATTAACAACGAATTTATACAAAAATAGTATTAATATCATAAAACTAAATAAACGCTATAAAACAAAATAAATTGATAAATCTTTTCTTACATCGATTTTTTACATTCTGTCACATTTTTGCATGCTTACATATTTTAAAATTCTTTATTTGCATTTTTGATTATTCTGAAAATTTTCTCAGTTATATGTAAAAAGTATTTTTAAACATTGTAAAATGTGACACAATGTGTATACAAATGGACGAAAATATGAAAACACCAAAAATTTATGTAAGAAAGTGTAAGGTTGTTATACACTTAGTATATCTATAGCGCCTTGCGCACGGTAATATTCCCCTTCTACCCGAACTGCAGCCAATCACGACGCAGCCGGGTAGTATATAAGAGATCGAGTTTCGAGACTCCGCCTGACTTCTGACTCCTGACTTCTGACTTCTCGGCCGACCAGGCCAGAGACAAGTCCTCGACCCCGACACTAGAAAAGAATAAACAACTTCCAAAAGTTACCGACGTCCTTATCATTGCCTAAACCGGTACGCGTATTCAAAGAGCGCAGCGGGAGAGAAAAAGAGACGGGAGCGCGAGCGAATCCATACGCTGCGCGCGCGCGCCGCAGCTGCCTAACCGCTACCAGCGCCGAGCCGCCGCGCTCACTACAGAGCGGTCGGAACGAATCGCCTCCCGAATCAGTCGGCCTCTGCGCACCGCACCGGCCGGACCTCCTCGGTTGAGAGCAATCTCCCGAAGTAGCTAGTGTGCGGTGCACGGTAAGTGCCTACTCGCCCCGTGGTGGTTAACCCAGGTATTTTCGTGCCGATTGGGCTTTCTGGCGGGCTTAGCTCCCAAGGAAGCCTTATTAGGAGGGCAGTATCCCTCAGTTTATCACGGCTCTTGACGAACGCGCGTCAAGAGATCAGGGGCAGTTGAACGAAGTCCCTGATAGGAGAGCTGCTTAAGGGCGTCGTTCTCTAACGAGAGTCGATAGCGTCCTTTAGCAGCGTTTTCTCCTCGTATCCCACAGCCTGGAGCCGGGAGTTAATAATTTAACTCCTGGAAGTTCAGTTGTGGCTACGCAGGGACAGGCTCTTAGAGAGCGCGTGCCTCTAAGAGTCGGCCACGACGCACCGTACCGGCCGGACCTCCTCGGTTGAGAGAAATCCCCCTGAGGTAGTCAGCCTGTGGTGCTCGGCACACATCACATTTTCCCTGTGATGATTAATCCGGGTACTGTCGCGCCGAACGGACTTTCTGGCGGGCTTAGCTCCCACGGAAGTCTTATTAAGAAGGCAGTATCTTTCCGTTAATCACGGCTCTTGACGAACGCGCGTCAAGAGCACGGGGAAGTCGAACGCAAGTCCTGACGGGAGAGCCATTCTAAGGCGTTGTTCTCTGAACGAGAGCCGCACGCGCCTTTTAACGGCTGTAATCTTCCCGTGTCGAACAATTGGACCGCTCCGGGAGTTAATTCTTAATTAACTCTCACGGAAGTTCAATTGTAAGGCACACAGGCAGAAGCATTCGCAAATGCTCACACTTTCACGCCCTCTGCTCGCGTTCCTCTCTCTCCTCTCGGGCCACCCGCGTAGCTCACTATAAAAGAACGCAAGAGCGCGATTAAGATTGATTCGACTCCCAGCAACGGAGCCGACCACTCAGAAAACCCCAAGCGGATGCAAACGCCACAGACCGGCCGGAAGCCTCGTCGTCAGTCCGAACGTCAGCGGAAACGGCGAAATACCCGTCGTCCCCGGCCCCGACCCCGACGACAAAAGCAGAATCGGCCACCGACACCACCGCATCCTTCGCCTCCGACGAGTGAGGGTTTTCCTTCTCCCCAAGTGCGCAGTTTGGTGTTCGTGGTACCACGACGCGCAAAACCGCTGCCCACTGCGGTGGAAATCCAGGCAGCACTGAACCTGAAGAAGGAAGAGGAACAAGAGGAAGTTCTTTGCCTCTTTCCCTCTCCGGACGACGAGCTGCCGGACGGAAAGGAGGCGCTATTTCGCAAGCCGACGCAGCCCGTCTTGCCACGCTTTTCGGCACGACCTCCAGTAGCCGAGACCCCTCGGTCAGTTCGTCGAGAGTCCAGAGGCATCGCGGCACTGAGGGATCCGCGGAAGCTGGCAGCGGTAAAGCGGAGGCTCGGCCCGATTACGACGCGGTCGACGCCTAAGGTGCGTCTTCTTCACATCCCCGAGGCTCCAAGGAGTCGCAGTATGAGCTGCCGACGGGCTCTTCGACTCCTCCAGCCGAGACCGCCAAAAAGTCCCGAGCGCGAGGCTAGGAAGCCTTAGAAGATCTCTAGTTACAACCGGCCCTTTTCAGGGCCATCACAATAATCAAAAACGTACGGACGGATTGAGCGGAGCAACTCCCCTCTCCTCCCCCCTTTTCCTTACCCCACAACTCTCACTTATAAGAAGGTAAAGTAAGAATAGGTAAGTTTTTGTTGGATTTCGGACGATTTTAATGTTTATTTTAATGTTTTGTTACGTTTTATTCCTTTATATTACTTTTCCTTACAATGCTTTACTTTTTCTTACATTTGTCAATCAATCATAAATTTTAAATGAATTTTTGTATACAAGGTGAATTTTCAGAAAAACGTAAGAAAACGTAACAAAATGTAAGGTACTGTTAGAATTTACAAAATTTACGTTTTCTGACTTTTTATTACATTTTGCTTAAGATGCTAATTCATAAAATTCTTTAATAATAAGAAAACGAAAGAAAATGCAAGAGATCATAATAAAATGTAGTAATTCGCAGCAAAACTTTTTCTTACTTTTTGTTACGTTTTCTTACATTTTTCTTACAAATTATTACCTAAAAATAATTAGATTATTGAGAATAACGGTGACCGGAATTAGCCAGTGACCTGTATTACCCCGTTCTCCCCTATCGACGAAGGCAACACCTTTCCTCGTGCCATTGAAGCCGTCGAGATGTAACTGTAACTATGTCGTCGATTTTATTAGAAGAGCCGACGTCGTCATCGCTAGGAGTAATCGGAACCAACTCATCGAGCTGATTATATCAAAAAGCTTTTATCAAAAAGCGGGCGGCTTCGAATTGAAAAAGTGGGTATCAAACGTCCCAAACCTCCTTGACGACATCTCAGTGGAAGATCAACTTCACCTCGAATAGCTGCAATTCACTACAGAAGATCTTGTCAACGAATTGGGCCTCGCTTACTGGGATCCAGTAAGCGATAGTTTTACGTTTTCTCATCTATTTTTATGACACCTCGAAACACTATAGTGTGCACTATAGAGCACTATAGTATTTCGCGAAAATATTATAGTAAGCACTATAGTACACACTATAATGCGCACTATAGTGCACACATAGAGTTTTTTGTACGGGTCTCCTACGTTCGACGATACTGTATGACGTGGTCCAGATAGTGCGTTCTGTAGTTTTTGGTTGTCTAGGTGGTTTTGCTGTCCGAAGACGAGGGCCAGGTAGTGCGCTCCGTAGTTTTTGTTATATAGATATGTACATTAGTTGCAGACGCCGTCTAGGTGGTTATGGTAGTCAATGACGAGGTCCAGGTAGTGCGTTCCGTAGTTTTTCATGTTCAATATATACATCTAGACAACAAAAACTATGGAGCGGACTACCTGGACCTCGTGATCGGCTACCATAACCACCTAGACGCCGTCTGCAACTGCCATCACATTGAAGTTCAAATTCAAGACCGTGATAATATTTTATTTTTACTCATTGTAATGGCGACACTAAATCTATCATTTTTTTGACAATCACCCATTCATCCTGATTTACTTGTCGGGCAGAATGTCGGCAGAAACCACATTTTACATTGTTATAATTTGGAAGTGACGGGTTAAATATAAAAATTGTTATACATTTATTTATTATAAATAAATATTTATTGAAACAGATTAACAATTTTTCATATATACAATAATCACAAATGTGTCACAATTTATCATGTTGTTCATCAAAAGTTCCATATTGAGCAATCGTTTCCATGTTTGGTTCAGTCATATTTATTTGACTATTTACTGCATTCAGTCTGCTGGACATTACTCCAACTGCATCATCTATCGCAGACCTAGAAATAATTTTATTTTTTTCGATTAAAGAAATATTTATTACCTTAAATTATATTACTAGTATAGTATATGGGTTGTTCCATGTCAAGTGAGCAAGTCCAAAAATAAAAATGTCTAAAACTCTGAAAATATGTTGATATGTGAACGCAGAATATGTAAAAAGAATTTCAGACCCCAAGGTGTTATATGTCAAGGGCAATTAAAGGTTCAAATATGCGTTTTTTTAATATTTTGAGGTTTTGCCAACATTGTTTGATCTCTAGCTAAAAAATTAGTAACTTTTGAGAACAAAGTGTAAAAACATTTTTTGTTCAAAATGAGGTAAAGAATCTAAAAAATCGCCATCGGCTTTTTCAAAATAAAAATCTTAAAATGATGTTTTTCATATTTCCTTTAATTCTAGAATTGTTATAAAATGGTCACAAGCTGAATATAATTTTTGCAGAATTTTTAATACCGCACTTTTCTTCTGTATTTCTTCTTTATAAACCCATGCATTATGGTGTATTGTTATATTCAGATTCTAGCAGATCGCCATCACCATTTTCAAAGCAAAAAATCTTAAAATTTAGTATTACATGACAGCTTTCATTCTAGACCTCGTGCAAAATGGTCTCTAGCTAAATGTAATTGATGAACTTTTAAATGGTGAATTTTGAATACAGTCACAATGGAAATACCGAAAAATAGTTCGCTATTTAAAAATTTTGCAAAAATTATATTCAGCTTGAGACCATTTTCTAACAAGTCTAGAATTAAAAGAAATATGAAAAACTTAATTTTTTAATTTTTATTTCGAAAACACTTATGGGATTTTCTAGAACCTTAATATTACAATATATCACACTGCATGGGTTCATAAAATATCACAATACGATCTAATAAAATTCTTTTTAGATTCCTTACCTCATTTTGCACCAAAAATGTTTTTATACTTTTTTCTGAAAAGTCCGTAGTTTTTAATTTAAAAATCAAACAATGTTGGGAAAATCTCAAAATATTAAAAAAAAAAGCATCTTTCAACCTTCTATTACCCTTGACATAGAACACCTTGGGGGTCTGATTTTTTTTACATATTCTGGGTATACATACCGACATATTTTCATACTTCTAGACATTTTTATTTTTGGAAATGCTCATTTGACATCAAACCACTCATATACACATGTGATTCCAAATAAGTTTTAAAAATACGCACTCGAGTCTTAATTACATGCCGCCGATTTTTTATATGAAAGTATCTATGAAAAGAAGCTCCCAACAAAAATTTCAGCCCCTAAGGTCCACTGTGTGACCCAGTAGAATGTTCTGAATTTTCAAACACGGCCAAAATGGCTATTTTTAAAAAATTCTAGAGAGCTCCCTCCCATTTTGATAAATTTGAACGCCCCAAAAAAGATTTCTTTATACTTTTACAATCTTTAAGACAAAAAAATCGACCCCCTTGGCAGCTAAGTGGCAGAGATCAATGTAACCTGAAATTTTGTGTTTTTTATATTGTGTTTGATCGCTCACCATTTTACGTAATCAAAACGGATTTAGATCTACCACATCTCAAATTTTTCGTCTTGACAAGACCATTAATTCCTTTTTAAGTACGTTCAAAAAAGGCAAGCTAGAAAAAGACTTCACAGTTATACTATACGTTTAAAAGGTAAAACCAAACCAACTGCATTAGTATCTAGGATGTTTGAACTATGTTTCCTGAAAGATAGAGCTCAAAATGTTATAATAGAACAAAGTTACACGGGTGTCAACTTGATGACTTCTGAAAAAGTACCTATATTTCAGAGGCTATAAATTTGGTTATACGAAGCAGTTTTGAACGTACCAAGAAAAGAATTAATGGTAGACCTAAATCCGTTTTGATTACAAAACTGACAAAACTTCAGGTAACATTCATCTCTGCCATTGAGCTGTCAAGGGGGTCTAATATTTTTTTTCTTAAAGATTCTTCAATTTATCAAAATGAAAATAGAAAATAGCCGTTTATGGCCATGTTTAAAAATTCAGAACATTCTACTGGGTCATACAGTGGACCTTAGGGACTAAAAGTTTTTGTTGAGAGCTTCTTTTCATATGTATTTTCATATAACAAATCGGCGACAAGTAACGAAGACTGCACACGGATTTTTAAAATTTGTTTGGAATGACTCACATATATACACACACATATATATATATATATATATATATATATATATATATATATATATATACTAGGGGGGTACCCCCCTGCTCGCTCCGCTCGCCAACCCCCAAAGCATCATGAAATTTTTTGTTTTTATGAAGGTTTTCTATTTTTCCACACCACCCGGGAGGTAAATAGATTGGCACGTTTTTTGTTTTGTTAATTAAGATTTTTTATAAATTCAAATTTATGTTTTATTTAATTCATTTATAAATAAATGTATGTAATTCATATTTACATTTATTTATATTTAGTTTTAAGTATTGTATTTTTTAACATATATATTTATTTTAATTTTGTTTTTTATTTGAATGTAATATTGTAAAGCTCTTTTTAATTAGTATGTAATAATCTATATATGTAAATTTAATATTAATGAATATAATTAAAAAAAATAATTCTTTTGAATGTAATAGAAATTTACATCACTTTAATTTTTGTTTTAAATTAACAATATATCTTGTTATATTATATTATGAAAAACTTAAAAATTTCACTCATATAAATCTAAATTAATTTGCATGTATTTTATTTATGTGTTATACTTTTTACATATTTTTTAGATTTATAATAGTAATAATAAAGATGAATCCAAAAATGTATTTTATAAAATTTAAGTCTTATAAATCTAAATATGGTAGCATGTATTTTATTTGTAATAATGTGCATATTATTTAGATTTATAAGAATAATTTATATTATATTAATCAAAAATATAACATTTAAAACATAAGTCTTATAAATCTAAACAAATTGCATGTATTTTAGTTATGCATACTTTTTGCAAATTATTTAGATCTGTAAGAGTATATAATAAAATGGAAAAGATTATAATAATTCAATTTCATTAATATCATTAATATAATTTTATATAATATATTATAAATTTGAATTGCTTTATCACTACCTTTATGTAAATAACCGAAAATGTATTTTATACTTTGAATCGAAGCACAATGTTCAACATTTATATGACAATTATATTTCTTTAATAAGAAACTATTGTATGGAACCATCGAGTTGTCTACAGCAATAGTTTGACTATTTTTGTTTTTATTATGATAAGTATGATTATCATCTATATTGTTTCTCCTTCTATATAATGGATACCCATTATTTTGAAATGTTGTTTCTAATTGAAAAGATTTAGGAAATTTTTTTTTGCATATATTTTTATTTTTAAGATAACATGGAGACTGTTTAGTATGCGGTCCATGTAACATATGTTTTATTACCAATTTTTGTAATTTTTTATCATAAAAAATGATAATTAATAGAAATAAGTAAATGAGGAGGGCATGAGGAGGGCTGGGAGGAGGGCTATGAGGAGGATACAAAGAGGAGGGGCGAGTAGGGCAAAAAATAAGATCAAAATAACGTATTTTTTAAAACAATATTACCTTGTTTTGAGGAGGAGAATGAGGAGGGCAAAATGAGGGGCGAGGAGGGGCGAGGAGGGGCGAGGAAGGCGAAAACTTATAAGATTTACAAACAACTATATAAAGGAAGATATACATATATATATATATATATATATATATATATATGTATATATGTGAGTCATTCCAAACAAATTTTAAAAATCCGTGTGCAGTCTTCGTTACTTGTCGCCGATTTATTAGGGTGGAAACATTCTAATAAGAAAATACTCTAATGCTCGTTGATGAAATTATATTTTACAAAGAATCTATTGACCGCTACGAGCTAAGATGATTTTTAATTCACTCCCATATAGAAGGTGATCCGTATAGGTGCCGGACAAATTAATACCTTCCGGGATGAACCGAAAGATCAAGTCAAAAGGCAATAAATAGGAATACAAAATAATTATATAACAGTAGAAATTTCTAAATATCACAAATTTATAAAAATGTGTTTTACCCCGTCTCTATCCAGTGGGCTCATCAGAAGACTATGGGAAGGACTTGTCTTGATACAAAGGTGGGAAATAATGAGTGGTGTATCTATAGGACTAGAGATACATTGCTAGTGGGTAGTATTAAATTGTCTGGCACCTATTCGCTATGAGCATCTACTTGGAGGGGATAAAAGAAATGATCGCACCGCACGAGATGGCAGAAAATGGAAATAGAGGTATATATATATATATATATATATATATATATATATATATATATGTTGAATATACCACCCGAGTTTCCAACTTTTGGAGGGCACCACCGGTCAGGCTCAGAGCGAATACGGATCACCTTCTATACGCGAATTAACAATTATCTTACAAGGAGAATGTCTCCTGTGGGAATCAATTTTCGATGAGACTTTGGGGGGTGCATTTTAGAACCCAAAAGTGAAGCCCAGTACTCGCAGTTTGTTCCAATATCACTGAGAGAATGGTTCAGTTAGGCTTGCCGAAGTCGCATTGCTAAGTTTGCGGAGGCCATAGTCTGTCATTCTTACTGAGGAGTTCGGTAAAGACCTCGGAACAGTTCGGCTGTTTTGGCGGATGTGTATTAAAAGTGATATGTGGTGTTGCGATTTATTGTAGCCGCATTATCACGTTTATGATAAGGTAAAACAGAAGTAAGGTTAAAGTAGAACATCGAAAAGGTAACTTAGACTAACTAATCATATATAAAAAGGTTACAGTAACAAAAAAATAAGAAATTTATTAAAATATTCATTATTTGTGAAAAAGTGACGTTAGGAGTGGAGCGCGACGCACGGAGCACGGTGGGCTTGAACTGAGTTTAATAATAATGTCATCCGAAATGGGATTTTCTTGCTGATTTTGATAGTGTGGAGTGTCCTGAGTAATTTACAACAAAAATTGAAATCATCGGCGCGGTCGTTTTTTTTTGGGCATTTTAAAGGGGCCCAAACTAGATTTATCCAATAAATTCGTTTTTTTCTCTTTTTTTGTTGTTTTTTTTGGGTGAAATAATTTTGTTATATAATTTGATCAATTTTAAGAAGAAATTATCTCTTGTCAAATTTGCGGCAGATGCACAGGAAAAAAGTTACAGCTGTTATAAAGTCTCAACTTACGTTATCATAAAAATATTCCATTCATTTTGATTGGATATTTTAAAAGTAATATGTTTTACGACAAAAATCTGAATATTTTTAGGTTTGTTAGTAAATTTTAAAGCGAAAATTTTTAAAATAAAATAATTACTTCAAACACACATAGTGTATATATATTATATATGATTATACAATATAAGAACTTAAAAATAACAAGATTTTTCTCTTTTTTCATAATATTTATTTACATTTCACATCAAACTCAAAGAATATGCAATCATCTTATTTAAAAAACATTAATATTTTATAAAAACTAAATAAATCAATAATAATCACACATGAAGACCATTAAATTCACAAACTGCTTGTAATAAATGCTTATTATACTCTGAATATGTTTGGCGAACTTTATGTTTGGTCCATACAGTTTTGAATTCGTGATGAGCAGACTCAAATGCTTGTTCGCTAAATTTACCTAATCCAACTTGATATTTTTCGCAAACTTCTTTGACATGAACAAAGATGCAGTGTACTTTAGGTGTAACTGGAACTCCCTCTAAGTCCAAAAAGCGTTTTTTGAAATCATCAATATACTTTGGAAATTCAGGATGTAAAATTTTATCGAAACAACTATGTACGACTTATCAAAAATCTGAAAGAACTTGCATGAATTTCAGACATCCTAATGGGCAAATACTTCGCAAATTATCTATCTTATCTAATAATTTTTTTACAATCGTTCTCATTGAAAGTACCGCCTTCTCTATAAATAATTTGACGTGAAGCATTACACGTTTTTGCCCATGCAAAGCTGTTTCCTTGAAAAGTTTATAATATGATTAATTAAAAAATTTACTACTCCCAACAATAAATGAAGATCTGGCTAATTCCTTTTTTCTTTTGGCATTAAGCCATTGAGTGTAATTCTCTGTAATATTTTTAATTGTTCGCAAAGTTGAAGATTCGTGAAGATTACCCTTAAAAACATTATACCAAGTAAAAGGAAAAGAGCTACTAGAGGGCATGATACCGGCCATAAGATTACACAATTTGATGTCGGCTGTAATCGTTCCATTCATGGTATCAATTCCAATCTCTGACCACAATAACTTAACGTTATAGTAATTTTCTTGAACATCCTGAACTAAACCAATTATGATAAGTTTTTTAACTCCAGAATCTTCGAAAGATTTAGAAGCAACTCCTTCATTATATTTTTGTCGTTTTTTTAAGCGTGATTCTAGCTCATCTTCAATAATACTTAATCCCGATTCACTTTCTGTTGATTGAATTGACATACAAAATTTTTAAAAAGCCTCCTCCACCATCGATGTCAAATTTTAAATGTGCACTGGAAACATTACGTTTTATTTTTAAATATTCAATCAAACTCTTTAATTTATTGCAATAGACGGCTGCTTGCTCAACATCAACAGATTTATTACTTTTAGTAGATTTGAATTTGAAAACTTTTACGTCAAAAAAAGAATCTAAAGAGTGAATTTCAGTAGAAAGAGCTTGTTTTAAATTAGGTTCAATTATATATCTTCTTTTTGACCCAACACGAACCATCGATGCGATTCCGAGCATTACATTTTGAGAGAGACTATATTTTGATTGCATTTTTTTCATGTCACCTGTAGTTAAAAATGGTCCATTCAAACTGTTTTCTTTCGATTTTTTAGGATTTACATCAATCTTTAATGGTTTTCCGTGAAGTTGATTAATAGATATCAAAGTTTTACTTGCTTTAGCTCCTTCATTTACATTTTCAGATAGTTTATTTTTTAGCGTCATTGAGATAATTTGATTTTGTACAAGTGGAGAGGATTTTGATATTAATGCTTCAACATTTTTTATACGTGTTAAAGAGTTGCATGCATGAGATTTACCTCTAGCTATTATTGATAGGCAGCTGTCACATCGTTGATTCACTAAACTATCTTGGCGAGATTCACTAACAGACTTATATGTGTGAAATAAAGAATAAAAATCATATAATAAAATCACATGCAAAAATGATACTAATTGAGAGTTAAAAAACGACTTGCATATTCACCTTTTACTTTATTTTTCAATATTTTTGACTCGTTGCCTTTAGGTGTTTCATTTTTAGTAAAATTATCATGAATCTGCCGAGCTAGCCTGCATATTAAGCAGTCACATATTACAGTTTCAGATTCTTTCGTTGATCTAGTGTTAATAGTCTTGTAATTAAAGAATACTTGAGGTGGCTTTAACAGTTTTTGATTATTTTTTTTTAAACATACAGCTAATTCAAGCATGTGCTGCAAATTCCATTTGGTAGGCACTTATTATCGGCTTTATATTGAAAAATTATATTTACCAAAGATTCAAATTTACCGCCCGCAACTATTTCTACAATTTTATTAGCACCATTACGACCTTCCTTTTTACAATAAAATAAACAAATCCTACGCGAAGTAAATTTGAAAATTTTTGACAACAGTAAGGTTATCATTAATAATTTGTTATGTTGCTTAGCAACATGTTGTTAAGTAATAGATATTAAAATATAAAGCAGTCTAAACTTCTTACGAACATTCGATTTTTCATGAAAAGATAATTTGAGACTTTACAACAGCTGTAACTTTTTTCCTGTGAGTCTGCCGCAAAATTGACAAGAGATAATATCTTCTTGAAATTCATCCAATTATCTATTTCACCGAAAAGAAAACAAAAAAAAAGAAAAAATCGAATTTATTGGATAAATCTGGATTGGGCTCCTTTTAAATGCCTCAAAAAAAAACGGCCGCGCCGATGATTTCAGTTTTTGTTGTAAATTACACAGGACGGTCCACATTATCAAAATCAGCAAGAAAATCCCATTTCGGTTGACCTTGGTTTTAAACTCAGTTCAGGCCCACCGTGGGAGACTTAACTGCCGAATTTGTTCCGCTATTCTTGTCATATACATACTACCGAACTCACTTCGGTCAAAACTATCGAACAGTTCAGCAAGTCTGACCGATGTATTCTCTCAGTGTGGTCTTTGTTCTCAACATACGAGCTATTTTACTCAAAATATGTGTTATTTTAATGAAAAATTGTACCTCTACTTCATATTGTTACTATATAAGTTTTGATGCTGGAAATTTTTTTCGAAAGGTAAATACAAGTAGACGAAAAAAGCTTTCATTTAAAGTTTATTTCATATAAAAATATCGATCTGGTCCAAAGTTATTAACAGTTAATCAGGGTGACTGAAAATGCATGAATATTCGAGGATACTTATCTTCTATAAATCCGTTGATTTTTCATGTATTTTCAATGACTATTTTCAATTGTTAATAACTTTGGACTAGATTTATATTTTTATACGTAATAAAGCTCAAAACGAAGTTCTTTTCGTCTACTTTTATTTACTCCTTTAACATTTTTTCTAGCATCAAAACTAGTAATATGAATTAATGTGCCATTTTTCATTAAAATAATGCATATTCAGAGTAAAATAGCTCGTACCTCGAGAACCCGGGCCACTGGAACAAACTACGACTGCAGGGCTTCATTATTGGGTACTACAAAGCACCTCCCAAATCCTCATCGAAAACCGTCGATCCTGAAATCTACATCCACGTTTTCTTACTAATTAATTTTTTAAAAACAGAATTTTTTTAAGTTTCATATAAAGTACTTACCTTTTCTATGTATCATGAAAAATATATTATAAATTTACAATTTTTCAAAAAAATGGTATACGTTCTTTATGAAATGTAGAAAAGATGAGTACTTCATATGAACATTAAGAAAATTTTCTTTCTCTTAAAAACTTCAATTATTAAAATAACGTGGATATTGACCTTCTGAATCGATTATCTATCTTTTACAATTTTTCAAAAAAATGGTATACGTTCTTTATGAAATGTAGAAAAGGTGAGTACTTCATACGAACATTAAGAAAATTTTTTCTCTTAAAAACTTCAATTATTAAAATAACGTGGATATTGACCTTCTGAATCGATTATCTATCTTTAAATGTTTTTTAAAAATTCTAAAAAAATTTTGACTTATAAAACTGTTAGCTAAAAGAAATTTGTTTTGCTGGTTAGGATGCAACTGATTTTTCATTCTAGTAGTGTATTTAATTGTCAAAACAATTTCTAGCATGAATAATTTTAGTTATTTAATTTGTGATTTTACGGAAAAATTGTATAAGTATTCTTTAAAAAACCTTAAATTTGAGGTAGCCACCTTTAAATGTTAACATTACACATCCAGCTTGCAGGAAGCTTTTTCTTTTAACAAGCACAAACTTTTTAGAGGCTTACTTTTGATACTTGAAAACTTTATGGAATTTTGAACCACCCTAGTGCTACACGCAATATTAAATATTCCTGTGATATATAGCAGTGATATTGCAGTGATACTGTAGCAACATTTAATGTCCGCATCGTTTTTATCACAGGAATATTACGGGGAAAATCAGTTCAACATTTTGGTGACATTCAGGCAACATAATATATAATATTAGTAATATCACAACAATATTATTATGGGTTTTGATTTATTGCGATGAAAACGGGAAATATTGCAGTGATATTGCAGGAATATTACTATAATTTCACAATAATAATGGAAATACTGGGTAATATTTCAGTGACATTCCGGCAATATTATTATTATTTTATCGAAAGTATATATAATTTCCTTTTCATTTTTTATTATTTTTTAACACACCCCAGCGTAAAGTTAGTACTTCTTCCCCACCGAATCGGGAAACAAGTGCTACATTAGTTCCCTGTCCCTACTCTAGTCCCCCAGCGCTACGCGCATGTGTCCTCGCCTTCGGTTCGGGCACAAACAGCGCATGGAGCCGGGAACTAGAGTGAGATTAGGAAGTAAGTATGTAGTACTTTTTTCCTTCTTCGGGGGTGAATGAGATTGAACTTTACGGTGAGTATGTTAAAAAATCGTATATTGCACGCGTGAATAAAGTCAGCCAGCGATTGCCAGTGTGTGTGGCGTCCTCGCTTCGCTCGAGCGCCGAACCACACGCAAGCATTTACTGTCGCACTTTATTCCCTAGATGCATAATATACTATTTATTTCTATGTAACCCAATACCATTATTACTATTAGTATATACATGTAATAAACGTCTGTCAATAATCGTTCATACGCACCACCTTTGGGATAACACACATTATCGTAATGTTTGAATCGTCCTTCTACAGTAAATGTAGACGAATCTTAGTATTTGCGAGAAAGCGCTAAAGTGCCATCTAGCGGCAATCTTGAGAAAATTGACTTTTAAATAATGTACAATGACAATAATTGGTTTCCCTCGATTTTTTTATGACGTAAACCTTGCCTTTTGACTAACTACATTATTAAATCAGTTTTACAGTTATAGTAAAGATTTTTGGTCACATAAAACGATGAAATTAAAATGTTATCGTTAAACAAATCATGACTGATTTATTACAATATGATATAGTAGAAATATTTAAATATAGTAGAATTTTCTGTAATCTTGCAGGAATATAGCTGTAATATTTTAAAGTAATACGTCACATAATAATATTACAGAATATTTCGCATATATTTCAGTGTGACATGTAACAGTTTAATATTACACAAATATTTTGGGAGTATGTCGCATAACAATATTGCAATAATGTACTACATATATTACGATGTGATTTATCGCAATGTAATATTGTAGAATTATTGCAGCAATCTTACGTTGTAATTTATCATCGCACAGTGTTATAAGAATATCACTGCAATATTACAATGCGATATATCGTAATGTAATATTATAGAAAGAGATTGCTGCAATACTGCAATTTTGAAAATCATACTGAAATATCACACAAATGTACCTGTAATATATCAACTGATCCGCAATATCACAGCAATGTTGAAATATTTCTACAACTTTCCTGCAGTATTGGGTGCGTGTGGGACCATAAATGTAAAGAGAATACAATATATTACAACGCAAAAATTTTATAAACTAGATTTTTACCAAAAGTGGGATTTTCTGGTTGTTAGTCCACTCCTCATTTATGCTCAAGACACAAACATGTATTTGACAAAACAAATCTAATAGTAAAAATTTTGCAACTTTAAAATCAGTAATAGCTTAAAGTAGGTATCTTATTATTTAAAACATTCATATAATAGTATGCATATAGGTTTACATACATACTTTGGCTTTTGCTATATCATACCTGAGTTTACGAAAATTTATTTAAAAATGCGGTGTAACATATTGATTCTAAATTGATTGTAAATTCTTTAGTTGCAAAATATAATAAAGGCTTTTTATATATAAAATGTAGACATTTAGTTTAATATTACTAGAAACATTTATGCGCGCTGCCGCGCGCTGGCACATTTATTATATATTTTTACGTTATATTGTTTTATTTAGTTGTAGTGAATAGTTTACTTAAAATTGGTTTTTACCCATAATTTAATTTTAGAATCGTATGTGTTTGTAGAATAATTTTCGATATATTTCTTTAGCCTATTATGCTAAAAATTAATTGATTTTATATGAATATTATTTAATATTTCTTTTAATTGAAAAGAAAAAAAAATAAACATTTCGTATGTTGGTAATATTTATACTACAATTGAAGGCATCGATTCTAAAACGTCCTTAGCGCTCGGCCCGGCTGCCGTTATATCAAAATTGACGTCATGGTGACCAAAATTTGCAATTGTACGGAAATGAATTTTAAAAAATAGTATCGTGCAGAGGATAAAAAATGGCAACATTTTATATATATACTTTGTTTGTACAATGTTTAGTATTGAAAAAAAAAAAAATAAAAAAGGCAAAATTTTAAATCTTATTTGCACCACGATTTTTAAACTTAGCTCGCTGCAGCTCCGACAAATATGAACGGATCTTGCTTATTTTTTGCATAGACTCGTAAAATAGTCTACCGCTGCTAATAAACTCATAGATAGTTAAATATTAAATATTTTTCATTTAACAATTTAATTGCAAACCAGTGAGCTACCTTTTATATGGTTAAGTATGTTCAACGAAAAAAAGTATCTAGGGAAGTTTAAGACTCAACTAATTTTCAACGAGACATTTGTTTGTTAACATTTGAAGAAGTTTCTCAGAAATTTTCAGATGAATTGGATGAAAAGTGGCAAAGATAGAGCGATTTTGCCAAACTTGCTCGATGCGAACATTGTAAAAGCCTTCCGCATTCTGAGTCACATTATACTAGAGAAAGCTCAAAGCTTTACTATTTTCTTGATACATCGTTAACATTACATTCACTCTATTTTTCCTTTTTGGATTTTTATGCAGCTGTAACAGGGAGTGAAGCTATTCCTATTGATAAAACAACATATTTTAATTATTTTAATAATTTTGTGAATTTCTCTATTGGTCTGCCACGTACTGATGTATGTGATCTTTGTTTTACTTATGAGACTAACAAAGGACGAGAAAATGAGTATTTTGAACATATCGTGCAAGTTGAAAAGTATAAAAACTTAAAAAATTCAATGTTGTCCACTGTAAATGTACTAAAATGTGAATTTGACTTTGGTCAAAACTTGCCATTGCCAAAACTACCAGTTAATTCTCAATTTTTTCGTCGTTTAGTTTGGATGTATTTGTTTAATGTACACATTTTCGATAGTGATCGAAGTTACATGTTCCATTTCCTTGAAGGGATTTTAAAAAAGGGCGCCAACAGCGTATGTAATATGGTTGAGTATGCGATAAGGAAAGAACTACAACTAAACGTCTTCGATAAAATATTTTTATTTTCTGATGCTGCAGGAGGTCAAAATCGAAATTACATTAATTTGAAATTCTTTTCATTTTTATCTTACAAATTGCAATTAGAAATCCAACATTTATTTCCTGTTAGAGGGCATTCCTACTGCCAGTGTGACCGAAATTTCGGTTTGTATGGTAGTAAGAAAAAAAAGCAAGAAAGAATTGAGACAGAAAATGATTATGTGCAACTAATAAAAAATTCTAGAAATCCTCCATTCGAAATGGTTGCTATTTCACAGTGCGAAGTAAAAGATTATGAAAAACTGTTTGCGAAAGACGAAGACTTGCAGAAAAATGTAATTAAAATAAGCAAAGTTGTTAGAATTGTATATTTTCCTAACGGACAAATTGATTTGTATTACGATTATGATGGCAATCCATTTACAATTAAACTAAGAAACAGCAGTGAAGTAGATTTATCGAAAGTATCATTAGCTAAAAAGGTAGGAATAACGAAAGAAAAAGAAAAGGATTTTAAACATTTATTGCAATTTTGTACTACTAATGGGCAACATTTTGGTGAAAAATTTTTAAAAACAACTTCTATTAAAACTGTTGTCAGTAAAACAAAGAATGTGAAAGAAGAACATGGTAACAAAAAAGTTCGAAAAACGGAAGTTGTCTCAACAAAAAGAAGAAAAGTAAGCGACGAACAAAAGCAAAAATTAGAATTAAAAATTAATAAAAAAGAAAAGAAAACAAAAACAATAAAAGGAAAAAAAAAAGTAATATGTTTTTGAAACGCGTTGTATGTATTGCGACTAAATTGTGAATAAATCTTAATGTAGAAATATAAATAAATATAAGTATTAGTTATTTGAAGTTTCTAATTTACTGAACAATGTCAAAAATCTGTGAAATTTATATGTTTCCCAGAAATTTATATTTTTAAAGATTGTAATTTACTATTCAATTCATTTACGCTGCAATATTCTTTTCAATGTGTGTGAATTTCATTTGAACGCTTTATTATAACAATTTATTATCTAGTGTATATAACATTTAGAATTAACAATAATTTCTAAAACTTTCGTACAAAGATTTAAAAATTCAACAACTTTATGAATAACTGCCGTTTGATTTTGCCTTTGCTTTGTTTATTTAATTTCTTATTCCCTGGTAGAAATCTTATCGTGGCGCCCACATTCGCTATAATGGCCTTTATAGGCAAACTAGATAGTACTAGACTGTACAAAACTCGATAAATCCACACAGATCTACATAGTTTTCTCAATAATAATATGTACGTATAAAATCTGTGAGGTTATATATTATTTATTGAACAGAACTTTTATTATAAAAATTAATGTTAAAGAAAGTTTAACATGCAAGTTTTTAATTATAATAATAAGATCTACAGTTCTATTCATACTATTTACATATAAAAGTAGTCAGAAAGCATATGTAACCTAAAAAATGAAATTTTAGAAATAATTTTCCTTGCATATGAAAAACAGTGATTACAAAATAACGTTATTGATTGATGTAGTTATTTCTTGAAAAGTAATATATGAATAATAATATCATATGTACAAATACGTACTTTATGAGATGCTTTATTTAAATACTAGAATTTTAATTTCAGAATTGCAAATAATTTTGTATCCGTATGTGAGTTTTTATAATACATAAACTGCTCATCCGTGACAACATTTTCAAAGACAAACACATTAATCGAACACATGTAGACGATAATTTTCTTTATAAGTAACAAATTATTATGTTTTAACTGACCATAGATGTTAAATGAAAGTGTTTGATTATAAATTAATCACAGTAGGAAATACAAAAATAGAACATATATATAATAACTCAAATACATTATTTCTTTTTAAAAATAGAAAATTAATCAGTTGATAATAAATGTATGTGAAAATAATTTTCCTTACATAAACCATACAGGTTTTGAAAGCAAGCATGTATTTAGGATGGAACATAATCAAATATAAGGAAATCAATTTTACATAAAGAAAATAAATATATGCACTAACACTTCATATAGTTATTTAGATATTCAGATTATTTTCTTATTTTGATTGTTTAATATATATGTGTAACGTAATATTGTTATTGAGTTCTTAAATACAAAAACTCGATGCATCTAAAATTATTAACCTTACACTTTAGAGGTTATTTACATTTACTTACATTGGTAATAGGTGAACAATAACATGTAAATACCTTTAAATCAAAATAATACATAATAAGTTCAATAGATTATGCGTCTGTTTCTTAAAACATAACCTTTAAGTGGTTGTTATTGTCATAATTTTGCTTATCTAGTTTTATCGGGGCAAATAATATGGGAAACTAGAAGGGACGACCGTTACACGCCTTTATAGTAGCTATCTAGTTTGCCTACATAGATCTACACAGCGCGAGATTATTCTACATAGATCTATAAAGTGGACGGGATAAATTTCTACCAGGGATTGTTTCATCAGATACTTATTTTTCTTAACTTCTACACTATAAATCGACAGTATTAAATAGTATGATTTGATTACGTATGTATTTTTAAAAAATAAAGGACAGCAAATCTTCAATTAAACGGCATTATATGACTGATATATGCTGCGAGCGTCATGTATCGCGCAGACCCGCTAATGTTCGCGCGGAGCGTGCAAGTTTGGCAAAATCGCTCTATCTTTGCCACTTTTCATCCAATTGATCTGTAATTTTCTGAGAAACTTCTTCAAATGTTAACAAACAAATGTCTCGTTGAAAGTTCACTGAGTCTTAAACTTCCCTCGATACTTTTTTTCGTTGAATATACTTAACCATATAAAAGGTAACATACTGGTTTGCAATTAAATTGTTGAAAGAAAAATATTTAATATTTAACTATCTATGAGTTTATCAGCAGCGCTAGACTATTTTACGAGATTATTCAAAAAATGAGCAAGATCCGTTCATATTTGTCGGAGCTGCAGCGGGTTAAGTTTAAAAAACGTGGTGCAAATAAGATTTAAAATTTTGCCGTTTTTATTTTTCTTTTTTCAAATACTAAACATTGTACAAACAAAGTATATATATAAAATGTTGACATTTTTTATCCTCTATACGATGCTATTTTTAAAAATTCATTTCCGCAAATTTAAAAATTGGTCACCATGACGTCAATTTGTATATAGCGGCAACCCGAGCCGAGCGCTAAGGACGTTTTAGAATCGATGCCTTCAATTGTTTTGTTTATTATTTATGTTTTAGCTGTTTTTGGTTTAGCATTTTTTCAAAATAGAGCGGTAAAAAGAAATGGTTTTAAAAATTTGAATATTAAAAGTGTGAACAGAATTTTCAATTAGCTGTCCGCTATATCAAATACAATACTTAGAGTTTCGAAAATCTGACTTTAGTTTCATAATCAGCTTTTACGATATTCATAATAACATATTGTAATAATTTGTGAAGGGCTTACAATGTATTTGGTTTTAAGAGCGTCGATTTTTTCTATCCTTTGTCCCCAATTTTACCTCAGAGTAACATTTAAAATTAATAAACGATCTATAACACGGGATATAAATCAATATGTAGATTTTTCTGATTAAAAATGTATCTTAAACGATACTAGATTTCTTTCAATCTAAAATATTAGGTGATATCAGAACGGACATCCAAAAATTGACATTTCGGAAGGTGAATTTGGTACTGTACTCGAGTACAATATGCACATAGACATCGAAAGCCTCGGAGCGCACAATCTAGACTCGATTTTTCGTATTGCGCAAGACCTGGACCTTCTCTGAGAGCTCTGGGTGGCATACACGCCTTACTTAACCCATTTCTTCCCAAGCATTTTATAGCCGATGGTTTTTTGCCTAAAAAATTGTTGAAAAAAAAATAATAATAACCAACAGCACTTTTCTGAAGTAAAATTGTCCGCTCTTTCCGATTCTGAAGTCAGAATTTTGAAATTTCCGTTGGAAAATTTCAAAATGGCGGTTTTAGTCAAAAAACAAATCGACTATAAAATGACCGCTTGGGAAGAAATGGGTTAAAGAGAATGACTATGTAGACATCAAAAGTCTTGAAGCGCACATGCTAGACTTGATTTTCCTCGGTGCTCATCATTGATTCTCGATATGCGTCACCGGGATCTCATCTCCGAGAGCTCTGGGTGACCTAGGCACTGTACTCGATTACAATATGCACGTAGACATCAAAAACCTCGGGGCGCACCATCTAGACCTGCTTTTTGGTAGTGCATAACACCAGGACCTCTTCTCTTAGAGCCCCAGGTGATGTACACACCTAACTCGAACAGAATGTCTACATAGACATCGAAATTCTCGAAGCGCACAAGCTAGACTTGATTTTCGTCGTTGCGCGACACCTGGACCTCATATCCAAGAGCTCCGAGTGACCTATGTACTGTACTCAAGTACAATATGCACGTAGACATTAAAAGCCGCAGAAAACAGCACCTAGACCTAATTTTCCTTCATCAGCAAAACTCTATTAGATTATAGAATTTAAAAATTCAATTTTTAAATACACGCGCGCTTTCAACAACCAATCAAACATCGAATAAAAGTCTAATATAATTAGGCTTTTTCACGTCTGACGTCATGACCCCACGTGACCGAGCACTGGGAGTACATACAACATTCAAAATTGCGCTGATTTCTTTTTATTAATATAAAATCAACGCGATCATTTTTCAGTATCAAAAATGTGCCAAAAATACATATTTTGAGAAGCTACCTGATGAATGCTAAACATACTTGATTCGCTACCTAAAAATATTGTTTATTTTATGATCAAAGCATGCGTGATCAAAAACTGTTACTGTATGATTGCGATTAAATTAGATAGAATATGATTTCATCGTATTTGAATACTGGTGAAATATACTAACGAGTTTATTACTCAATATAGTATAAATAATAAATTTTTCATAATAGCGAATTTACCTGAAACAGTCAATTTTATCCATTTTTATTATAGGTTAAATCCTAACGTATTTTTACAATTTTATTAGTTTTACTGATAATTTTTAATAATAACATCACAAAATGTAACAGTATATTCGTTCAACGCGCATCCGTTCAGCTTATAGCGTCGCGGCAGGCTGCGAATTACGGCGCGAGAATTCAAATTCACTTTAGAAGTACTAATAATCTGAACAAAACCCATAAAAACCAGACAGCCCATTAAAAACACAAACCTCATAAAATGCATTAAAAGTCATAATCCCCATACAATCCATAAAACCCATTAAACACGTGAACCTTATGAACCCCATGATAGTCACAAAAATCATAAACACCATAAATCCCATTTAACCCATAAAAATCATAAATCGCTATAAAACACATAAAATCGTAAAAAACGTTAATGGGACAGATACACCCTTAAATTTTAAATTAATTGATAATACATTTTAAGGTAATAATTAATAAACCACATAAAACTTATCAACATCGTAAGCCCAATAAGCCACATAAAGTCCATAAACATCGTACACCCCATAAATCCTATAAAACCAATAAACATAGTTAACCATATAAATTCATATGCCCTATAATACCCATAAAAATCATAAACCTCATAAAACCCTTAAAACACATAAAACCCATATAAAATGTGATCCACATACAACCCATACAAAGCATAAATCTATAAAACCCATCAAGCCCACAAAAATACGTAAATTCCATAATACCCATAAACTTCGTGAACCCCATAACTCCCATAAAACCGATAAACATCGTTAATCCAATAAATCCCATAAAAGGAATAACCCTCATTAATTCTTAAACTGCATAAAACCCATCAAATCCATAACAAATGAAAACCCCATTAAACCCATAAACCCCAATAATCCATAAACTCCGTAAAACCTATAAAGATCGTAAATCCCATCAACGCCGAAACCCCCAAAAACCCCATAAAACCCATGCATATCACAAACTCCAAAATTCCCATAGAACCCATGCATATCGTAAACGCCATAAGCCCCATAAAACCTATAAATCCCTATGAAACCCTAAGAAACCACAAACCTCATGAAATACATAAAAATCATATACCTCTATAAAACCCATAAAAGACGTAAAACCCATAAACCTCATAAATCCGAATATCTCATAAATCTCATAAATCTCATTAAAATCGTAATCCCTATAAAGCCCATAAAACCCAGAAACCCTATGAAACACAATAAACTCCAGAAAATCCATAAAAATCATAAACCCCATAAAATCATAATCCCATAAAAATCATAAACCCATAAAACTCACAAAACGCATAAAAAACAGAAACCCCATAATCCACAAATAATTCTAAGGCTGAAAAATTGTAATACGCAAATACTTTGTCGAAAAAACACAGTAAAAAATACCCAAACTGACACCTAAAAGAACACTGATATCAACACCTAAAATAGAGTGTGATTTCGTACGCCCAAAGAACACCCAATTTAAGGGTACACTAAAGTTTGGGCGAACCTAAAAATGAAGCAGTTCATTATTTTATTTTTTAAAATATTAAAAGAAAATTTAATGTTAATCAGTCATACTAGGAGTATTATTATTAATAGTTTGGCATTCAAGAAAAGAAAAAAGTAATTTGCCTTCTTTTGCAATTTTGTCCAAGTGCTCACTCATCCAAGTACTAACTGTGGCCAATGCTGCTTAACTTCCTTGATCAATAGTTGCTGTCACCATTCACTACACCACGATGGTGATTCAGAATTAGTATGGTTATTAGCGACTAAAATTCTTCGTCGCAAATATGACTGTACCTCATAATTTAATTGAAAACTCTATATATATGTTATAATATATTTATATTACGTATTTCAGTAATAGTTTATAAATTTGATGTGTACGCATGATATGTTTATATGTTATGTTACACTCAAAATTAGGTGTTGACATACAAAAATTGGGTGTTTCTTTCGTATAAGTTAAATTAAATATAAAGGTTACACAAACACAATGCGAAAACGCTTTTGCTTTAAATATTAATTGATATGTGCTTAAAGTTAAAAATCTGAACTTTCTGTAAACTACCATATCTTTTTGAAAAAATATTTCCATTGTTCGAAACTTTTACGGTCATTTTCGATATCGATTCTTTATTTCCTAAAGAATCGTCAATTATTTTGTTTTCTCAACATTTCTTTATATAACAGAAAATTATCTAATTTTTCTCTGTAGTTTAACAAAAGAGAGAACAATCAGCTACGTACTTACCAAAATGCTCATTTTTATCAGATCATGCTGCTTAAATCCCCTTAAATGATGCATATTTTTGTAATAAATAACGGTACGTCAGCCAGGAACCTAAACTTTTTAGATATATAATGAATGAAATCGCTTGAATAAGTTTTCAAATATTTTAAAATAAAAACATACAGTCGGTAACGTAGGAATCTTTCCATGCCATTCACATCTTCTTAAAATCTTGTTAAACAATGAATTTGAATTCAACATCAAATACTCTTAATTTATACCTTGCTAATCATCATGCTTAAAAGTTATGTATCCTGTAGGACAAATATAATAAAACAATAACATTTATTTTGGGCTTGACATTTTTTAACCATTCATATGATATTATAACAAAAATGAAGATATTTTTAAACTTTCTTAGGTACTTTCTAATGTACTGTGCAATATTAAATTTTGTTATTATTTTACATTGTTTGAAATTCAGTATTAATAGCTATTTAAGAAAGAATTATTTTATAAGCTTTTAAAGCTTTCTTTGTTTTGCGCGGTTTTTGTCAAATATTAAACTTAAAATCTGCGACAAAATATTTCATATGTATGTACGAAAATATGTATACGAACATTATTTGGTGTATACTGAATCTTAGGTGTTTATACTGGAAAATTTAGTGCTCCATACCGAAAATTGAAAGCGTACACTAATAATTTGAGTATTGACACTGAATTTGGGTGTTTCACACCGAAACTTATGGGTGTACACAAAATGTTTCAGTGTGGATATTGATGTTTAGGTATGTACACCGACGATTTTGGCGTAGACACTGAAAGTTCTGGGTGTAAACACCTAAATTTGAGTGTACACACTCAAATGTTAAGTGTCAATACCCGAAGTTCGGTGTTTACACCCAATATTCGGTGTAAACACTGAAAATTTGGGTGTTTTTTTCGTGAGGGTAATATCAAGGCACAAAAAATTATAATGCGAAAAAATAATAGTGCCCAAAAAGTAATGTCCAAAAACTTAAAATGCCCAAATGTTTTGAAGGTCAAAAAATTATGCAATTAAGAAAATGATAAAGTCTAAAAAATTACTATAAGAATACTATTATTATATAAAAAATTATAAGGCCCAAATTTTATAATACCCAAAAAACTATGAAAAAAAAATGCAAAAAACTCTGCAAGTTCATTTGCTACAGAAATGATGTAATAAAATGAAAAATTGACTACAAAAGCTTTAATTTAAGCTTTGTTTCATATAAAAATATTATTCTGTGGCAAAGTTATGAACAATCAAAAATGATGACGACAAATGCTTTAAAATTTGAGGATTTTCTAGAAATTCAAACAATTTTGACCTGATATTTTTAACGTGTACATGACATAGGATTTGTATTTTACATCAATTTGATTCCGTATATCTACATGTAATATATTACGTTATTGTCATCTATAAGTCATCTATATTATTTCCAGCTAGTTAAAACCACTTTAAAATTAAGGTCAGTGTTCACGTTAATGCGACAAAAAAGCGATTTCTATATGTATACCCCGTAAACAGCGTAATGCAAATAAAAGGTATCAGTATATATATAGCTACTGGTGTTATTCAATGAAGTTTCAGTAAAAGTAAAATTACGCAAACGATAGTATCATCTTCATCACCGCAAATCGGTTGTATATAACACGGTTATTGCGTAACACTCGTCGACCGACTGCAGCGGTATTTCTTTCCGATGGGAGTTTTCTAATATATATAGATCGACAGTGAAAAGAGGAAGCGGCTAATCGGAAAGTTGAGCTTCTTGGCACGAACAAACGGACAGGGAAATCGCGCGCCAAATTACGGCGCACATATTGTCCCTGTTGCGTCACTCAGCGCCGGTACCTTCTATGTGCAGCACACGAATACTTTGTTCCATGTAGGCGCGCTATGTTTATTATTGATTCATTGTCAAAGTTTGTCTGGAAAATTTGGATATTCTAAGAAACAGAATTATATAGCATCACTGTAGTTATTCAGGGCGCAAACGATCGATTCATAGATATACTAATTATCTATTGCAAAATCAGGCTCATTTGTGTTGCTTCTGATGGCGCGATGTGACGTTACGTATTACAGTTCTGATAAAGAGCAATCGGAGTGTTTACTTTAAAGAAACATGCTTATTGTGTTATACAATAGTATATTATGACACTGTTGTGGGAGATGATTTTCTACCTTGCTCGAGGGTTTTCGCACGAGCGAAGCGAGTGAGAAAATCGAGCAAGGTAGAAAAACACCTTCCACAACAGTCTCATACGATATTTTATAGCACAACAACCTCAATTCGACAATAAAGTTGGCATTTTGAGGTTAGTGTGCTATAAAATGTAAAAAGTTAACGATTTTTTAAAATTTTATTGTAAATTTAGACAAATCTCGACAAATGCATTTACGTGATTTTTTAATGTCGTTCTAGAGTTTTTATCGTTTAACATTTTTTTGTAATAAACGTTTAGAAGTAGTTTACAATGCTTTAGCATAAAAGTTAAAAAAGGTAATTGAACCAAAATTAAATACAAAAATGAAACCCCTCATGAGATCCTCGCTTAATACGGTACCCACCGCTGAAGCCACCTGAAGCGATATCTGTTATTACAAGTAAAACATTTGAACGAAATGTAACCTGAGGATTGTTTCAAATTATTTTAAATTAGGATGAAAAAAAACCGTTGCCAACGTTGAAATTATTTATTCTATTTAATATTGGGGTGACAAATAAAAATGACAAATCTATTGCTTTTTAATATGCCGATACACACATATGTATATATATTGTTACGTATGAAAAAAGTGGCGAGACTCGGGCTCGAACCGTGGAGCCTCTGGATCCGGATGCAGATACGCTCGGCACTAGACCGATGTTGCTACCGCAGAGTGCAGTTTCTTATCGTTTTCATATGCGCTATTGCGTCATACTCCATGACAATATATATTTATATTTACCCTGGTAGAAATTTATCCCGTCCACTTTATAGATCTATGTAGAATAATCTCGCGCTATGTAGATCTATGCAGGCAAACTAGATAGTTACTATAAAGGCGTGTAACGGTCGTCCCTTCTAGTTTCCCATATTATTTGCCCCGATAAAACTAGATAAGCTAAATTATGACAATAACAGCCACTTCAAGGTTATGTTTTAAGAAACATAAGCATAATCTATTATGATTATTATGTATTATTTTGATTTAAAGGTATTTACATGCTATTGTTCACCTATTACCAATGTAAGTAAATGTAAATAACCTCTAAAGTGTAAGGTTATCAAATTTTAGATGCATCGAATTTTTGTATTTCAGAACTCAATAATAATATTATGTTACACATATATATTAAACAATCAAAATTAGAAAATAATCTGAATATCCAAATAACTATATGAAGTATTCGTGCATATATTTATTTTGTTAATGTAAAATTAGTTTCCTTACATTTGATTATGTTCCATCCTAAATACAGGCTTGGTTTCAAAACCTGTATGGTTTATGCAAGGAAAACTATTTTCACACACATTTATTAACAACCGATTAATTTTCTATTTAAAAAAAAAATAATGTATTTGAGTTATTATATGTATGTTTTATTTTTGTATTTCCTACTGTGATTAATTTATAATCAAACGCTTTAATTTGACATCTATGGCCAGTTAAAACATAGTAATTTGTTACTTATAAAGAAAATTATCGTCTACATGTGTTCGACTATTGTGTTTGTCTTTGAAAATGTTGTCACGGATGAGCAGTTTATGTATTATAAGAACTCACATATGGATACAAAATTATTTGCAATTCTGAAATTAAAATTCTAGTTTTTAAGTAAAGCATGTCATAAAGTACATATTTGTACATATGATATTATTATTATTTATATATTACTTTTCATGAAACAACTACATCAATCAATAACATTATTTTGTGATCATTGTTTTTCATATGCAAGGAACATTATTTCTAAATTTTCATTCTTACGATAGATATGCTTTCTGACTACTTTTATATGTAAATAGTATTAATAGAAATATAGATCTTATTATTATAATTGTAAACTTGCATGTTAAACTTTTTTTAACATTAATTTTTACAATAAAAGTTCTGTTCAATAAATAATATATAACCTCACAGATTTTATACGTACATATTATTATTGAGAAAACTATGTAGATCTGTGTGGATTTATCGAGTTTTGTACAGTCTAGTACTATCTAGTTTGCCTATAAAGGCCTATATAGAGAATGTGGGCGCCACGATAAGATTTCTACCAGGGTAGTAATTTTGTAATTTAAACTTATGCAAAAATATAGCATAAATTATGAAAAAGTATTGTTGCTTAAAATAGTTTTTTCATCATACGTGCTGGAAAAATTACATATTTCGTGACGGTTTTGCGTACGCTAAATGGCCAATAATACACTACGGGAGTTATTCCCATAACACACTCGACACTCATTACGTCACGCTGTTGAGTGCGTTATTCGCTGTGATCACGACAGATATTGTACACAAAATAGCGCCATTTTACGGTCGAGTGACGTAATCTGGGTAGTACAAAATACACAGGATCTAGTTATGAATATTCAAAAAAATAATTTTTTATAAGTTTCTGACAATTTGTGTAATCTGAAATTTTTTTCTTGAATTGACATGTATATTTGTATTAAAAAACATTATACAAATATTCTCAGATTCATTAGTAATTAAAAAAATATTATTTTCATTGAATGCCCATAAGAGCCTGTGTATTTTGTACTACCCCGATCACGTCACTCGACCGCAAGATGGCGCTATTCTTGAAAATAAGATAACATATACTATATCACATGCTCACAGCGAATAGGAAATAACACCCGTAGTGCCTTTTGACCATTTAGCGCACATAAAATCCCCACGCAATATACATCATATTCCCAGCGCTTATGATAAAAGATAGTGTGTGAAACTCGTGCGGTGTAGTGTCCAATTCGCTATGAGCATCTACTTGGAGGGGATAAAAGAAACGATCGCATTGCACGAGATGGCAGAAAATGAAAATAGAGGTGTAACCGTAAAGCATTACTATATATACGATATATATGTTGAATATACTATCCGAGTTTCCAACTTTTGGACGGCGCCACCGGTCATGCTCTGGCGAATAGCGCCACTATACCGCACTCGTTACACAATGTACTATTAATATATGTAATACATACCATTTTCACAAATAAATTTAAGATAAGATAATAAATGTAATTAAGAAAATCTTAAGAATGTTCATTAAGTGTAATTATTCGAGTTAATCATTTAAAAAAGTTTCTTCAAACTCAAATTTTAACTCTATTAAATTGTATTCCTAACAAATTGTATTGGAACATAAAAAATATATTGATTATCTAAAAAATGCTCTACAGTCTTCTTTATTTTGAATCTATTCAATACAAAAAATTTGTTTACAACTTATTGGAGTAAAAGCATATTCTTGTGATAAAAACAAGAGTATTAACAACAAAATTTTACGTACACTTATTAGACAAAATTTATTTTCAAAAACTCAAGAAAATTTTTCATCTATAAATAATCCTGTGCCAAAGTATAGCATTTAAAAAGCGATTTAGAAAGTACTGCATATCAAGTTCCATTTTTTTTCAATTGACAATAATAAATTTTGCAACACTATAATTTATTGTTGATTCAATTATTAAAAAAATATCGTAATAATAAAAAACGGTATAAAACAAAAACAAATCGATCAATTTAAAATTTTTTTTTATTGAAAATCTTCATAAAAACATTAAAAATAGAGCTTTGAATGGTCAAAAATTATCGCATAATACTCAAGGAAGAAGATATTCATTTTTTTTTTAAAAACATTAATATTATCAAAATGAAAGAAAGTTATAAGAAAAATGAATCGATAAATCTTAAGAATTCTTCTTCATTTTAAATCTTCATAAAAAAACGTAAACAATGATTTTAGAATGGTCGAAAAATAACGCATAATACTCAAGAAAAATGATATAAAAAATTTTTTGAAAAGAAAATGAATATGTAAATGTAAAGCCGTTTCCTTCTATAGAATACTTAACAGTATTAACTTTACATATACAATAAGTGATATTGACTTAGAATCAGTATGTAGTGTTCGTGACTTGGGAATTATTGTAGATAATAAATTGAAATTTACTGAACATGTTGAATACACAGTTAATAAAGCCAATAGATTATTGGGATTTATTTCTAGGCATCGAGGGAATTTTCGAGCATTGATACACTCAAGCATTTGTTTTTAGATTGGACACTCCTATTTTAAATGTTGCATCTCCTGTCTGGTTACCTTCAGTTTCTTATCTTAAACAGGTGTTTGAGCAAGTCCTACACAAATTCCTCAGAATGCTTGCTTTTAAAGGAAAAGTTTTCTTTGATAGATTTGCTCATAATAATGGCGATGTATCTAAATGTTTTGGTATTTACTCACTTGAGTCTATTCATTCTTACAATGATTTAATTCTTACTTGGAAACTTATAAATGGGCAACTAACTACTCAATTGCTATCAGAAAATAAATTCACTTTTTAACACACCCCGCCATAAAGTGAGCCAACGATTGCCAGCGTGTATGACGCTCTCGCTCCGCTCGGGCGCCGAACCACACGCAGGCATTTAGTGGCTCACTTTATTCCCTAGGTGCATAATATACTATTGAGAGACAATCCCCATAATATTAGAGCAAATAGTCGTTTAAATGATATTAATTATAAGTCATCACACGGATTTAATTTCACTTTGCCTCGCTCCATTATGTTATGAAATAGGTTACCTCATTGTAATGATTTAAATATTGTTGATCTTACTTTGTTTACGAGGAGGCCGTATCTACTGTCCTTGTCTAATTACGTTTTTGCTATTTATTCAAATAGTAGTACGTTAATTGAAAAACTAAGAGTCGTCCCCAATTCTTCGTAAAATAAGGAATATTTTGAGACCTAAAAAAATATTTAACATTATTTTTTTTCCGAGAATAATTCGAAATGCGAAAATTGAGGTTATGTTTGGCATTTCGAACGATTCTCGGAAAGGAAATGATGTTAGGTACTCTTTTAGGTCTTAAAATGTTCCTTATTTTAAGAAGAATTGGGGACGACTCTTAGTTTTCCAATTAACAAACTACTATTTGAGTAATTAGCAAAAATGTGAGTAGACAAGGACAGTGGATACGGCTTCCTCTTAAGAGTACGTCAAGAAAAGCAATTTTCACTCATGATCAATAATAATCAAATTATATCATATATACATTTGTTACTGCGATGTAGGAATCGTTAGATCGTTAGGGTGTTTGCAACTTGCTTAGCTAAAATTTTTACGTTAAAACCGATTGTTACTTAATCTTAATTTAGTTGTATTTATATTTTAAATACTTGTATTATACTTCTCCACATTTTGTATTTTGGCTTGATGGTCTGTACATTTGATAAATAAATAAATAAATATCATAAAAATATAAGTTATAAAACAAAAATGAATCGATACATCTTAAAAACTTTTTTAATTTCAAATCTTCATAAAAAAACGTATAAAATGAGCTTTGTTTGGTCAAATATTACTGCGCAATACGCAAGTAATCTATGATCAAAAAATTTTTAAAAAGAAAATATAGAAAATGAAAAACGTTATAAGACAAAAATTATTTGATGAATCTTGAAAATTCTTTTTGATTTAAAATATTCGTTAAAAGACGAAAAAGATAAGCATTCATCAGTAAAGAATTACCGTGTAATACCCGAGAAATAAGCAATCAAATCCATTTTGAATACTTTTATTTACAATAAAAAATATTTAATGAGTATTTTAAAAATAGACTGATCCCTGGTAGAAATCTTATCGTGGCGGCCACATTCACTATAACGGCCTTTATAGGCAAACTAGATAGTACAAGAGTGTACAAAACTCGATAAATCCACACAGATCTATATAGTTTTCTCAATAATAATATGTACGTATAAAATCTGTGAGGTTATATATTATTTATTGAACAGAAGTTTTATTGTAAAAATTAATGTTAAATAAAGTTTAACATGCAAGTTTTCAATTATAATAATAAGATCTACAGTTATATCCATACTATTTACATATAAAAGTAGTCAGAAAGCATATCTAACCTAAGAAATGAAAATTTAGAAACAATGTTCCTTGCATATGAAAAACAGTGATCACAAAATAATGTTATTGATTGATGTAGTTGTTTCTTGAAAAGTAATGTATAAATAATAATAATATCATATGTACAAATATGTACTTTATGACATGCTTTATTTAAAAACTAGAATTTTAATTTCAGAACTACAAATAATTTTGTATCCATCTGCGAGTTTTTATAATACATAAACTGCTCATCCGTGACAACATTTTCAAAGACAAACACATTAGTCGAACACATGTAGACGATAATTTTCTTTATAAGTAACAAATTACTATGTATTAACTGGCCATAGATGTCAAATGAAAGTGTTTGATTATAAATTAATCACAGTAGGAAATACAAAAATAGAACATATATATATATATATATATATATATATATATAATAACTCAAATACATTATTTCTTTATAAAAATAGAAAATTAATCAGTTGATAATAAATGTGTGTGAAAATAGTTTTCCTTACATAAACCATACAGGTTTGGAAACCAAGCCTGTATTTAGGATGGAACATAATCAAATGTAAAGAAAATAATTTTACATAAACAAAATAAATATATGCACTAATACTTCATATACTTAGTTATTTGGATATTCAGATTATTTTCTTATTTTGATTGTTTAATATATATGTGTAACATAATATTGTTATTGAGTTCTTAAATACAAAAACTCGATGTATCTAAAATTAGATAACCTTACACTTTAGAGGTTATTTACAATTATTTACATTGGTAATAGGTGAACAATAACAAGTAAATACCTTTAAATCAAAATAATACATAATAAGCATAATAGATTATGCTTCTGATTCTTAAAACATAACCTTTAAGTGGTTGTTATTGTCATAATTTTGCTTATCTAGTTTTATCGGGGCAAATAATATGGGAAACTAGAAGGGTCGACCGTTACACGCCTTTATAGTAACTATCTAGTTTGCCTACATAGATCTACACAGTGCGAGATTATTCTACATAGATCTATAAAGTGGACGGGATAAATTTCTACCAGGGATAGAGCCTTTTTAATCTTTACTTCGCTTAAAAATATTGTTTCAAAGTTATGAACTATCGAAGATGATATTAAAACTGCATTATTTTATTTACTTTTTGAAGTATTTGTCTAGCCTAAAAACTTGCAGAGATATGGTTACAAGTAGATATGCCTTATTTCACTAAAATACTGAACAATAATTGAAGGGCCGGATGCAATAAGGGGACTAACACTCTTTTTGATGATTTTAAAAAAACTATTCTTCAACACTATATTTTTTGGTTCTTTATCTGAGCATTATTATTTGAGACAAAAATCATCGAAAAAAGTCCCAGTCCCCTTACTCACAATCTTCTCTCTCTCTCTCTCTCTCTCTCTCTCTCTCTCTCTCTCTCTCTCTCTCTCTCTCTCTCTCTCTCTCTCTCTCTCTCTTGCTCTCTCTCTGTAAGTACAGCATAACGCATCCGATATCGCTCCGCTTCACAAGTCTGCCTATTGCCGCATATTGCTTCCGGGCATATTAATTTCAGTTGACTTGTACGCGCCAGATTCCAAGCTTCTGCCTCACATAAAATCCACCTCAGACGTGCAAGGCTTGCATTTTTATCTGCAATTAATTGTCAACCGCTGCAACGCTTTGAAGTTATTTTTCTGACTTTGCTTTGGTTCCATTTCCACGTATTGCTTGGTGCGCATGCGTCGGTGACCTTCGCCTTCTTGGAATTGGGCCTTTAGACGTGGAATTGCGGCTTGATTCGTGGATATACCGCGATAGCAGCGCATCGTTCTCCACAGCTCTGAACATGACTTGGCATCACCGGAGCTGACACCAACACACTCGAAGCACACACATATCTGCGGACGGCGAACCACCGACTTGTCTGCTTCACAGCTGTCATCGAACCGAGTGAGTGTTAGATAGCCTGCGTATCGATATTAAAGGTTTATGAATCGTAATGCCTAAACTTACTCGCTAAACACCTACGGTACTTAATTACTCACATAACTAGAGTGTATTACCATATTGTAGCTACGCAAATTATTTGCGTGTCTATCTACCATAAATTAATAAGCGTCGTAAAATTTTGTGAAAAGCGATAATAGCAACGAAGTACCGCGCGCAAGTACAGAAGGTTGTTAATAACAAACTCTTACTTACCCGTTATCAGTATCTATGATAGTAGTGCCTTGGTTAGTAATATGCTATGTTATTTTAATTGAGTTTTTAATTGTGTTATTATATCTGAATTGCTCTACGATTTGTATCATACAGTTTGTTATATAGTTTTGTGTTGCATACTTCGACTTACAGAACCAAGCATTAAAAATATCTTAGAAAAATTTAAGAAAATTCACACATTACAATAAGCTAGGCCTAGTTATTTTCGTAAATTTTTGTTACTAAAGTACGGTAATTTTAGCTATATTACACATGCATAAGTGCAAAAAGTGCAAAAGAAAAATTGTTTTTAAACATCGTCAATGTTCTGAATGCCGTAGTACATTCCATCCGGGTTGTATTTTCGGTTTTATTGTAAATAAGCCAACTGATCATTGCTGTGTTCGCTCTTTCCGAGATACACTTCGTCGACATAGTCAACCTTCAGATCCGTGTAATCTTTCTCCCTGTCTGCGGAGTGGTTTAAATAATAGCTCTACTGCGCGATCATTAGTTTATGATTCTAGTAGGGTATTAACGTTGGTAATCTGGACTTATCAAACGTTAGTGACCATATAGCTAGTGTGAGTGAAAACACAGCTCCGGAACTTATAGAAGTAAGCACTTTCACAGAACCATTTTCTCGCGTCAACGATAAAATGTCGGAAGGTTTACCGCAAGGGTGGGAGAATTTTACTACGGCACAACAATTTTCTGCGCTTTTTAACGCCATGAATAGTAATAATGCCAATACGAACGAACGGATTAATGAATTAACTGAAAAAATAAATACTTTCACTACATCTTTGAGTGAACAAAATGTGAGCTTAAAATCTCTTGAAGTAGAAAATGCTACTCTCCGTAATGAAATAGACGATTTAAAAGACTTGCGTGCCCGAGTTAACCCAAGCACGGAAATGAAAATTACGGGTATCCCTACTACGTCAAAGATACCATTACATGAGCTCACTAACAAAATTTTACATTATATAGAGTTAGGTTCATTGACAACTGATATTCTAGAAATACGTGAGTTTAAACAAAAAAACCAAAACTCTTCTAATGAAATGGAAATACAAAATGTTCACTCAAGCGACGATGATAATAATGCGAGAAATAAGGGAAAAAAAGGATAAGATACTGGCTTTTTCTTATATTGTTAAATTTAAGTTGTCTAGTATACGCGACCACGTATTAAAAGTTAAGCGAGAATTCGGCGAATTGTTATTTTTCGATCTTTACCAGGACGCTGATAATCTAATTATAAATTTATATGAAATGTTGCCTTCAGTTGTTCACAATCTTTTGTATCTAGCTAAAGAGAAAACTAAACAGTGCAAATATAACTACGTTTGGATGCGTGAAGGCAATATTTATGTTCGCAAAAATGATAATTCTGATAGAATTTGCATAGTAACCGAAAATGATCTTGATAAATTATTGTGACTGCCCACACATTCTACCTCACTAGCGCAATCCTTTTGTAGACATTCATTTTTACGAGTCGCTCAAATTAATGAAAATTCAATAAAAGATCACCTAAGAGAAATCGAAATATTTCTTATTAATAAAAATATCGATATACTGTCCATATCCGAGTCCTGGCTTACGCCTAATAAAGAAGATTCTCTCTTTACCATATTGAATTTTAATCTAGTTCGCAACGATCGAGGCCTCTTAGCGACTAGTGGCAAACGTACTTATATTCAAGCTGGCGGAGTCGCATGCTATATTCGGAATGGAACTTCATACAAGATACTTAGTGCTCCACAGATAAATAATTTGAATGACACCGAATACCTACTTGTTGATATTAGTTTAAAAAATAATAAGCATGTTCTTTTTGCCTCAATTTATCGTCGACCTAAGGGTAATGTTCTAACGAGCTTTTTTGAGTCATTTAAAAAATATGTACATCTCTACTCGAATGTTATTCTAGCTGGGACTTGAATTCGGATTTGTTAACTAACAATTTCTATGGGCTGCATTTGCATAATCTTATTTCTGAAAACTGTTTATTTCTTGTACCATCTGGTGCGACACATCATAAAGATAGTTCGGATACATGGCTCGATGTTATACTTACTGACTCTTCAAGCAAGGTTCATTCGTTCGAAAAATCTGAAGCACCATTTATTAATTGCCACGATTTCATAATAATCGATTATAAATTGGATAATCCTGTTATTAAGAACATTACAGTGACGTCGAGAGATTTTAGAAAATTCTCTTCAAATCTATTTTTCATCGATATATGTGCTTGTTTGGAGGATATGTGTGAGAGATTCGGTAATAATAATGATGTAAACATTCTGTTAGATGAGTTCAAATCTAAGGCCGTTGAAACACTAAATGTACATGCACCAATTGCAACCCGTCATATTCATAAAAATGCTGCCCCGTGGTTAACTAAAGAAGTCAAAGATAAATGTAAATACCGAAATAGACTATATAAAGTGGCTAAACGCACGAAAAACTCATCCCTTCTCTTAGAGTATAAATCATTACGCAAACAGCTTAAAAACGAGATAACTTTAGCTAGAAATACCTATATTACTCGATCATTAGCATCCATTTCGGAGAAATCTAAATGTTAGAATCTACTAAGTAAATTTGGCCTAGTGAAGAGTCAGTTATCATCACCTTTGCATATTTTTACTGCCGATGAACTTATTCGCTATTATTCCTCAGTCACATGTTGTCACCCACCTTGTTCAATTACAAAACTTCGGGAAATACTTGCGATACCGTTATGTGACAACGAGCTTAGTTTTTCTTTTAGACCAGTCGACAGAATACAAGTCCACCAAACAATGTTGTCGTGCCTTCCTAAAGCTAAAGGACGTAGCTGTGATGGACTTTCTCTTACTTACTTCAAATAAATGCTACTATTATTAGTCCCTTTTTTTACTGATCTATTTAATATGTCCATATCATCTTGTACATATCCTACAGAGTGGAAAAAGTCACTCATAGTTCCTCTTAGTAAAGTTCCTTCACCTGGCTCCCCAGCAAATACAAGACCAGTTGCTAATTTATCGTATTTTGCTAAAGTATTTGACTCTCTCATGACGCAACAGCTTACTGAGTATCTTGAAGTAAATTCACTTCTTTCTCCATACCAGTCAGGGTTTAGAAGTAATTTTAGTACGCAAACGGCACTATTGAAACTTACCGAAGATATCCGTCGTGGGATCGAGAAGGGATTGGTTACAGTCCTGCTACTTTTCGATCTAAAAAGGGCCTTTGACTCCATAAATCACGAGTTACTTTTGAAGAAGCTTAGAGAACTTAACTTCTCTGATGAAGCTATTAGCTGGTTTCACTCGTATTTAACAGGTCGATCCCAAGTTGTGATTAATCTTGATGGTAGTTTATCTGATTTTATGGAAAACTCTTCAGGCGTACCACAGGATTCAACTCCGGGCCCAATTATTTTTCTAATATTTATCAACATGCTAGTACTAGTCTTAGTTCATTGTAAATATAATTGCTTACTTTTTGCGGACGATTTCCAATTTTACATACAATGTGAGCCAGCTGAATTGCCAGCTGCAATCTCTAAATTAAATGAGGCTGCTGTAGTAAATTGGGTTAAATCGAACGGACTAATTCTTAATGTAGATAAAACGAAAGCCTTGCTTTTTCCATCCGTGCAATATCACACGCGTATTAATAAGAACAATCTTCCACCCATAGTAGTCGATGGTTCAATCATACCACTCGTAAGCACAGTGAAAAATTTGGGTGTTATTCTTTGTGAAGACCTGTCGAGGAATGCCCATATATCCCAAATTTGCTCTAGGGTTCACAATGTTCTTTATCGACTAAGATTTAGAGATAGATGTTTATCAAGTCAGATTAAAACACAATTAGTCAATGCACTAATATTTCTCTAGGGGTTACCTCAACTCCATACCTCAATACATATCCGGATGTAAAATTTTCCCCTCTTTCCGATTCCGCTATAAAAAATAGGGGTTCCCGTTTGAAAAAATGAGGTTGACCTCAAAATAACCTTGAAAATGAGGTTCAAGGTCAAATCCAAGGTCACCGTTGGGTTCCTCGTTCAAAGTTACTTAAGGAATGACCTTGACCTCTTCCAAAAAAGCAGTACTTTAGAAAATATTCAGCCGTCCCGGGACTTAATTGACACCCTGTATATATATATATATATATATATATACATATATATATATATATATATATATATATATATATATATATATATATATATATAGTATATGCAACATTATTAAATGCTACACAATCACTTAGCCTTACCTTTTTAATTTCTTCTGCGGAATACTCTTTAGAGTCAATTACTGCCTTTTCGCGCAGTAGCAGCTCTTTTTGCGGTACAATACCAGCTATTCTATACACGTCTTTCCGAAACTTTCCGGAACAGTTGCAGCGGCCCTATTATATTTCATATTTTCGCGCGCACTGTGTTTCCTTCTCGCGCGAGAACTGAAGCGCTCGCTCGCACGATTTCTTGCGATAGAGGACACAAGTGCGCGCTTTCTCCCACTTTCTTCCTTCCTAATTTCCGCGAAGCGAGATCAAAAACCAATTTTTCTCGCTGAGCTCTCTCTCTTCCGGCTTGACCGCGACTATGGCAAGCTCGGTGCGCGTCTCGCGACACCTGTTCTCGCGACCGCGTGTTAAGTTACACTAACAGTTACACTTCACATTCAACACTTGTAAATAGTATTTTTAAGAGCAATAAATGCTCACTTTACTTTGTGATATTTACATTAAAATCAGGGTAAATCCTAAAGTTATTTTCCCTCAGACTCTGCATCCTCTCTTCCACAGCACGTGTTCCGGGTTATCGTAAAGTGCCCTTAGCTGCACTTTCGCAAGACGTTATTACCGCGACCAATTGTAGGCAGGTTTCAAACCGAAAATCTGTTTCCTGTGTTTTGGTCGGCTAGTGCGCGAACAATATATATATATATATATTGTTTATTGGGACGCAGAAATCTTCGTCACAAACTCCTCTCCCCTAGACTTCCCCAAATGATTATTCCCCTGTTAGTCCTGGTCACCTTCCGCATCTCTGGTTTCTCTAGTCCATCACGTCTTCTTCGCACTGCGTCTCTGATACGTCTAACTTTCGGCTCTACTCATTCTCTATTACCTGAAACAAATAAACCTCCCCCCCTTCACTCTGAACTACTCACCTTACTCATCCGCATCTTCCTCTCTAAAAAATAGTTTTTTCTCTTTTCCCTCCTCTCACTACGATCTATACTAATTTTCGTTTAATCTGTTCTAAGCCTCTCCTCGTCTATCTTCGCCTACGCCGCTCTTCTTCTTTCCTGTAGATCAGTCGCAGCACTATGTCACGGGTCTCGTCTGAAACACCGCGAAGTTCATAGAGCAATAACAACGCCTCACTAACCGTATCACGATTCCGTGTTCTTGTTGTTAACGATGACGAAGGTTCAACTTTTCGTTCCTCTTGATCGAATCTTCGTCTTACTGCCTCTCTAATGATCATTTCTTCTCTCTCTCCTCTTCAACTCTTCTTGTCTCTTCTTCTTCAACCTGTCGTCTAATCTCCTCTCGGCGTCGGGATTCTTCCCGCAAGTTGGCTTCTGTCCGTCGTCTCACTTCCTCTCGTCTCCTCTCTTCTTTCTCCCTTTGTCTTACCTCTGCTAACCGTCTTGTTTCCTTCAACCTCTTCTCCTCTTCTTCCTTACATTTCGCTTCTAATATTGGTCTGGCGTCACGACCCTTTAACGCCTCCCTTCTCTTTTCCGTGATTCGAATCTCTTCCCTCTTCCCGGCTTCTTTTTGCCATCTAATCGTCTCCTTCTCACTCTCATAGCGTCTCCTCTCTTCACACCTCATCTCTTCTCCTTTCCTTCTATTATCCATTATTGCATTTATCTTTTCTCTAGGATCACAAAAGCTTCTCTTCTCCTTCTCTTGTTGCCCTCTTCGGTTCCTGTCCTCTAACCGTCTCTTACGATCTCCACTCATAGATCGATCCTGGTCGTTTGCTCCTTCTTCCCGTCTTTCTTCTCTTTGATTTTCTTCTCTTTTCGGACCGAATTCCCGATCCACATACTCCCTATGAGGACCGCTATACAGGGTATACAGCTAGGTCAACTCCATGACGTCCACAATTTAAGCAAAACATCCGGACCTTCGGTCGCGGGCAATACTTGGCGAGGTGTCCCTTTTGCCAACAATTGAAACAACTGAACGGAGGTGGGTCGATCAGGGTTGGTGGCAATCGGTACCACTCCGGCAAACTTGATTCCTCGCGTCTTTACCGGCAACCCTCATTCACATCTCCTCTCTTGATCCCTATTCACCTCCATTTGTTTAGGACCTCCAGGACGAGAATCTGACACAAGATGCCTGTCTTGTGGTCCCGGAGGAGGAGTGGGTGACCTTGGCGGGGAGGACAAGAACCGCGGGACGTAATCGTATTTGGTTAATTGACGCCGCGAATTCTCCATCTTCCTTCGCCGCTTGGATACGGTAGGAACTTCACCTCTAGTTAAACGAGGTAACGTCCAAGCAGAGGTTTGTTCCTCCATATCCCAATCACCTTGGTCCCATGCCAGCGGTCCCGTTGGTTTATTTTCAACGGATAACGTCCACAACGGCTCCCTTTGTCCTAGTTCCCTTTGCATTGGGTGAACCCGGAAAATTCGAGATGGTCCATCTTGAACTAAAGCCTCTAGTAATTATCCCATTGAGGCTCTCGGAGCTAGTAACTCGGTAGCTTCCGTCCCTGTCCTCATATATTTCTCTAATTCTTTTTGCGTCTCTCGATTAGCCCTTTTTTCTTCACTCTACTTCTTTATTTCTTTAGCTTGTTCGTCATTCACCTCCATTATCACTATCTCTTCATTTCGTTCTCTAGCTTCTTCTATCCCTCTGCTCTGCACTAGAGTCTGTGACGTACTCCCATTCAATTTAGGTTGGCGCAACGGTCTATATCCCTTTGGGATTGCGCCCTGCTCTAAAAAATTCTATAATGTGGTCACTTGACGCTGATTATTTGGACCAAACCACACATTATTTTCAGGATCTCGAGGTAAATCCCGTATCTTTACCAATTGTACTGAAGCTACTCTCCCTACTAAAATGTTCTCTTCTTTCACCTTTACTAAACGCGAACAGCGTTTCTTCTCTCTTCTTCTCCTCTTCCTCTCCCTTTCTTCTTATTTTTCCTGGTCCATCTGTTCGCACCAATTAGGCATTATATCATGAACCGGTGCAGTATCAGAAGAAAGAGAACCCTCCATTAACGAGTTCACCTCTTCTTTCTTCTAATTATCTATCTTAACTTCCTTCACGATCTCTACTACCAGTTCTCTTCTCTCTTCTGCTCTTGCTTACGGTTCTTCTCTCTTCTGCTCAGCTTCTCTAGGTCTCCCCAAATCCGTTGGTTCATTCTGGGTATGGGGCGTGATGACCCACATACCTCTCGTCTTTCCTCTGCCAGGCTCTTCCCATTTCTCCACTCTCTGAAACATAATAATACTCTCAGGTTTTCCTCAATGACTAGCTAAGGGTTTACGGGGAGGAATGTATCGTCGTAACTCAGAAACATCTACTTTTTAATTCTACGGTTAGATTATTCTCCTTGCCCTAATATGTACGTCCTAGGTAACCTAATCTCAACTACCTCATACGGTCTCTAAAACCTCTCCCCCAATTTCTTAGAAAATTTCTTCGCGTCATCTGATAGATGATGTGTTTTACTCATAACTAAATTTCCTACAAAAAATGTTACATCTCTTTTACCTTTATTATAATATTTTTCCTGTTTTTCCCTAGCTTCATCTATATGTTTTGCTACTAAATCCCTTAACGCGTCTAACCTCTTCATCCTATCCAACCATACTATTCGATCTATCTTCCTAACCGGATGTTTTTCTTCTACTTCCCTTTTTAAGCTATGTACTGGTTTTGGGTGATGTCCATAATTCAGGAATGCAGCGGACACCTTCGTCGATGACTAGACGGCACTATCTACCGCATGTCTGAATTCATGGATATATACATTCAAATTCCTATGATCATTTTTCACAAAACTCGCAATCATTGGCTTCAGTGTTCGATTACTGCGCTCGACTGGGTTTCCTTGAGGGTGGTAGGGTGCTGTCGTGACATGCTTTACTCCATACTCCTTCGGCGTATCCTTAAGGTGTTTGTTATCGAACTCTTTACCATTGTCTGGGAGGAAGTAATCAGGAGTCTCCCATCTGAATAGTATTGATTTACCATTGTCTGTGAGGAAGTAATCAGGAGTCTCCCATCTGAATAGTATCAATTTCTCGAAAGCTCTGGCAACTGATTTTCCAACGGCTTTCCTTAATAGTTTTACCTCAATCCATCTCGTAAACAAATCTTGGAAAACAATCAAGTATTTATATTGCGCTTTACTTGGAGGAAATTCCATTAAATCTGCCGCCACTACAGCCGACGGTCTCTCCACTATTCGTTTTTCCATCCATCCTTCAGCCCCTGTTTGTGACACCTTGTACCTCTGACATATATCACATGATTTTATGAACGGGTAAACATCATAATAAACCCCTTTCCAATAATACTCTCTGGCTATACGATTATAGATCTTTTCTGTTCTTAAATGTCCTGATGAAGGCGTGCAGTGAGCATCTGACAAAACTCTTTCTCGATATTCTAATGGTACTACTTATCTCCAACCTTCTTCTCGGTTCTCTACTGGATCCAGTAACAGGTCTGTCCTATACTTATACAGACATCCGTCCTCTACCTTCCAGCTTTGATATTTCTTCGGAAACTTCTCAACTTCTTCGATTAATTCAAAGTATGTTTCATCTTTAATCTCTTTGAATCCTGCAATTCCTTCTTCTGTTTCAAACATCCGAGAAAGAGCATCTGAAACAAGGTTTAAAGCACCCTTCCTGTATGTAACCTCAAAATCCCATTGCTGCATTTCTAAAGCCTATTTTGCCAGCCTCCCCGTGGGATCCTTCAAATTACGAAGCCATTTTAAGGCCATGTGGTCTGTTATGACCGTGAATTTGTATCCCTGTAGGTAAGGTATTAACTTCCTAATGGACCACAGAACCGCTAGACATTGTTGTTCGGATGTTGTATAATTCTTCTCATCTGGCGTCAAAACTCTACTATTATAAACAATCAGGTGTTCTCCATCCTTCACCTTCTTAGATTAATACGGCCCTAAGGGCAAAACTGCTACTATGACATTGCACTGTAAAGGGTTGGCTAAAATCTGGCCTAGCTAACACTGGTGCCTCAGTTAATGCTTTCTTTAAAGCTTCGAATGCCTCTTGCTGTTGCTCGCCCCATTCCCATTTTTTACTCTTTCTCAACAACTTAACTAACGGTATATTCCACTCAGAATCTTTATCTATAAACCTAGAATACCACCCTACCATGCCTAAAAATCTACGCAATTGTTTCACTATAGTGGGATCTGGATAATTTACTACAGGCGCAATCTTCTCAGGTTCTGGCCTGAGTCCATCTTTATTCAACAAAAATTCCAAGTACTGCACTCTTGAACAACATAATTCACATATCTTCTGATTCACCACCAGTCCTGCCTCCACTAATTTTGTAAGTACTATTTTTAACTACTTCAAATGTTCAGCAAAAGTGTTTGTAGCGATAATGATATCATCTATCTGGAAATATGCCTGTCTTAGATCGATCTTCGTTAAGTATTTAGCATTTCGTAATTTATCCAAGATAGAATCCATGTTCTTCATTGGATAAGCATCCTTCCTCGTCACATTATTAAGATCACGGAAGTCGATACAAAATCGATAGGTACCGTCAGGCTTCCGGACCATAACTGGTGCACTGCTATAATAACTCGCTGATCTCTCTATAATTCCTTCATTAAATAATCTTTCTACTTCTGCAGTGGCAATTTCATCATCTTTGGAGACATCCTACGTACTTTATGTCTAATCGGTGTATAATCATATACATCTATATGATGTTCTGTTAAATTTGTCAAACCCGGACTCTGTGTTTGAGACGCTAAAATTTTATTCACTAACTCATCCACTTCTTTACGCTCATTATCATCAAGCTCTGAAATGCCTGCACATTCTGCAAATACAGTATCTTTTCGTTCCCATTCATTCTTCAAAAACGGATGCCATTCCCCCTCAAGTACTCTCCATAATTCCCGTCGATATCTGGTATCTACACCAAAGTCTCTACAGAAATCCGTCTCCAAGATGATATCATGGTCAAGATCTGGTACTACTTTGAATTCGACTGGTTTGACATGTTCGTCCACTTGTAGCGTCATTTTCATAACCCCTAAAACTTTAATAATCTTCCCCGTAGCTGTTCTTACTCGCATGTTTATAGGTTTTAACCTATCTTCAAAACTTTTAGCTACCTGTGGTCCAGCCATTGAAAGGGTTACTCCAGGATCCAACAAGGTTTTATAAGGTTTTCCTCCTAAATTAACAATAATAAAATTTCTATTTTCTGTGCTCACCCCCGCAATAACTACTTCATCTTCATCCTCAACTTCAACTGCGAATTCAGTTTCAAGTTCTCTACTATAATTTTACCTCCCCTCGTTTCTAATAATACTCCTCCTTTTGCAAGGCTGAGACTCATATTGGTAATCACAATTTACTTCACTAGCCAACACCTCCACAGCCTTTCTAATTTCTTCTAACCTGGAAAACCCCTTCTCTTCTTCTAAAATCTCCTGATTTACTCGTTCTGGTTCCTCGTCTCTCTCTTTTATTATTTCTATATTCCTTTTGGAAAACTCATCCTCTGTCCACGCAGGAACTCCGTTGACTATTGGCACTAAACTATTGAAAACCCCTTCAAGGTTAGGTTGCCACAATCCACGTTTCTTGAGTCTTCGTATAAGTATTAAAGAATCTTCTTCCTCACGCGTATCTACCGTTTTATCGCTAAAGTTTATTTCTGGCAACGTTCAATCATCTTTTTTCACTTTCTTCTTGTTCTCTACTAACATAATTTTATCTTCATGTATCCCTATAGTCACCCCCTTATTTGGTGTTAACAAGTCTCAGGGAACTAGAATTATTTCTGTTCCTCGGTCTGCCCGCTTTCCAAACTTGATCGGTATGAAGCCTATTTTGGACATGTCTTAAAGGTGACTTTAGGCGCGTCACAAACTTGGCAAGCCTCTCGTGGCTTCTGGGATCGATCAGGACACTTCCGAGCAGTATGTCTCTTCCTTTTACACCAAGAACATTGGATCTCCGGTCATTTTGATGCTCTATGACCCACATCTTGACAGGTGTAACAAGCTCCTAAGTATTCACCTTCTTTGGCCCCCATAATTCCACTTGGGCGCTGATCCTGTTTGCCAAAATCCTTGTTCCCATTCGCTTCATTTTCCCATTGCCCGTTCCTCGGACTCCAATTCTGACCCTGTTGGCCCGTCCACCTGTTTTGGAAATTCTTATTCTGTAACTCTCCATTACTCTGCTGATTCTTATTTTTATAATTTACATTATAACCCTGATTAACCTTGTTTTGAGACCTCGTGTTATACCCCTGACTATGTCTATTCTGAAATCCGTTAAGTCCCTGATTTCTATGATCCTCACTATATCCTTGACCATTCCCTTCTGGAAGTTTCCTCTGTTATATTCTTGATTATTCCTATTCTGAATATCTCCACTATACTTCGGGTTATTCGTCACTGGTTGGTCCTGGTTGTGTAGCCCCTGGTTGATCAATCCTTGCGCGGCTACAGCATAAGATATCGGTTACGTAACTTCCGCTGTATCATCCTTCGGAGATTCCACCGTTTTATTCTGATTTTGTTTTTGGTTATTATTATTAGGTAATAACCCCCCTAAAATAGATTTTGCTTCTTATATTGTCCTCCATCTGTTGATACTGCCGCTAGTTCTTCATCATCTAAGGCTGCTGCCTTAGCTGTCCACTTGCGAGGTCCAGTGTATCCAGCCCCATGGACTCTCATTTTCTCTGGTGCTGGAGAAGGAAGCCAACGATCGTCTAAATTCTTTTCACGCTCATACATCCTCCCATAATATTCTCTCTCTGTCGGCGGATCCTTAAATCTTGATACAATTACCTAAAACTCGCTAGGCAATTAGATATTTTCTCGTTCTCAGCCTGCGTTTTCTTGCGCAAATCATCCATCAGGTCTTCTTGGTTATATTCCTTTAGGAACTGATGTCTGAAAGCCTTGCAAAATGTTTTATAATTGATTATGTCCCCCTTGCAAGTTCTAAACCATCGACTTGCTTTCTTGGCTAAAATGCATGGTAGCGCGGTCAGCAGATTACTATCGGACAGCCCTGCATCTGCTCTAAAAATTCTTCTGGATCTTCATTGCGATCTTCTCCAGTGAATTTTAATGCTCACGACTTCAAACACTTTACAGCTTGCATTTTAGTCCTGCTGACCCTTCGTACTCTCTTTCCTGTGACCTTCTCTCGGGCCTTTCTTGATAATATCTCCTCGGCCCAGGCTTTCTTTTCTCATCACAATTTCTATCATTCAATACTTCCCTAGGCGCTCGGTAGTTATCTTTCTCCCTACCCATATCTCTCTCATTTTCTCTTCCCTTTACATTCTCGCTTATATTTTTCTCTCCTCTAAGCTGCTTTCCTCCATATACTCTATTATCTCGTTGGCCTCTATACTGGAATGGCGTATACTCAGTTGAATGTGAGCGCCGGGCCTCCTCATCCGTTTGGTCAGTTAATTCACAGCTTAACTCTTGTTCTAACACCTGCTGTGATTTTACCCCTTTCTCCCTGGCACCTACGCGTTCATTACTTTAATTTTCCCCATATCGTGATTCTAGATCCGAAGTCACCCTATCACAAGCTTCTCTTTCTCTATCAGATAACTCACCCTCATGTTCCGCACTACTCGACCTTAGTGTCAATCTCCGAATCGCATCAAAATTTTGCGCTGGAGTGTACCACTGATGTTAGATGGATGACCGTCTGGTTCTCGGAGCAGGTGTGGGAATTTAGTCAGTATTTGCAGCCATCATCCTAGCCAATGGGGCTGCTCTCTCTAACTAGGTGGACTGAGTAATATTCCCATTGAGCTGAGAGCGGTTGAATATAACCTCCCAGCCCCTCTCTAACTGTCATCCTCGGCGCCCGTGGGCCAGCCGGAGTCATGTGTCCACCTGCGCTCATGAACGGTCTGCCACTTAACGCACTGACTACCAGCGGAGCCGCATATCCCGATTGCGTCGTTACTACCGTGGTAGTCGTGGGAGTGGGTGTACAAGTGGTCGTACTTGGCAGTGGCCCATGTACCTCGATCTTCGTAATCCTTTCCCGACCGTGTACAGTTGTGTCCAAACTGTACTCGCCTAGCAGCTGTCCTCTGGCTAGGTTTCCTTCCTCTCTTCCTTTTTGCTACTGTCTGTATTTGTTCTCCACTATCCTCATTTTCTGTCACAATTATTTTATCTACCGATAACTCCCCAGCTCTATCCCAGTCATATCATGGTACCTCTTGATTTTCGGGTTCAATTTCCCTAATTAATGCTCTTAGTAGCCTATCCTTTAATAAATCCTGGTTCCCACTTGTACTACACATACGCTCTTGTAGTTCTGCTACTAACTCAGCATAACCTAATTTCATTACTGAAATCTTTAATGCCCTCCTCTTGGGTTTCTTCATCAGCTGCACCATTATTTCTGCGTGTTTACACATTTTCTTAATATACTAAACTCAATTCTATCAAGTCCATAATCTTCTCACGTTCTCAAAATTTAATTTAAATTTTTTTTTCCAATACCCTGCTAAATAATTATTAATACCGAGGTAGACGTTTCTGAGAAGGAGGGGATGCTCAGTAGTATCAGGTTATATATCTCCTCGTGTCAATTCTAATACACCATACAATTTGTAATTTAATTATTAATTAAATTCACCAACATAAATAATTATAATTCGACTCCGAACTAGTTTATCCATTCCATAAATCCAACCCAATTGACTCTACTACCCCAATAACTAAATTTTTACCAAAAGAAAATTAAATAATTAAATAACTAATTGTCTAATTATTAAATAATTAAATAACTAATATGTATATATATATATATATATATATATATATATATATATATATATATACATATATATATATATATATATATATACACACGCGCTCGCCTCTACTGCCGCCGCAGTATTACAATTTTACATTTTACAATTTTCTTGTGCAGAGTTACTCTTCTTCTGCACTCCCACAATTCTTAACTTCTCTGCCACTCCACTCAACACATATGACGTATTTTCCCATGAAACAAATAAGCAATTCCTAACCGTGATTATCTCGAATCATTATTATTTGACTGCGTGTCGGCAGCGATATATTCAAAAGGGTCCAAACGTATATCGACCCCTCGTAATTATTTAAAAGATTACACACACACACACACATATATATATATATATATATATATGTGGGACGCAGAAAACTTGATCATATAACCATACAGGTTTTGAAACCAAATCTGTATGTAGGATGGAACAGAATCAAATTCAAGGATACTAATTTTACATAAACAAAATAAATATATGCACTAATACTTCATATAGTTATTTAGATATTCAGATTATTTTCTTATTTTGATTGTTTAATATATATGTGCTACATAATATTGTTATTGAGTTTTTAAATAATAATAAAATCTATGCATCTAAAACTTGATAACCTTACACTTTAGAGGTTATTTATATTTACTTAAATTGGTAGTAGGTGAACAATAACATGTAAATACATTTAAATCAAAATAATACATAATAAGCATAATAGATTATGTTTCTGTTTCTTAAAACATAACCTTTAAGTGGTTGCTATTGCCATAATTTTGATTATCTCGTTTTTCATTGGAGAATATAATATGGGAAAGTAGAAGGGACGACCATTACACGCCTTTATAGTAACTATCTAGTTTGCCTACATATATCTCCTAGTGCTAAATTATTCTACATAGATCTGTAAAGTGGACGGGATAAGTTTCTACCAGGATTATAAATCTATTACAATAATTAATATTTTATATCAAGGGGATCCAAAAGTCAGTCAAAAGTCAAAATTTACCGCGTTAAATTCACCGACCGATAAGAAAATAATTACATATAATTACTTATAAATCCGCTGAAAACTGCTTTCTGAAACCGCTTTCAGGAATTAAATTCAAATAATTCCGAACCGTAGTTCTTCCTCCAAATTGACTTTAAAATATTTATTACGTAAGTCAAATTAAACTACGTGTACTTTAAAAATATATTCATACAATATTTTCTATATCTACAGAACAATAAAGTGTCAACAATTTTTCTCGATTCTTTAAATTAGCCAGATTTTAAAAACGTGCATATATATAAAGGTAAGATGAGTGTACCTAATATGGCTCACCGAAGCTTTGAGAATTTACTATAGTTTATTTATTGAAATAATTTTATTTGGACCCGTTGGATATCAAAATATGCATATTGGGCAATGCTATAGAGTTTTGAAAATAAACAGCTAGTGGGACATATTGGGTTTCACGCGTACCCAATATGGCACATCATTATTTTTCATTCTTTAATCAGTAATCAAAATGTTAAAAGTAATACTTTTCATTAATTTAAATAAGTTTTAAGCATTCTGGACAGATACAATCACTTTTGTGGATATAACTAACTTATAAAGTGCAAAAAATACTTAAACACATATTATTTATATATTTTTCCGCAAATTATACAACAGTGTAATTCTTTTGTAATAATTATATATTTCTCATCCTTGAAAATCCTAAAAAAAGTTTAAGGGTGGTCATTAGATACAAATGTTGTATGCTTTCTATTATGTAGGCAATATTAGGTAGAATGAGTGCTTAGATGCATATCCTCTTATACTAAAAAGGTGCATAGCTCGATGATAAAATAAAGTATGTTACTGAAAAGCTAACGATACATACTGGCATCTTATTTAGTATGACAGTAAATATAATGACTTTCTCAAAATGATAGTGACGCATTCACTTATAAGCGATTGTAAGACAAAATACACTGCAGGTTGATCCCCTTTTGCTTTCGTGAGAAAAATCTCCGATGAAATAGTTTCTACTACATGATACATCAACTATTCACCGGCTAGATTAAGTAGTAGGTAGGATAGCCATGGTGGGCAATAGTAGGTACGGGGCCACCTTAAATCCAATCACCTTAATTAAAATTCAGGGTTGTATACCTTATTTCGAAAATTGCAAAAACATTAAAATAAAAGTTTAATAAATGCAAATCTAATTGGAATTATATATATATTTTATTTATTTTTTTATTTTTATTAATTCGTACAGATATTGTACTGAAATTTATTACTACTCAATGAAGGACAAGTGAGTTAGCGTTATGTTTATATAAAATTATTTTTATAATCATAAGTAACTATTTATTTCATGGACGGTAAAGTTCAAGAAGAGAAGAATATTATTTTATACATACTGATTTTGTAAATAAAATAAATAAATGAAAATTAATATGCAGAAATAATTTCGTGATAAAATGGCAGTGAAAATAATACAAAATGTAAGGCATTCTGGGTTTGGTCTCACGTTTATTGTAATATTCACGGTAATTTTTGTTCTTTCCGTTAATTTTTTAAGAAGCGTTAAATATAAAAACAATTATAAAAGATACTAATTTTAAGCATATATTATACAGCCTCGTATACAGCAATACATTGTGCAATAAAGTATAGGATTATTTACACAGAGTTTCGGGAAGGGTGAAGCTTTTGCAGCAGCGACAAACACAAGTAGAAGCGACGATAGCCGATTAATTTACCCTCAGTTTTGAATGAAACAAGAATATTTACAATCTACTAATGCAGTTCTCCTCTGGGTGAGTTTGCGTAGCCGTCCAGATTGGCATAGGCGGAATGCGGTTCTTGTGTCGGGCAAAATTCACGGCATCGTTGACGGTCGGGAACATAGTGAAGTGATCCTGTTTGCTTTCTGCGGCGTTGCACTTTCGCATCGTCTCGTACACGCGGCCTAAAACATTAAATTACATTATATATTTAAATATTATATATTTCATGTATGAATAACCTGTACACGAATTCTATTATAGAAAACTATATAAATTTTTAAATTAAGTAAGAATTTTTTAAAAATTCTGAAAAACAAATACATCATCTGAAGAGCAATATAAATTTGTATAGCTGTTTAATATTTAGGTAGCCTTTTATAGAGGCTGCCAAATTCTACTAGGTTTTCTAAAACGCACAATTATATGAAAATTTACTTAGGGGCCATTCACATATGACGTAACACTTGCAGGGGATGGGGGGTCAAGCATACTGTAACAAAATATGATAGTTATAACATCTTACGCGATTCCAAAAATATCTCTTATTTTAGCATTCAGATACTGGAAAAGGAAAGGTGAGGAATTTTTCTTTTTTAATAATAAAAATAATCGCCTCTTATTGCGATACAGAATCGTGCCCACTCGGATTTCGAAATGCAGCAAACTGGCTCTCTTTCGGATTTCTTCCGTACCTCGCGATATATAAAATACCAATAGGCCATAATGCAATACGTATTACACTGGACTCGCGGAGCAGTGGTGGTTTGATAACGCATCGCATTGGACGACCTCGTAAATATGAAAACGAGCGCGAGTGAAAAGGAGTGAAACCCGTTTGCGCTTGTTTTACTTCAAATTCGAAGCTTCTCGGGCTGTTTTTCCTATTCACTAAAACTTGCACGCGTCCGACAACCCGATCTTCCGAGGTGAATTTATTCTCTTCGCATAACGTACGATCGCACACGGAAGTAAGCGTTTGCGCCTTCGCGCCGATCGGCACATACATAAGCTACCGTACTTCCATTACTACTTTCGATTAATTAGTCGGTTAAATTGGAGTAGCCATTGGGTGTTCACGCTTTACGTAATTTCATGAAATTATAACGTATTACGTAGAGTATTGTTTATGGGGATTATGTTCAGCTTTTTAGGTGTTTACCATATTAAGCATTGTTTACATTTTTTGTGTACTTTCTGTTTGATTACATTACGTGACTGAATTTAAAAATACCTTAATAACTTTCTTATTGCTCATCAAGGTAAAACATGAATTTCCATGTTTAGGAGTGGCTTTAAAATTTCAGCGAAAATGGTCAACTCATTTTAATTTTATAGCCATTTTTAAAAATTTAAAAAATTTGAAAGTTTAGGTTTTTGAAAATTTTATTATGAAGAAATGTCTCTTGAGAACTGATTTTTTTCACAATAAAGTACTCATAGAATCCTTCAATTTTACATGCATAAAGATACGAAATATACGATTTTTCATTTGTTATACCGCGTATTTAGTAATTTCTTTTAGCCTCTATAACTCGCAAATTAAATAATGAAATTCAATGAAACTTTTACTGAATATTAATTTTATATAGAACTATAATTCTGATAATTTTCAAGTCGCAAGATTCACGGCTTTTTCAGAAAAAATTTTTATAAAAAAATGTTAAAAAAAATACATTTTCTTGGGCAACGACATTTTAAAAAACTTTTTTTTTCCTTTGAAAGTTATAGTAATAATGAATTAAGTTAAACAAGATTATATTACTTGTGGAAAGAAATGGAATTTTCCAAAAAATTACGTTTTATACATATCGCTCATCTGCTTTCGAATATTCCCCGGTTAAACCTGATCGAACTTTGCATGTATCTTAGTTATATATTTTTAAAAGTTGCTTTGAAATTTTAACAAAAGTGGTCGAGTTATTTTAATTTTATAGCCATTCTCAAAATTTGAAAATTGAGGTTTTTTAATTCAATAAAGTACTTATAGAATCTTTCAATTCGACACCGAAATAGATTCCGAATATACCTTTTTTCATTTGTTATATAGTATGTTTAGTAATTTTTTTAGCCTCTATGTGGACTTGAATAGTGGTGAATCACTCGAAGCCGACTGGCTCACTTATTATTTGCCAAAGAGTGAGAAATCACTCTTGTAATTTTAGAGAGTTATTTGTTAAGCAGTTACCGTTAAGTGAAAGATAAAAAATATAAAGAAAAAATATATGGTTTAAACTAATAATTTTGGTTTTAATTGTAGCCTTTGATTTTTGACATCATTCCGCTAATATGAAAATTGTGATAGTTGTGGAGATGTAAGTATTATTACTGCTACCATTACCGGCTGAACTGTATAATAATAATAATTAAAATAATTATATTTTGACTTAAAAAAAATACTTCTGAATAAGAGGACAAATAATACAAATAATTCACTCACACTCATTACTTGCTGCTTAGCATAATATAAAAATGGCGGAGAAGGAATCAAAATATTACATTTAAATTTATAAAGCTATGAAATAAAATTATATAAAAAAGTAAAAATTGAATTATTATATTCATTAGCCGCTACATCGTATTATCTATTTTTATTCCTGGCTTAACTATAATGGCCACTTTTTTTACCTGAGAAGCAGGACGAAAATGACGTATTATTCCCTCTTTTACTTTATTCCCGCAAAGTTCAGTTTCATTGTCTTTCTCTCTGTTTTTTCAATTTTTAACTATTTCTTTCTCTTTCCGCGGGTCCCACTCTTCACATCAATAAAGTGGCTACACTTAAGTCGGGAATAAAGTTCTATATGCAGCACGGGAATAAAGTCGAGCATTAATCTTCGACTTTATTCCTTTGTTGCATAATGTACTGTTACTTTTGTATAGAATATGTCTCGTAATTTAGTATATAACTAACACGGAAACCCCCCCAACTCGACCTTACCAATTTTGATAATTTTTGGATATGTTGTAGTACATGACAAAATAAGGCACACGTGTTTTTTTTATGTGTCAACATCCACTTTTAAGGGGTGAAAACCACTCCTAAAGTTTACCCTCAAACATCACTTTTCTCTTATATCTCGGCATACAATGGATGTTTTTTAATGAAACAAAATGGAAAATATTTCTCATAAGAAGGCCGAGATATTAGGTGTACTCATGACCCAAGGGGTTGGAACCCTTATTTTATATTTAAATAAAACTACGGTTCTTATCAATATTTTTATTTTAAAAATCAGGGTATATACTCAAAAAAATTAAAGAATGCATTTTTATTAACAATATCGAATATTTATGTTGGCGTATTTCAGGATTTTTCAAATAACCAGCCTTAAGTACCGTTAACTACCCCTTAAAGCAATGGGCCACATGTAAATAGTGAAACATATATTTTTTTCTTAAAAAATATTCCACGTGTAAACCGAATGGGATTTATGACAAATACAAATATATTACAAATTTTCTACAATAGGAAGTGCGCATTGGGCAGGGGGATCGGAACCCCTGTTGCTCCGGACGAGCCCTGGTCCATCCGTATATTCCGGGATTGGGAAAACGAAGACTGGGCCTCAGGGAACTGCAGTTGGCTCAAAGTATTCGAGGGTACACCCGTTTCCAGCTATTTCGGCCCGCCTCCCTATGTACGATGCGCCGGTTAAACAATAAAGAAAGAAATGTCCCTACAAAACAATGAGATGAACCAGGAGACAGGTAAACCCACACATTGCCGGGTGGCAAACAAAAGTCTAGCCGCCCGCAGATAGGAACAGTCCAGGAGTTCGTGAAGCAGGTAGACGAACTCCTTAGAAAAATGGGAAAAGGGTTGGAGAGGCAGCCTGGTGTCAATACCGACATCAAGCACAGCGTACCCATCCTCGTCGAGCTTTTCGACTCTTGGAGGGACCGCCCGCTCACCAACACCGAAGAGCACAGCGCGACGGACTCGAGCGCGCGTCTATCTCAAGCCAGCGGCCTCAAAATAAGAGGGTGCGATCGAGAGACGGTGACTCCGATAGTGCCGAGTCTTCAGTCATTGACAAGAAGGCTCGATCCACCGGGTCCTGGGAGATAGCCGGCTTTGAGAAGGTCCTTTCAAAGAAAGAGAAAGCTGCAGCTAAGAAACAGCAGCAGCAGCAATAGATACAACCAGAGCAGCTGATACAAGAACAACAGCTGCAGCGAAATCAGCAACAGCGACCACAGCTACGACAATAATTGTAGCAGCAGCCGCAACAAAAGAAGATCCCAACAGCCAGGACATCGGCGGTCAAAAGTAGCGAGGCTGCTCAGAAGTAGAAGAAGAGGAGGAGGAGAACGCCTAGGAATCGGCCCAAGGCTGTCCTTATCCGACCGGGGGATGGAGCCACCTACGCGGACGTTCTCTCGAATGTCCGCGAAAAGGTCACGGCAGAGTATCCAACGACTGATATTAAGTGTATCAGGAAAACCAGGGCGGGCGACGTCCTGCTAGAGTTAGCAATAAAAAGCAACAATCAGGAGCTGGGGACTATAGGTGACTACATCAGGAAGGTAATGGGCACTTCGAGGGCCGTAAAGACCCTGACAACATAAACAAACGTTGAAGTCAGAGACCTTGACAGCCTTACCACCAAAGAAGAAGTGGATACGGCGATTAAGAGGGTCTTTGTGGAAGCAGAAGCCTCAACTGGAGAAATTAGTGTTTCGCTGACAAAACCCAATACCAGGGAACAACGAATGGCCATCGTAGAGATGGACCAGGAAAAGGCAGAATTCCTCCGTGCGAAGAACTGCCTGAAAGTCGGTTACATGAACTGCCGACTGAGAAGATGGCAGCGGCTCCAGCGGTGCTTCAGATGTCTAGGTTACGGACATCAAGCGCGTGATTATCATGGCCCAGACAGAAGCAAGGCCTGCTACAAATGTGGCGCGGAAGGTCACAAAGGAGTAGCATGCGAGGCTATCGAGGCGAAGTGCATCCTGTGCACTGACCTGAAAGTAGAGCAAGCACAGCTGGACCACATGCCGGGCTCAGGACAGTGTAGAGCGTTTCGCGAAACGCTTAAAAAGACCAAAGCCAAGCGTTAATGATGGACCGTATCACGGTCTTTCAAGCGAACCTTTACAGAGCCGATTTAGCCAACAGCCTTCATTCTCATTATATGTATATCTGAGACAAAGGTTGATGTGGTACTAATCAGCGAGCAGTACTGTAACTGGGACATGCCCACTTGGTACCCAGATACACTTGGTACAGCAGCAATCTTCGTGAACCCACAAACCATCAGAGTGGACGAACACGGAGCCGGGCGAGGCTTTGTTTGGGTGAGAAGCAGAGACGTAACTTACGTGAGCAGCTATTTAACCTCAAACGTTCCCATCGATGACTTTAGGCGGAGCATGGATGAGCTGGAATACGCGGTTCGCGAGATGCAAGGCGAAATCGTGGTCGCCGGCGATTTCAATCCGCGAGCATGGGAGTGGGGCATACCAGAGCCGGACAGCAGAAGAAACGCCATCATGGAGATGGTATCCACGCTCGGTCTGATAGTTCTCAACGTTGGGAACACGCTGACATTTAGAAGGGTAGGGTATGTTGGGACGAATCCGGACGTGTCTTTCGTATCTGAAAATCTAGCGCATAGAACGTCAGATTGGAGGGTACTGAAGGATTACAGCGGAAGCGACCACCAATACATCACCTTTCAGCTGCGCGATAAATCCCAATCGCAGGCAAGAGTCGCGGTAAAGCCACCCCGATGGAATCTGGTCAAGTTGAACACCGACAAATTAATCGAGGTACTGCTAGAAGGGCAACAGAACATTACTACGACGAGCACCACCGAAAGCAGGGATGGAGCGGAGACTCTCGTGAGGGAGACCATGGGGAAGGGATCGCGACATAGAAAACATCAAGCTTATTGCTGGTCTCAGAAGAAGAGCGCAAAGAAAGCGAAACAAACCGGAGGCATCATTGTTTTCAGCGCAGCATAAAGCAGCGTCCGACAAAACCGACACGAGATTAACCGGAGCAAGTCAGAGTGCTGGAAGAACCTGACGGAGGAAGTCAATCGGGACGTGTGAGGCTTGGGATATAAGATCGTGACCAAGAAACTCTGCGCGGTTCCGAATCACCCTTTTGACGAAACACCATGTCACGAATCATGGACACTCTGTTCTCATCGCATCCGGCAAGGCAAGACCAGGAGGAAACCGTTGAAGTGGGGGAGATCCTCTTATTCTCTAGCGGGGAGCTGTGGATCGCCGTCAAAATGATGCGGAGCGGAAAGGCCCCTGGGCCTGACGGGATACCAGCTGAGATATTGAAAATCATCGCGGTGAGAGCACCGTCTCTCTTCCTGAACATGTACAACACGTGTCTGAATGCGGGTGTCTTTGGCACCCCCTGGAAGGTTGCGCGCCTCGTGCTGGTCGGCAAAGGCAAGGGAGGTGGTCCTCGGCTTCCGTCGTCCAACAGGCCTTTACATGTTGGACCACGCAGGGAAGCTCTACGAGAGGTTGCTCAAGCCACAGCTACAGGGAGCTGTGCGGGTTGCTGGCGATTTAGCTGGCAACCAGTACGGTTTCAGAAAACGGCGATCCACGGTGGATGCTATACGGGAGGTACTGCAGCAGGGCAGGAAGGCTTGGACTGGAAATCATTTTTCCATGAACATCGCACTCCTGGTCAGGTGGCCTGACATCTTGAAAGCGTTGAACATGTTCAGAGTCCTGGAGTACATCATAAGGGTGATACGAGACTACTTGAAGGACCGTATTCTCCGCTATGATACAGAAGAAGGCAAACGTGAGAAATATATCAGCGCCGGTGTGGCACAGGGGTCGATCCCAGATTTTTGGAACATCCTGTACGACAGCCTGCTCAGGCTTGGGCTGCCAGAAGTAGTGTACATGATAGCGTACGCCGATGATGCAGCTATAGGCATCATCGCGCGGGACTTTGAAAGAGCACAATACCTGCTCAATCAGGCGATGCGCAGGATCTTGCGCTGGATGCGGGAACACGTACTCGACTTGGCAGCCGCTGAGACAGAGATTATGCCCTTCACCGGTAAGCGGATAAACCGCATCTTTACCATGAAAGTGGGAGAGACGGAGGTTTTGACGAGAAGGGAGGCTATGTATCTGGGACTCAAACTAGATACCAAGCTTACCTTCTTTCGTCACCTGGTCTATGCAGCGGACAAAGCGGCGACAAAGACGGCACAACTGAGCCGTCTCATGGCGAACACGAGTGGCCCCAAAGCAAGCAAGCGACGGCTGCTCATGTCAGTCATCACATCCATCCGATTGTACGGCTCTGAAATGTGGGCTCATGAGTCATACCGGATTAGAATCGCTTCCGTTCAACGCAGATGAGCTCTCCGAGTCTCTAGCGCCTACTGAACGGTCTCGGGACCGATAGTACTAGGTATTGTTGGAATCATCCCGATCGACCTACATGTGAAAGAGTGCAAGAGAATCTACTTACAGAAGAAGGAAGAACCAGCACAGGACAGAACAACCGTCCACAGGGAGGAACGGGAGTGTACCATGGCAACGTGGCAACAACCCTGGACAAACGAAACCAAGGGTAAATGGACAGTCAGGTTGATAGACTAAGTGACTCCTTGGATAAACAGAGACCACGGGCAGGTAGGATACTACCTTACCCAATTCCTGAGTGATCGCGGGTACGTCTGCGCTTACCTCAAACGTATGGGGAAGGTTCAGAGCCCGAAGTGTATTTTTTCTTCCGCTGATTTCGACGATGCGTTCCACACGTTTTTCATTTGCGAGCAGTGGAACGAAAAAAAGGACAGCTCTTCTCGACTTGGTCGGACAATTCACGCGCGAAACCATCGTGGGCAAAATGTTGTCCGCCGAGGATAAGTGGGCCGCCACGGCAAGATTCGCCGAGTCGATTTTACGAGAAAATAAGAGATACTTCGATAGAGCAATCGAAGAAGGTATAGATGTAGCGCCGCGAATCGGTCCGACACTCCATCATAACCCAGGGATGGCGGACGACCTCGTAGAAATAGCTGGGGTGGGAGATGACAAAACGTCTTCCTAACCGGATGACGTACGTCTCCCGCTTTTACGAATGCCGCGGGGAGGGACGAGGAAACTTCTCCTTTCCGAACGGAGATAAAGAAGCGCCAGGTTCGAATACGCGTGTAAATGTGGCGGGATAGATAAAACGAACATCAATTTGTTTAAGATCAAGAAAGAAGCGGTCGTCTATTCGAGGCAAGAATGTCACCATCCTTAAGCATTGTGATGAACAGGTCTAAGGTGGGTTCTGCCAGAAGAGGAATGGGTGGTAGGTTTTAGTGGGTCGGTTTGCGCTGCATCTGTTGTGTAGTCTCGCGTTTTTGTTTAATTTATTTTTCGTCCTACATCACATTCGCGGCGGTTGTATCCCCAATCAGCCTCACACTATCCGACTGTGCGGACCCGGTCGAGTGTGGCTTAGATGGCATTTCCTACACACCTTAGAAAAAAAATTCTTCTTCTTCTTATTATTATTATTATTGTTTTTTTTGTATTATTGTTTTTTTTAGTATTTATCTCATTATTATTATTACTATTATTTCGACAAAATTATAAATATTTAAACTGTTAGTTTTGGAGATTCTTGCAGTATACGGTGCAAAGTAGAAGGATGCACAAATATTGCTATTATACGATGTGGTTGGTGTAAAACATCATTATGTTTCAAACATTTTTACGAAGATTATCATTACTGTCGAAACTTTGTAAAATAATATACTGTAACTCAAACATGGAAAGTATAGACAAATTTTGAAATTAAATAACTCAAATTAAATTTGTACTATTTTTATTTGTATCAATATTTACATACAATTTTGAAATGTATTCCTATGCTGAGATAGTAAATGTTTGCTAACGCGAAAACGAAAATTAATTTTAATAAGAAGATCAATACAGTCGAGTCGCGGGGACTGGGTACTCGGGGACTGAAATTACGTGGGAACTGCAATGCTCTTATACATGGAGATGTCTCGGGGACTGGAAAGCTCCTATACTAAATACATATTGCAGTACTTGACAATTTCGGTCCCAAGCTTTTTCAGTCCCCGCGACTCGACTGTAATATACAAATAAACGTATAGGATAAACACTTCATTGCTCACGTATCATAACTTTTAAAAACAACTATTTTTCAACTTAATTTTGGTATTGTTTTTTATAATAAATATTTTTCATATTTTAATTGGTTAAACCATTTTTGGGGGTCACTTTTTCTCACCCCTTTAATACTATCATTGCGAAAGAAATTGTAATATATTTGCATTTGTTATAAATCATATTCTGATTACAGGTAGAATACTTTTTAAGAAAAAAATGTGTTTTACTTATTACACGTGGCCCATTGCTTTAAGGGGTACTTGGGGGTAGTTGTTTGAAAAATCCTGAAACACGTCAACTTAAATATTCGATATAGTTAACGAAAATGCTTTTCTTAATTTTCTTCGTACCCTGATTTTCACGATAAAAATATTGATAGGAAATGTAGTTTTTCTTAAATATACAATAAGGGTTGCAACCCCTTGGGTCATAAGTACATCTAATATCTGGGGTTTCTTATAAGAAATATTTTCCATTTTGTTTTATTGCAAAATATTAATTGGAACTCGAGATACATTGGATAATGCATTTCTAGGGGTGACTTTTTCTCACCTGTTCAATACGACTATTGCAGAAAATTTGTAATATATTTGCATTTGTTATAAATCCCAGTCTGTTTACACGTGGAATATTATTTAAGAAACAAATATATGTTTCACTATTTACATGTGGCCTATCGCTTTAAGGGGTATTTAACGGTACTAAAGGGTGATTATTTGAAATATCCTGAAACATGACTATTTAAATATTCGATATTGTTAACAAAAATGCATTTTTTAATTTTTTTGAGTTCATACCCTGATTTTTAAAATAAAAATATTCATAAGAAATGTAGTTTTGTTTAAATATAAAATAAGGGTTGCAACCCCTTGGGTCATAAGTACACTTAATATCTCGGCCTTCTTATGAGAAATATTTTCCAATATGTTTCATTAAAAAGCATCCATTATATGCCGAGATATAAGAAAAAAGTGATTTTTGAAGGTAAACTTTAGGGGTGGTTTTCACCCCTTAAAAGTGGATGATGGCACATATAAAATAACACATGTGCCTTATTTTGTCATGTACTACAACATATCCAAAAATTATTAAAATCGGTGAGGTCGGGTTGGGGGGATTTCCTTGTAAGAAGTATCTTATTATGTGTAGTAAAACTTTAACTCTCGGAGGTCCTTATTCGATTGAAAAAAATTATGGGAAGAGGTTTATTAACTCGAAAATGGTCTAAAAGGAGTAACAAAAACGCACACAAAATATGATTGTTCAAGGTGGATCTAAAAAGCTACTACTGCCGTTTATGCTCTTATTTTAATTAAATTTTAACAGCTAGTTTTTTAATTTTACTCTGAATTTTTAAAGACAATCTATAGCGCTATACGAATTAATTTTTGCCAAATTCATTGCATTTCATTTATGGCATAACTAACTGTATTATCTTTTCAAACAATTGCCCACTTTTGGACTTATATACGGACATCTTCGTGTAGATCCCCTAGTAGTGACTATGTGACCTCAGATACTTTTGTGATAAAATAATTTTTTATGGTTTTCCGAACCGTATATGCGTGCAAGCACAATTGGGACCTAAAGGGTTAAAGGTGTTTCTTATGTCTATTTAAGAATCTATCGATTTTTTTTTAATTATGCAGGAATAAGAATGTAATCAATACTTTGTACAGAAAAATAAATCAATAATCTGTAAAACTATTATGAACAATTAATTACATTTTAGATAATGGGTAATATTTTTTAAAATATTGTCTAAGAGAATGTCTGTTTTTCATTAGAAGTAAATTTTTTTTTTATGTGTTTTTATTTGCGTCAGTATTGCAGCGAATGAATATACGTTTTTGCACAATGAAAATTTTACTTTCGCCCCGAAAATTTTACTTCGCCTCGCAAATTTTACTTTTGCACAGCAAATGGATTTACGGGAAATATATGCTACTTTCGCCCCGATTTTCAGGGGCAAAAAGTGACCATATCGGTCGAGTGTGGAATGAACTAGGCTATTGACGCCCGCGAGTGAGTTGCCGCCCGAGCGAAGCGAGGGTAGCAAACTCGCACGCGACAATAGCCCTTATTACCTCCGAATGCAGTATATGATTTTTTCTCATGCTCGATGGAAAGTAGTTTGTTTAATCCTCTATTTCAGGGTCGAAAACGCCGCACAACTTCACTTCTAGAAACTGCGACGCGTATGCTCGTCTCTACTTTTACTTCTGACTAGGTAGCGCCGCTTGCGTAATTTGTGGTCCGAACGAAGCGAGGGTAGCAACGTTGTAGGCACCGCTAGCCGGGAGTAAAAGTAGAGAGACGCGCATGCGCGTGCCAGTTTCTAGGCGTGAGATAATGTGGCGTTTTATTCCCTGGAAACGTGGAATAAACACAATATTTTACATTAGGATTTGAGAAAAAAGTATATAATGCGAAAGTAGAGGGGAAAAAGGGAGGGTGGAGGGAGGTGAGGGAGGGGTGGTGAGGTGATAAAATTATAGGAGACAGCACTTACGTATAGTATACATATCTAAATACACACATATATGTGTAGGTATGTGTAATTAAAATGCTTGATTTGTAAGACTATCGAAATAATCATGTAACGCAATGAATCAGAAAAGTATATAATGAGAAAGTCTAAATACATATATATGTGTATGTATGTGTAGTTAAAATGTTTGATATGTAAGAAATAAGAAAAGTTAATTAATGAGAAAATAGAGGGGAAAAAGTGCGAAAGTGAATATGGGAGAACAATAGAGTAATATATAATATGAGTGTGTGTGACAGTATAAAGATAAACACATTAATTATTTGCTTCTTAATATATACACACACTGACCGTGTTACCTCGTACCCTACTATCCATGCATTATGTTATCGACACACTGTACTATCCATGAACTACGTATGCACTTCGTCTAAAAAATTTAAGTTTTCTCTCTGATAAAAAATAAAAAAAGTAAAGTAATTGAATAACCACTTATCTATATAGAAATTGATTGGATTCCTGATTTAAAGCGTTTTTAACATTTACAGATTTGGGGTATGCTAATTACAAATGTCTTTTTTAATAGATACACAAATAATATGATTCGTTATTAAAAATACTTTAGATAATCAAGTGAGAAAATGTGACAAAATTTCGGGTGATTTTTCACATTATTTTAAAATTAATAAACATTGAATTATTTCAGTGAGAACCCTACCATTCACATAAACGTTTATTCACATATTCCACTATGAAACTATCATATAATCTTTTTTTTAAGCATATTGTTCAATATTTAAGTTAAGACTTCATAATATTATTAGCAAGCATCTGCTTTATATTATAAGTAATGCATATAAAAATATTGTATACAATAAAAATATTAATATCCATTTTCTGTACTTCATATGGACGTAGGGATTGTGAAGATAAAAATATGGCGCGCGTAGCATGCCTAGCTTTATATTATAAGTAATGCATATAAAAATATTGTATACAATAAAAATATTAATATCCATTTTCTGAACTTCATATGAACGTAGGGATTGTGAAGATAAAAATGTGGCGCGCGTAGCATGCCTAGTTTACTATACACTATAAGTTTCGGACAATTGTATCATAGTATTACACGGTAATATGATAAATATGTGTTTGCAAAAATGATGATATCTTTATTTTATATTTAATTTAGTTGAAAAAAAAATAACAAATCTTAATTACCAGAACATCCAGTGATGTAAACAAATATGTCAATTTTTCCAAAGTCATCAACTATTCCTCGCAGAGTAGCTACTCCGGACGGATCGATGTGAACCACAGATGAAAAGTCCAATACAAGTACCTTTAACTATGTAAATACATTACAATTAGTAATATAACATTAATTATTTATTTTATAACCTATTATTTATATGTCTTTACTTTTTTTGTTCGTTTATTAATTATTACTGCTATAGAAGATGTTTTACAACTATATTTCCTATATGTTACATTTACAATATTGATATAAATAAGTGTAATAATATTTATTTGCTATTTAAATTAAAAATAAAAATCATAAAAAACAGAAATCACGTGAAAAAATACATTGCAACAATAAAATTTTGTCATGCAGATCCGGGAAAAGTTATTATGTTTTCATTGACAAGGGGGGACCACGGAGTTTGAGTCACGGATTTTGATGAAACTCTATGGATCATTCTCCGATGCCTAACAATGAAGCTCAGTACTTGTGGTTTTATCCTGTGGGCCTCTGTATGGTAGATACGGCGTATTTCATTAACGTTGATAGTATATATATATATATATATATATATATATATATATATATATATATATATATATATATATATATATATATAATATTTAACCCATACGAGCAATGCTAATGTGTTTTGGCTAAATATCTCAGATTTAAAGACGCATTGGATAAAACTACGGGTTCTGTACTTCATTTTTAGGTTCCAAAAGTCGATCTCCAATGTTTTACCAAAATATGAGACCCGAACTCCGTCGTCTCCCCTTATGAGACATAACAACATATCTATATAGTTGTCTATTGATTATTTACTATTATTGTATGCTTAGCTGACATAATTGAAGTAAATCAAGAAACCTATCAAATAGTTATGTCAAACGACTAATTAATTTTGACCTATAAGGTCATTTAGTTTTTAAATTGTTATACTATCATCTGAGATGACCTTAAAAATTTAGGCAAAGCGCATATGATGTGCAAAAATTGTAATTATATAAAAATTTGTTTAATTTATTCGCTATCTATTTTATAGCTCCGGAATTGGAATTCATTTGTTGATGGCGTCATGCTCTCACTACGCACTCAGAAGTAGTTATAGCATCCTCAAATTCAACCATAAAAGAGTAAACTTGATTTCTAGAGTAGGAACCACTGCTTGGTCAATATTCATGAAGCAGGTACGAAAATAGTATATTGTGTACCATGGAGGAGAAGTAGGCTTTTTTCGCCCGCGTGTGAGGTTTGCAATATGAGTCGAAAGCGAGCAAGTAGGAGCCGAAGGCGAGCAAATAGGAGCCGAAGGCGAGTGCGTATTGTGAGCTATATATAACACGAGTATTATTTGTCATACACGGAGAGAAAAACTCGGCTACATCTACCGGAGACCCCGGCATCACCAAGTAGTGTCGGCTGTGGAACAAAGCAGTTATAGCTTTGCGATTTAGAAACTGGTTACTGTTAATATACTAAGTTTTGCAAATTTCTCATAGACTCTTATGATGAAAATCAATAATTTACGTTGGAAATACATTTTTCAGACATATTAACCATTAATCTTTGCAAAATCTAAGTTAATAGGTACGGAATCCGAATATTCGAAAAGCTAACCTCAAATATCTGTCATTTCGGCTACTCGTGTTTGGGTAGCGAGTCAAGCTAAAACTGCTTTGTTCTACAGCAGCGCTGGCGGTGTGATGCTACCGCTGATTTGACTTACGAGTACCACGTATGTATTAATAGCCTGTTTTCTTTATGCCAATGAAGTGGAACTAAATTTGGCCGATCTTTGACGCGGTTCAAACATACACTTGTTAAACTGCAAAATCAGCCTACTAGAATGTTTAGACACACCTAAACATGTGGTATCATCCGGATGGTACCGCATGTTTAGGGTTACTTAAACTCTCTGAGGATTTATTTTCGAAAATCAGTCTACTAAAGAGTTTATGCCCACCTAAACATGTGGTATAATCGGGATAGTACCCGATGTTTAGGCGAGCCTAAACCCTCTTAGAGCTTATTTTCAAAGTAGTTACTTTACACCCTCCTAAAATGAGCAGCGGGCGTAAAGTAGTTACTATGGCCCCAGGGCGTGAAGTGAGTACTCTTCGCCTGTCGGTCGGAAAACGGCCACTTTAGCCCCGCTGTATGGACATGCAAAAACGCGTTTTTGTGCAAGTGTGACAAAATAGTATATTGTAGTATGTGTGGAGATTGCAGTACGAGTCGAAGGCGAGCTAACACGAGCCGAAGGCAGTTCCGCCCTAGGGCGGAAAAGTAACTCACTTTTCGCCCGCTTCATATATGCACGAAAAATCATCCTTTCAGTCCAGGTAGTGCAAAAAGTATCGTGAGCACCAGGAGAGGAAGACGATTAACAATCATGTTGGTTGCTGCTCTTGCCTCGGCAGTCTTCGACATCCCTAATGACTGGAACGCCCCATGAATACACAATATACTATTATATGATTATAAAAAGAATAAAAAAGTTATATGATTAAAATGAAAAATTAAACATTAATTGTTTTGACAAATAACAAAACAAGCAAGCGTATGTTAAACTCTATGATATATAAACATTTAAGATAATGATGCAATGAGCAAATAATGATAATGCAGCGTTCTGGATAAAGGAAAAAGCATTTTTTTAATAACGTAGAAAATGCAAAAATTTTCTATATAAGAGTGTCTTACGAATATTTATTAACATTAAATAATAGCCAATTTTACCACCAATTTTAGCCGATTTTTTGTATGAATGTACATATTCATAAAAGCTATGTCACTAAGTTTGTTCTTGATTCATCAAGGTAAGAGTGCATCAATTTTAAAAACTTTTTGTAGTACAGATTTGAAATTCAACCATTTTTTCACAAATTTGTTATATTAAAATAAATTTGAAGTAATGTTAGCTCTAATTATTATTATAAATAAAATTGCATTCAATCTTATCAAAAACAACAGTTATCAAAATTACAAAATTATTTTACAAATTGAACAAATTTTGCGTATTCAGTCTCTGGACGAATCAACTCTAAAAATATTCTAAGGTTTTATTTTTCCACGTAGCTCATGTCCCTCACTGTAATAATTATAAGATTTTTCAAAATAAAATGAGCTAAAAATATCACGTATTTTTGAATAATTCAATTTTTGTAATACTATTTTACATATTAATTTAAAAAAAAAAAACTAAAAAAAATATCCCGGAACATTTTGAGTCTGATCCATTCTGAATCATATAAGTTTTGAGAAAACATCACTTTTCTGAAAAAGAAGAATCATATATTTAAATCTTGATATCTTTTATATAAATTATGTACATTTAAAAAAATAATCTATGCATCACAACTTAATTTGGCTGTTTTCTAATACAGATTTACGGCTGTTCCTAAAATGTTTGCATCAAAATAACTTTTGTGGAAAAATTAAAGATTATTTCAATAATCTTTTCTATTGTCCTACTCACCAAAATTATTTTCAAAAATTTTCCATTATATATTTCAGACAATCGCCGTTCAAATAAAAAATAACGTTTCCGTGTATAACAAAAGAAAGGAAACACCTTATCCAAAATTTTGGGTGGTAAATAATAGGAAATTGTCTGCTCTTTCAAATGCAGTTCAAACACTGGGTCGATGATATTATTTCTAACGTACCAAAAAACCCGAAAAACTAACATGTGTCTAACATGGATTTAGCAAAACTTTTCTTTCTACTATCACAAAGCTTTCTCTTTGAGGAAGCAATATACATTCAATTTGAATAGTATGTATTTTACTCTTAGAAAAGTACTTCATACAAAAATTTTCGTAATATATACTATCTATATCTACTTGCACGCTAACGTTCGCTCGTAGGAGTTAAAAGTTATGTAGTAAAATAAAATTAAGAGATCTTTGTACCCGAAACCTGGAACCAAAAAATAGACAAACCGCCAAAAAAACAAAAACTAATCCGAAAAACTAAATAAATTATTACTATGCCTCCTTCGTGTAAAAAAAAAACAAACAAAATGAGCCCTGGAACATTAAATTTTACCGTTGCTTACTCGATATGGATGAAGACATACACACACGCACACACGCACGCACGCACGCACGCACGCATACGGACATTTTCTAAAAATAGTGTCAATTAAACTAGATATTGTCAATTAAGAAAACCATTACCCATTCATTGGCACTCAACTTCCTCAAACTAAATAAATTGTTCTAGTATGAATTTCCTTATATTAATCTATTAACTTTAAATTGCGTTATCTCTTTCTAATTAAGGTAGCTTACTGGTAATTTTTGACCGAAAAAGAGAATAAAATTTTATTGAAGAAAAAATGCTCTGTACTCGTTAATGAAATACATACAAGTCGTCCCAACACAAGAAAACATTTTTTTATATTGGAAGTAATACATTAATAATAAAGTTTGATCGTATTTTCGTTTTTTTTACCAAATAAAATGAAGACTTGAAAGTTTAGTATATTTATAATTAATTATTGTTTAACTAATATAGTTCCTGATATAGTTATCTGATATAGTATCAAATGTATTTGTTAAATGAAAAATTTAAACAATTTTAATAAATGTTATGTAAGAACACAATACGTAATATATGTATTAGAATTTTAGTCTTGTTTTTGTAAAAGCTCGAATTTCTCAGATTCAAGTTTTCCTGTACGCTAAAGTTGATTTGCTTTAACATATTCAGTGAATCATTTTGAATCTTTTTTCAAATATTGTTTAATGTGTTTCGAACAAAAGTTAGCATTCTTTAATGTACTTTTATTGAATTTCTAATAGTATATAAGCTTTAATAAATCATGAAAATATGACATTTATTTATGATTTCAAAATAGTATATTTCTAAAAGTATATTAATAGACTTAAAAGTATAATAAATACTAATTTCTTTCTTTTAATGTCTAGAATGATGATAATTTTTCATGAATCTATTTGATGAATATCTTGCCGCAAACCAACTTTACAAAACCTGCCTTATTCTGGTCTAAAAAATGACTAATGTGTGCATATTTTGGAATCTAGGAGGGTAAAAAATCTGAAAAATTCTGGAAAACATACTTTTTATATTATGAATATTAGGTAGTTTTTTCAGATTTTTATCGTGGACTAAACAAAAACTTTGGAAAATCATCAGAAAGTCACCTTAAGGGGACCAGCCTGAGTTAAACTCTTTGAATATTTCTTCATGAGCCGATAAAAGTATTTCTTTTTACTATAAATAACTATTCAACTGATAATATCTGTAATTTTACCGTTATAAAACCGTAAAATCTTACTTGTACGTGACACAAGATATTACTATTGTCCATACTATATTTACTGCGAAAACTTTGCGGCGTGCACGTTTCTAGGTGACACGATCAACAATCTTTTTTCCAACGGTAATTTAACTCCTTTTAGCGTATACTAAAACTTTTACGGTATACTTTTGAGGTATACTTTTTCGTTAAAAATTTCTTTATCATTATATTTCGAAGTACAAACGAATTTTTAAAAAAGTTTTCTTAGGTATTTAAAATATTGGTTTGCTTTCTGAAAAATAATGATAAAAAGATTTTTAATGAAAAAATAAACCGTAAAAGTTTTAGTACATGTCATAAGGATACTAATTACCGTCGGTAAAAAATAAATTGTTGATACGAGCGTTAAAATATCATTTTTGTGACGAAAAAAACATATTATTTTGTATTATAGCAATCTTAAATAGTCTTAAAATTCATAAATAAATTAAATAAAGATTATTGACATACATTAAATAAGATTTTCGTAACTATTTTTGATACACACTTAATTTGTCTTTTTAATGAATTGGACTGAAAGCGGGTACAGGTAGCTTTTCCTGATATATACTTCTATACAAAGAATCGGCAGTATTAGGATCCCTAGCAAAAAAAAATGATAGGCGGCAGCAGGTGCCGTGACCGACAAAATCATGCACGATGCTATGTGTGTTGTCTATGTGAGTATCTGTATGCATCATTATTTGTATTAGTCTCGCTGGATAAGCAGTAAACCACTTTACTGACCCTGCACAACATCCCAGATACTCACACAGACATCACGGATACTCACACAGACATCACACATAGCACCGTTCGCGTGTAAGTGGACGCCATTTTTTCGCTCGCGGTACCTGCTGCTGAGTAGCGGATGTTTTTGCGAGGGATCCTAAAAATTGTCTAACAAAGCTGCGCAATACTTTTTAAAAATCCGCTGAAATCACTCATATATATGTATAAGTATTATATTTGATAATTAGAATTTTTAACTAAAAATAAAGTGTCAGATAAACATACAATGTATTGAAAATCAGAACCCGCATTTTACCTTCTATATGAATTTGGAAAGAACAAATATTTATTCTTTATTGACCTAATCAAAACTCAAATTTGTATAAATGTCTTAAAATTTTTTATATATGATTAATTTAATATGAAGCTTTTATGTACAATGCTGTTCTTGATTTTCAATGATTAAGATTTTTTCATTAAAATTTTTACTTTTTGTTCTTTTAAGGAATGACTTATGTTATCACACGCAGAAAGGCCTTCAATTTCTCCCTCGAAAGCTGCATTTTCACATCCATCCTGAAATTAAATCGTTGTACGTGTAAGCTCAAAACGTTTATTAATTTATTTATTAAATGATTCGTTAATAGTAATACCAGGAAATCACGACTCTGGTTCTGGTGCGTATTTTTTTAACTAATACTAAAAAGTAAGGATCAAGCTATTTGTTGTATTCCAAAATGTTAACAATCATTTGAGATGGAAAGAAAACGAATAAACCATCACAGATTTTAATAACGATTTAGAACAATATTGATTCGTAAGCTTATTGATATAATAATTAGGCTTACATACAGTAAACATGAAATAAATATGGGAATGAATAGTGTTTTGATGATATAAAACGATATACGACCATTTTATTCTTAATCGAATACCTCAACCTTTTAATTTAATTTTATTTTCATGTTTGCAACATAACGCAAATTATGTTTTTTATGAAATTGTGTACTTAATAAGAAATTGAAGCAATATATATATATATATATATATATATATATATATATATATATATATAGTATATGCAACATTATTAAATGCTACACAATCATTTAGCCTTACCTTTTTAATTTCTTCTGCGGAATACTCTTTAGAGTCAATTACTGCCTTTTCGCGCAGTAGCAGTTCTTTTTGCGGTACAATACCAGCTATTCTATACACGTCTTTCCGGAAACTTTGCCGCGAAGCAAAATTTAATCCACCGCAGTAATGAAAAATCTTGAGACCTGATATATCCACCGTCTACATAAATAAAAGTATTTGAAATAAATTGATTTTTGACAGTTATTTATAATAAAATAATTTTTTTAATGTTTATTTTTTTAATATTCATTTTAAATATTTGAACTGCATTAAGTATTAAAAAAATGAATTAGTTTTTTTAAAGTAATGGTATCCGCGTAATAGAGGATTTTTCTCGAAAATAAGCGTTTAGAATCTGCACGATCATAATATTATAGAGCATTAAAATTTTTAAATTACAAAAATGTTTAATTCTTATTTGAGAAAATAAACTTGAGAAACAGCCAATCAAAGTTTGCGAGATAATACGAGAAGTAGTGTCAGTAAGATACGGTGAATATTGGAGTACTGCATGGATACAATTTATATTAGTTCTGCAGCTGAAAGATTCTATTTTGCTCAATTCTCATTGGTTTGTAGATCATTGTTTTTTACCCGACTACGGTTTGCCCGAAGGGTTATGTGTTTACCAGTTTATGTAAGGTTTGACATGTTCCCTCCTAGCTCCTAAACTACTCAGTCGATTTCGATACATGATAGATCATTTGATTTGTCTAACAAGGAAGGGTCTCGAAGTGTCAGTGACCGATATCAATGAAACTTTGCTATGTTATAGAAGACACAAAAACAAGAGAAACGTATATTTTTTTTATCTGCGGAAAAACTCTTTAAAGGGGTGAAAATGACACTGGAAGGTCACCCCCCCCAAAAACAGACTTTTAAAGAAAATAAAATTCTAAAGTTGACGTGTTTCGGGGTATTTTAGTAAATAGATTTAAGATATGTAGATTTACTTCTTTCTCGGATAAGAAGTACACGTAAATGCCATTTTTTGTGAGGATAATTTAAATTAGAACTTAATATATTCTAAAATAATTGTTTTTAGGGGTTGAAATTGGAAACAATACTCATCCCTACGACTTCTGAATATGTACATGAAAGAAATATCTATAATTTTATTATGGGTAACTTATAAATTCTCACAAAACTACAAAAAGTTTGTTTGACAATACCCATTGCTACATATTTAGGGTAACCCCTAAAATCTAATAACCGCTATATTTGTGCTTGCATTTAAACAAAAGATTTATTTATAGTTAACATATAAATACAGTTACGCTAGTTTAAGATATAAATATTTTATTTAAGAAAAAGTGAAAATATTAATAAAGGGTGATTTACCCTCTTAAAATGTACTTTACTGAAATACCTCGAAGCACGTCAACTTTAGAATTTTATTATTTCTAAAATAAAATTATTTTTATAAATATTTGATAATTTTTATATTTTTTGTAGAGCAAAAAGTTAACAAAAAATCATTTTTACCCTTGTAAAAAGTAAGGGATGAAACCCTTGGAGATCGATATGGTGTATTTAATATTGTCGGCCTATAATAAACAATCTCCTATTGGTTTCAACAAAAAATGTTGTATAGTAAAAGAGATATTCTGTAAAAACTGGTTCGGGGGTGAACTCCGGGTCATTTTCACCCCTTTGAAGTGTTTTTCCGCAGATCACAAATATACGTTTGTCTTGTTTTCGTGTCCTTTATAACATTACCAAGTTTCATTGAAATCGGTCACCGACACTTCGAGACCTCTCCTTGAAGATATACATATGTACCTATATTTCGTAAAAAATCTATTTATTAAAATGTATAAATAATATTCAGTAAACATTTTACATTTGTGTGTCTTGTAAGAACGAGTACCCGATGTCTTTTGTTGAAAGGAGGCTCAAAAAGCAATCAATACACAAAAAGGTGTAACTAGAAGATAAAAATAACGATAAAATAGATAAGAATAAGATAAGATAAATTAATAAAATAAGAGGCATATTATTATTAAGATAATAATATGGTTTAATTTTTCCGTACAGTTTACCACGTACAACTATAAATCAAAGTACAAACGAAATACAAACTATAAACAATAAATCTAAATTATCTACACATCATTAATTTCTTCAAAATTAATAGCATTGTTTAATAATTACGAATCAAAAATTTTCTTTTGTTCTTATATAATATATATTTCCAAACTGTAACACCGTGATCGTGCGTTCTGTAATCATAGCAGCTGCTGTTCTTGGCAACTGACACGTGAATAAAAAATGCACGACTACGGTGCTATATTTTGGAAATATACAGGGTGTCCCATTTAAAAACCTCCACTCAAATATCTCTGAACGTACGAATTTGGAGGTTTTAAAATGGAACACTCGGTATATTATATAAGAACAAAAGAAAAAATTTGTTTCGTAATTATTAAATAATGCTATTAATTTTGAATGAGTTAATAATGTGTAAATCACTTAGATTTATTGTTTGTGAATTACTTGATTTATAGTTGACTGTACGTGGTAAACTGTGCGGAAAAATAAAGACAGTTTTTTTTATCTTTTTAGTTACACATTTTTACGTATTGATTGTTTTTTCCGTAGTCGGGTTTTATTTTTTCAAAATTTTTTTTATTATCCTTAATATACCGAATATCATGAAACAAGTATTAGACGCTTATCTTTTGAGGAAATTCTCTATCTTATGAGCACATCTCTCTTCGTGTATAATATACATATGCTCATGATTAATTCATATTGATACTATATATATATATATATATATATATATCAATGTACTCGAGTATTATTAAAATTAACTAATTACCATTAATAATTTTGAAATTGATTCATTAGTTAATTAACGAGATAGGTATATATAAACATGAATAAAAAATTACAAATTTCGGGTGAATCGTACTCCTTTAAATCTTTTAGAATCCAAGTAGAGTTCAGTGCCAGGCACGAGTGCCAGACTGCATGTGTAGGGGCGCATCGAGAGCGTCAGTAGATTTGCTAGACATAATAGAGCTCCGATCAACAGTCCGTACTCGATATCGAAAATGGTCACGGTGAAGAAGGTCATCAGCCAAATTGACGCGTCGATGTGTGATAGTCTCAGGAAGCGGAAGAAATCCTTTACTTGCAAGATCATGCCTTTCAACGCTACGATTATAATACTTGCTAGAACACACTGGTTAAAAATGTTTTTAATAAGAAACATTATAATATAATAATATGTATATAAGTAATAAGGTAAAATAGTAATATGCGTCATACATTCGTATGTAAGGTTGGAGCAGGTAATGTTTTTTTTTTTTTTAACGTCGCCATGTTTGTGCTCCCATGTGGTGCTAATCGACGACGGGGGTCTGCGATGTGTTTTGTAAAGCACATGTAATTTTTACAGAGGTGCTTGTATCAATCGGCAGAGACTAGGATTCGAATCCGAGTCACTGGCGTGGGAATCCGACACTCTACCGACTGAGCCGCCGCAGGCCCCGAGCAGGTAATGTGAAAGAGGAGGCCGTAAGAGTGCATTTAACGAAATTCACGGTTCTGAACTTTATTTGTTCAATTTATAACTTTACAAATTTCTAAAAGTTGTTGCCAATTCTTTGTTTTATATAGTAACAATTCGGCATACTTTTAAGGAACTTTTAGTTCCCAGTAAATTTATGTCGGGCTTGGGGCTTCGGAAATTATTGAGACCTATTAGTTGAACCGTTAACTCTAATACCTTATAAGTTTCTTTGCAAGACAATTAACTGCCTGAATATTAATTAAAGAAGTTCTACACAATTCAAAATTGATCACTTTATCAACAGTGTTAGTAAAATGGCCACCTATCTATTTTAAAGGAAGAATCGTGTTGTTAGTGCTTCAGAAAGTCAAGCATAGCCTAGCCAATAAGTCTTCTTTTCTGTATTATTCACTACATAATGCTGCATTGATGTCGATCTTTTAAGGATCAGTATGTCTAAGAATTTTAAAGATCATTGTAGCTTTTAAATCGGAGCAACCAGCGTTTTTAACTGCGTCGATTGTCTTTTGCAATTAATCATCACTCCACACCGGGGTTGGGGAGTAACTAGTTAAAAAGTTAGTAACTTTTAACTTTACTAAGTTAGTTTTTAAACCACCTAACTTTTAACTTAACTAGTTATTTTTTACAGTAACTTGTAACTTTTAAACTTTTTTTATAAGTTAATTTTACATAAAAACTACGTCCAAAAAAGTTGATCAATTTTTAAAAATTTTGGAAAACACTATAAAGTATACATAAAAATTATATAATAAAATTATTATTTAATTAACAAATCAGTTGACTAGTTCACGTTTTAAATTTCTAGTATGTTCACTTTTGGAAACATTTAGAATAATTTATATAAATTTATAACGCAGTTTCAATATATTGCATATTATAAGATAAGTTATCAACAGTGCTTATTATTGAATTAATTTATGTATCAAAAAAGGCTTTGCTCAATATTATTTTCTAACGGTGAGCATCTTTGAAATTGCAAAATAAACTAAATAAACTTTGAAATATTTAAATCAATAAAAAATTATTTCAGTAACATTTAAATAAATGAAGTATCAATAAAGTGCGTGATTCTTACGTTTAAGGTGATTCTAAACCCTCTTGTTATCGTTAAATACGGGGAACCACTTTTTTCATTCAATTTTTAATTTTGATAAAATATCTCTATGGAAAGTTGTTGTTTTTTAGTAGAACAATAACGTTTCATAGAGATATTTACTCAAAATTGAAAATAAAATAAGAAAAGTGATTCCTCGTATTTGTCGATGTCTGGTGGCATTAGCATCACCTTAAATCACAAGTTTTATACTTAAACGTCAATGTAAGAAGTGAAAAAGTATGTCTGTTTTTGATCAAGGGCAAGTGGCATAATAGTATAGTGTCTACCAAGGGCGAAATGTGGGTCTTTATTGACCGAGTACACGTGTCTAAATACATAACTATGTGTTTGTATGTGTAGTTATTATGCATGATTTGTACGACTATCGAAAACATCGTGTAACGCAATAAATCGGAAAAATATAAAATTTAAAGAAACAGGGGAAATAAGGAGTCGGGAGGGGGGTTGAGGTGACAAAATTAAAGTAGGCGGTACTTACGTATAGTGTATATGTCGAAATACATAATTGTGTGTTTTTATGTGTAATTATTATGCTTGAATTGTACAACTATCGAAAAACTCGTGTAACGCAATCGAAAAAGTACAAAATTAGAAAAAGAAGGGAAATAATGAGGGGGGAGTGGGGTTGAGGTGATAAAATTAAAGTAGGCGGCACTTATATATAGTTAACGTGTCTAAATACATAATTATGTGTTTGTATGTGTAGTTATTATGCTTGATATGTAAGACTATCAAAATAGTTGTGTAATGCAATAAATCGGAAAAGTATATAATGCGAGAAAACAGGGTAAAAGAGATGGGTAGAGGATGTGATTTAATAATATTAAAGCAGACGGTTCTTGTGTATAGAATACATGTCTAAATACATATTTATGTGTTTGTGTGTGTAGTTATTTGTAAGACTATTACAATAGTCGTGTAACGTAATAAATCATCGGAAACATATATGATTGAGACAAAAGTGAGAATAAAGGGAGGGTAAGGTGGGTGATGAGGTGATGAAATTAAAGAAGACGTACTTGTGTATAGTATATATGTCTAAATATATATTTATGTATTTTTATGTGTAGTTATTATCCTTTATTTGTGAGACTATCGAAATATACGTGTAAAGCAATAAATCTGAAAAATATATAATGAGAAAAAGAGGGTAAGAAAGGGACTTCGATGGGGGCAGGGGGGGTAAGGTAATTAAATTAAAGAAGATAGCACTTATATATATATATATATATATATATATATATATATATATATATATATATATATATATATATATATATATATATATATATATATATATATATATATATATATATATATAAATCACATTTATTTATCAGTACATTATGAAATATGATTATTAGTAAATTAAACAAAACAAAAAAATCAACGCACCTTTAACAACACATCTTATAACAATAGTTAAAATTATTTGTTTGCTTGACATTATTAATTCTTATAAGGAAATAATATAATTATTTTTTCTATTTTTTCCACACCACCTATAAGGTAAATAGAAAGGTGCGTTGATTTTTTTGTTTTGTTTAATTTACTAATAATCATATTTCATAATGTACTGATAAATAAATGTGATTTATTGACATGATAAACTCACATATATTTTTCATGATTATCATTTAATTATCAGAATCCCTTTCCCACCTCTATTGAAAAACTTAAAAATCATTACGATAACCTGTATAATAATTAACGTAGATAATTCTATATTATATTTATCATTCAAGTATTTGTTATAATTTTTAATTTATTCATTTGCAATAGAGATTACCCATCTGTCTCCTTCCTATCTCCGGTGTGTATACCCAATAAAATAAAATTTTATAGAACACTATTTAACTTGTAAAATATATCTATATATACCACTTGTGTATATTTAGATCTATTTATCAATTTAAAATTAATATGTTCTACTTAATTTTTTTCTAATGGGTATAAAAAAGTAATCATATAAATTGAATTGAAAAATATTACAATTACAAAAACATATAATAAAAATTTTTAATAAAATAAAATGAAATGCTTTCTTACCTAATAAGGTTGTGCTTATAAAATATTACTACACCATGTCTTGAAATAATATTAAATAATCACGTTATTAATTATATGATTACTTTTATGATTGGCTAATGTGCTTTGAATATTTTATTAATTTTTCTTTATTTTAATAATTGAAGGCATCGATTCTAAAACGTCCTTAGCGCTCGGCTCGGGTTGCCGCTATATACAAATTGACGTCATGGTGACCAATTTTTAAATTTGCGGAAATGAATTTTAAAAAATAGCATCGTATAGAGGATAAAAAATGGCAACATTTTATATATATACTTTGTTTGTACAATGTTTAGTATTTGAAAAAAAAAATAAAAACGGCAAAATTTTAAATCTTATTTGTACTACGTGTTTTAAACTTAACTCGCTGCAGCTCCGACAAATATGAAGGGATCTTGCTCATTTTTTGAATAATCTCGTAAAACAGTCTAGCGCTGCTGATAAACTCATAGATAGTTAAATATTAAATATTTTTCTTTCAACAATTTAATTGCAAACCAGTGAGTTACCTTTTATATGGTTAAGTATATTCAACGAAAAAAAATATCGAAGGAAGTTTAAGACTCAGTGAACTTTCAACGAGACATTTGTTTCTTAACATTTATAGAAGTTTTTCAGAAAATTACAGATCAATTGGGTGAAAAGTGGCAAAGATAGAGCGATTTTGCCAAACTTGCACGCTCCGCGCGAACATTAGCGGGTCTACGCGATACATGACGCTCGCAGCGTATGTCAGTCATATAATGCCGTTTACTTGAAGATTTGCTGTCCTTTTTTTTTAAAAAATACATACTTAATCAAATCATACTATTTAATACTGTCGATTTATAGTGTAGAAGTTAAGAAAAATAAGTATCTGATGAAACAATAAGAAATTAAATAAACAAAGCAAAGGCAAAATCAAACGGCAGTTATTCATAAAGTTGTTGAATTTTTAAATCTTTGTACGAAAGTTTTAGAAATTATTATTAATTCTAAATGTTATATACACTAGATAATAAATGGTTATAATAAAGCGTTCAAATGAAATTCACACACATTAAAAAGAATATTGCAGCGTAAATGAATTGAATAGTAAATTACAATCTTTAAAAATATAAATTTCTGGGAAACATATAAATTTCACAGATTTTTGACATTGTTCAGTAAATTTGAAACTTCAAATAATTAATACTTATATTTATTTATATTTCTACATTAAGATTTATTTACAATTTAGTCGCAATACACACAACGCGTTTCAAAAACATATTACTTTTTTTTCCTTTTATTGTTTTTGTTTTCTTTTCTTTTTTATTAATTTTTAATTCTAATTTTTGCTTTTGTTCGTCGCTTACTTTTCTTCTTTTTGTTGAGACAACTTCCGTTTTTCGAACTTTTTTGTTACCATGTTCTTCTTTCACATTCTTTGTTTTACTGACAACAGTTTTAATAGAAGTTGTTTTTAAAAATTTTTCACCAAAATGTTGCCCATTAGTAGTACAAAACTGCAATAAATGTTTAAAATCCTTTTCTTTTTCTTTCGTTATTCCTACCTTTTTAGCTAATGATACTTTCGACAAATCTACTTCACTGCTGTTTCTTAGTTTAATTGTAATTGGATTGCCATCATAATCGTAATACAAATCAATTTGTCCGTTAGGAAAATATACAATTCTAACAACTTTGCTTATTTTAATTACATTTTTCTGCAAGTCTTCGTCTTTCGCAAACAGTTCTTCATAATCTTTTACTTCGCACTGTGAAATAGCAACCATTTCGAATGGAGGATTTCTAGAATTTTTTATTAGTTGCATATAATCATTTTCTGTTTCAATTCTTTCTTGATTTTTTTTCTAATACCATACAAACCGAAATTTCGGTCACACTGGCAGTAGGAATGCCCTCTAACAGGAAATAAATGTTGGATTTCTAATTGCACTTTGTAAGATAAAAATGAAAAGAATTTCAAATTAATGTAATTTCGATTTTGACCTCCTGCAGCATCAGAAAATAAAAATATTTTATCGAAGACGTTTAGTTGTAGTTCTTTCCTTATCGCATACTCAACCATATTACATACGCTGTTGGCGCCCTTTTTTTAAATCCCTTCAAGGAAATGGAACATGTAACTTCGATCACTATCGAAAATGTGTACATTAAACAAATACATCCAAACTAAACGACGAAAAAATGGAGAATTAACTGGTAGTTTTGGCAATGGCAAGTTTTGACCAAAGTCAAATTCACATTTTAGTACATTTACAGTGGACAACATTGAATTTTTTAAGTTTTTATACTTTTCAACTTGCACGATATGTTCAAAATACTCATTTTCTCGTCCTTTGTTAGTTTCATAAGTAAAACAAAGATCACATACATCAGTACGTGGCAGACCAATAGAGAAATTCACAAAATGATTAAAATAATTAAAATATGTTGTTTTATCAATAGGAATAGCTTCACTCCCTGTTACAGCTGCATAAAAATCCAAAAAGTAAAAATAGAGTGAATGTAATGTTAACGATGTATCAAGAAAATAGTAAAGCTTTGAGCTTTCTCTAGTATAATGTGACTCAGAATGCGGAAGGCTTTTACAATGTTCCAGAATTAAAGTTTTGACATCTTCAGTTAGCTTTACCTTGTGATTATCTTGTTTTCCTCTATTATCAGACATCGTTTTGCCACTTACTATTTTTTCTTGAACCGTTTTTATTCTTCGTTCTCCAATTTGGAAAATACTGCAAACAAACTTTCGACAAATATCGATACTAGTGCTTTTGTAGTAACTATGAAATTGCCACTGTAAACGTTTTAATTCTTGTGTCGATTCTTTTCTTACAATCATACTTCTAATATTGTATTCTGTACTTGAAAATCTCCACTGCGTCAAAATTTATGAAACATACTTTTTTGCCATTCATGATCTACTTTTAAAAAACACTTTTTAGGACAACAATTTTTGATTTCTGTGAACGTCTTTTCAAGCATTTTCTTTCCACTAACTGATTCATATTCTAATCCCTATATAAAAGACGTTTGGAAATCATCATTTTATATATACGTATTAATGAAAAAATTTATTTTACAAAATTGATTACAGCTTCATTTTAAATGATTTGAAAATAGTGCATTTTGACACGGGTGTGGAAGTTGATTAACGCATGGGATGCATATGTAATTAAAATAATTAACCTCAAATTGTTTATTTACATAATATTTCACAACAGCATACAAATTTAGAGAGTTCTTCGTTTTAATTAATTTCGAGTTTTATATACATGTCATTCAATCATATTTGCAACAGAAATTCTTTTTTATAACACGTCTTACGATATTTTACTTACCTTATTTTTACAACTTTTATTAATAGTTTTTTTCCATGCATGCTCATTTCTAATTCTTTTACGTCCTATATTGATCGACATTATGCTTATAATTTATTTAGCAAGTAAAACGTTTTTTAAAAAGATTAAAGAAATTAACAAATTCGTGAATAAATGCAGCTTGTAAACGAACAAGAAAATCAGTGTGATTTCAATGCGAAACGAGTTCGACTTTGTTTTGTTTATTTCAGGATAACTTTTATCATGTTTCTTAAATTATTTCTTATTCTATGACTGACATACACTGAGCGTCATGTATCGCGCGGACCCGCTAATGTTCGCGCGCATCGTGCAAGTTTGGCAAAATCGCTCTATCTTTGCCACTTTTCATCCAATTCATCTGAAATTTTCTGAGAAACTTCTTCAAATGTTAACAAACAAATGTCTCGTTGAAAGTTAGTTGAGTTTTAAACTTCCCTCGATACTTTTTTTCGTTGAACATACTTAACCATATAAAAGGTAGCTCACTGGTTTGCAATTAAATTGTTGAATGAAAAATATTTAATATTTAACTATCTATGAGTTTATTAGCAGCGCTAGACTATTTTACGAGTCTATGCAAAAAATAAGCAAGATCCGTTCATATTTGTCGGAGCTGCAGCGAGCTAAGTTTAAAAAACGTGGTGCAAATAAGATTTAAAATTTTGCCGTTTTAATTTTTTTTTTCAAATACTAAACATTGTACATATATAAAATGTTGCCATTTTTGATCCTCTGCACGATACTATTTTTTAAAATTCATTTCCGTAAAATTGCAAATTTTGGTCACCATGACGTCAATTTTGATATAACGGCAGCCGGGCCGAGCGCTAAGAACGTTTTAGAATCGATGCCTTCAATTAGTTATAATATGTGAATATATGAAACATTAAAAATTTGAAGTGGAAATATGGCGTATTCGAAATAAATAAATGATTAACCAAATTTTATAACCCATACAATACACGCAATATTTGTAACGTATTTATAATACTTTTCTAAACTTTCTGAAAGATAATAATTTAAAATTGGATCATTGTTTTCTACCTTTAACATTAAAATTTCAGAGACCTGCAACCGTATATAACATGGTACGTTTTCCCAATTTTTGAAAATTTCTAAATCACCATTTTTCCCAACAAAATTGTCTATTTCATTATTTAATTTAGTGTAATATAAATTTTTATCTACAGAATGTAAATAATTTTCATATTCTTCTTCCTGTTCTAAATAGTCATCAATTTGTTCGTTTAAATCTTGTAAATTTTGAAAATTTTCGGCATTTTGTAAATCCTCTAACTTAACGTAACAATTTTGAATTGGATCCCACTCCATACTATCGTCAATTTGTTCATCTAAAGCCTTTAAAGATTCTAAGTTTCGTAAATTTTCCATTCCTTCGTTATGATCTTGATTTAATTTCCGTTCCATGTTATCCATCTTTATAATTTTCGAATATATATTAAAAATGTAATGAGAACTGTTTTTCCAATAGTTTATTTTATTTTTATTTATTTATAGATATATTTTAATTATATTTTAAAAGATGATGTTAATTTTCAAAAATTTCTTGCCATACTACATTAGAAATTTCTGTTAAATTTTCAGACTCATTTTGAATATATACTTTTTCTGTGTCTTTACATCTAGATAAAAGAACATATAATTGGCCATGAGAAAACAAAGGTCTTTTTATAAATATTCTTATCTCATCAAAACTTTGACCTTGAGATTTATTTATAGTCATTGCGAATGCTAATACAATAGGAAATTGTTTTCTATAAAAAATAAACGGTAATGATGATGATTCTCCAGTATTTAAGGTTATTCGTGGAATGAATACCCTATCTCCAATTTTTTCTCCTGTTATTATTTCTGCTTCAATATTATATTTAAATAATTTTATTATTTTTAATCTTGTACCGTTACATAAACCATCAGTAATACTTAAATTTCTAATCAACATATTAAATTAAACAAAACAAAAAAATCAACGCACACATCTATTTGCCTCCTGGGTTGTGTGGAAAAAATAGAAGAAACTTCTATTTAAATGTTATTTTACAAAAAAATTGGATTGATAATTGAAAACTTTATCATTAAAAAATTGTCTTGAAACCCTAAAACAATTTAACTGAATTTAATTTAAGTTTTTAAATGTTTTTCAAATAATTTAACCACTTCATATAACACAAAAAACGCAGCTATCTATTTATCAATTTCTCTATTTACCTGAAAGATCGTTTCTATCTATTTATAAGTCTGGATATTTTTCTTTTAATCATTATGAGAGACTTTTTAAAAACATTATATAAAACTAAATACAATGAGGAGGGAAGAGGGGGGCCATGAGGAGGGGAAAGATGGGGGATGAGAAGGGGGTGAGGGGGTCAAATGAGGAGATGAGGGGGGATGAGGGGGGTCCATGTGGAAGTCTAGAAAAGTGAAAAATAACGTAAAAAAAGTAAAATTTAACGCTATTTTGAGCAGATATCGTAAGAGGAGTGGCTGAGGGGGGGGGGGGGCTGGGTTGAAATTGAATTGAATGATTTAAATAATCGTGTAGTGCAATAAATCGGAAAAGTATATTAATGAGAAAATAAAGGGAAAAAAAGAAGGGGGAGGCGGGTAAAACAATACGTGAATAGTTGAGTGCTTGAATAAGTAAACAAGTCAATCAGTAAGTGAGAGATTGCAAGCGTAAGTATGTCAGTGAAGGAGTGAGTGATTTAGTGAGTAAGTATGCGACGAAATGATCGAATATGAGAGTGAGAATAGTGCGTGTATGAATGCGTAAGTATGTGAGTGAGCATGTGAGTGTAGATTGTACATGATAGTGCATGCGTTTGTGGGTGAGTCGCAAGTGAGTACGTGAATGCAAGAATGAGGGCGTATGTAAGAGTATGATAGAGTGAGGGCATAAGTTAGGACGTGTGGAAGCTAACCACTCAATGCGTATATGATTGAGTGAGAGCGTGCATGAGTGATAGAGTAACAAAGTGCAAAAGTGAATATGAAAGAGAAAAAGAGAGTAAAATGTACACTCTACTATATGCGTACTTTACTATCCACACGTCTCTACTAAAAAATGAAGTTTTCTTTCAAATAAAAAATATAAAAAAATAACGTAATTGAATAGTCACTTATCTACATACAAAATGATCGTAATTCTGACTTAAAGCGATTGTAACTTTTACAGGTTTGGGGTTCGCTAACTAAAATGTCTTTATTCATAGATTCACGGATAATATGAGTTTTTATTAAAAATACTTCAGATAATAAATGAAGCTAGAAAATGTGTTAAAATTTCATGTGAATTTACATCATTTTACAATTAATAATCATTTTTATTTTTTAAGTGAGGACCCGTTGATTCATATTTCATATTTGGCTATGAAATCATCATTTAAACTTTTCTTCTTATGCATTTTGTTTAATATTTAAGTTAAAACTATATAACATGATTAGCAATCATCTGTATTTTATTATAAGAAATGCGTATAAATATATTGTGGAAAAAAAATCTTTAATATCTATTTTCTGTAATTCGTATGGATGAAGGGAGTGCTAATACAACATTGCGGCGCAAGTAGCGCGCCTGACATGACTAGCTTCTTAAATATTGATTTGTATAGAGTTTTAGAAATACAAATTTAATGTATTTAGTTCGTTAATTTCAATCTCATTTGTTTTAAACAGATTTACGCTGCCTTAAGTAATGGCACGTTTTTACACGATTTTGCTTTTTTCAGAAGCAACATTTGTTGATAATTGATTGTAGAGTTGTTTTCAGCATACTCAAAAATCTATAGGGATGCATTTAATGTCCATTTAGATAGACATCAAGTGATTATTTATTTAATATTTTATTTAACATTTAGTTTTAATTTATTAATGTAATTAATGTCGTTTTATTTATTATTGTTATTAACCCTATGTATTATATACTCCGGGTTTATTAAAATATATACGTTAGCTCCGAATTCTATTGCCGCCGTCAATCAGCCAATCAGGGCTCAGGCATCATGTCACGCGACTAGGAGAGCATCGCTTTTGCTCCGTTTTGTCTTGCGTCTCGTCAGTCGCTCCGCGGATCGCTATCAAGCCACACGCTACTACCCCCACCTCGCGTTGGTTATTAAAGAGCAATAAATCTCAACTATTGCCTAATTTAACCTTGTTGTGTGAGTTTTTACTTATTTAAACCCCAACCCGTAACATTGGTCCTTCGAGCCAGTAAGGAGCTGGTAATTATTATCATTTTCGCGGGTAATAGCACCACGCGGGACGCGTGCTCATCGCGAGCGCCGGCAGCCATTTTGAACGCGGCAACAGGCATTACACCGTAAAGTCGCACGCCTCGCGAGTGCATATTTTGTTGTTTTCTCTCTTGGAGTGCCGCGTAAGTGGGGAAGAAAAAGGAGAAGTGACCAGCACGGGAGCATCTCCAGTTAAGCCCTGCAGCAATCGCTGAAATTTCACTGCCGTGTGGGCTAGACTGTCAACGACCATTTCGAGAGGAAGAAAACTGAAAGGTCATCTACCTCGGGGCATAAGCGATCCGCGTCAAGAGGAGCGCCAACGACGGCATTGTTAGGAGGACGAGTCCATTGTAGCAGAGAGGGGGCAGGGTTCGCTCTCCGACTCACTGCGGGCGAGTCCATTGTGCCGAGCAGGGGTGGGCACGAACATCCACCGCTTAGACGACGCCACATCCACATTCCCGATTCCTGTGCAAGGTAAGGCTTGGGCTCGCATTGCGCTCGGTGCCGCCATACAGCCGTGCCACAGGAGAGGCAGGAAACGCAGGAGCAGGTACAGCTCATCGTGCATTGGTGCGGCTCGAGCGGCGCGTTCAGCTGATAGACGCCAGGCGGAGCTGCGAGCAGCTTCCATAGCGTGCGCGCGGCGAAGTTTCGTCGAGGCGGAGCGGCAAAAACCGAGAGCTGTCTGCAACGCAGTTCATCGCAGCCGTCGCGGTAACCACGGAGAAGAGGCCGCGATCGGGGTGCAGGGAGGCCGCGGGCTCACAGTGGCCAGCTACTAGAGGCCGCAATCGGAGTTCAAGAAGGCCCGCTGTCTCGCAGCGGCCAAAAAGACGAGGCCGCGTTCAAGGTGCATGGCCTCGACCATAGCGGCAAAGCAACCTAACCTCAACTCAACCAGGAAGAGCTTAGGAGCCACAAGTGTTCGCACTGACACTCAGATTGGCAAGCGTCAAGAACAATGATTCAATGGATATCAGGTGACGTCGTTCTTATCTTATGCTATAGCTCCTGCTTGCTTTAAAGAAACTAGATTTCCCATGCGGCTTCGTAGGTGTAGTTAAAATGCTTCAAGAGTACTCTTTGGTCTTTTAATACCTACATATTCAATAAACTACAGCTTTGAATATTTTTTGGCGTTGTTTCAATACTTGAAACAATAAATTGAAATAGTGTGAGGCTCTTATCTTGCCTTTTGTTGTTGAAATGTTCAAAAAGCAGTTTTGAATATTTTTTTGGCGTTGTTTCAATACTTGAAACAATAAATTGAAATAGTTTAAGGCTCTTTTCTCGCCTTTTTTGTTAAAATATTCAAAAAGCTACTGCTTTGAAAATTGTTTGACGTGTTTCAATACTTGAAACACTGAACTGAAATAGTTTAAGGCTCTTTTCTCGCACTTTTGTTGTTGAAATATTCAAAAAACTACTGCTTTGAATATTTTTTGGCGTGTTTCAATACTTGAACACTGAATTGAAATAGTTTAAGGGTCTTCTCTCGTTTTTTGTTGCTCAAATATTCAAAAAGCTAATGTTTTGAATATTTTATGGCGTATTTCAATACTTGAAACGCCAACTTGAAATAGCGTCAGGCTATTTTTTCGCATTTTAGTGGTTAGTCTCTAGCCTTCTGAAGCTGCAACATATGGGTTGTAATTTCTCCAGTATTCTGTAAATTCAGCAACACTGAAAGCCAAATTTAGCGCTTTTATAGCTTGCTTGTAGTCGCTTTATCCAAAACTTCTGAAGCTTTTTGTAGAGTAGAGGTTTTTTTTGTTTATAAATATGGTGGATTGCTTTGCTTGGTAACTGGGTTGCATAATAAATAACATAACAATTGATACTGCATTTTATCATCACAGCTACACCAAACAGCATAACGCGTCTTCGGTCAAGGAAGCTGCTGCACCAGGCTGAGCCCTGTTTCATCGACTGACAGCCGTCACACCTCAATATCCTCGCTCACAGTCTGTATATTACAGTCCAGGTGCAAACAAAACGAGCCTTCTTGGATATCCGGCTGATACCAAGGCAGGGACTGTACACACGTCAGTACCGAGCTATCAGGTTTTAGTTTATTTTTGATTTTGTTTAGCTTTATTATTTTTTTTTGAAACATAAAAGCATTCTGCCCTGTTGAAAATTTTTTATATCAACGTAGTTGGTGGTGCTAAAGTTCTTCATAGGCCAGTGGTATCCAGCTACGCCAATGCTAATTTTTGTTGTTGTTTTGCCCATTTAATAGGAGTCTGCTGTCCTGTCGATAATGCTATAAGGCATCGTGACCAGTAGTAATAGTTTTATTCTGGTTTATTGGCTTCACAAGCTAATATTTTGCACGAAAGGATGCTGCCATGCTGTATGTTATGTAAGTCAAAGCAGTAAATTCGGCTAGGCTCCATGTAGACCAATAGTATCCAGCTTCGCATTTTTCATTTTTATGTAGCTATAGCGGGGTATGTGGTTTTGGTGTGCGGATCATAATATTGCAGGGCAGGATATTGCTGATTTAGAAGCAGAGCAGCTGATGATATATTTACAATATTTTTTAGCCATTCAGAAGGTGACAGCTACGCATTATTTTTATGTAGATATAGTGGGGTGCTTGGCTTTGGTGTACGCATCTTATTATTACAGGGCAGAAAGTTGCTGATTTGGATGCAGAGTAGATGAGGTTAGAGTTGCAATCAGTAGACAGTTTTTTTATTGCAGCGTCAGCTGTTATTATAGTAGACTGTTTTCAGTTGTATACTGCAATTTTTAATACTTATTAAACCAGTGATTGCTAGAAATAGGCATTTACACCAGCAAAATAGACACTTAATAGCTGTAAGTTCTATAGTCTACAGGATCAATAAGCGGTCTCAACCTGCAATTTTTTTGACAGGTGAGTTAGGTTGTATCAGAGTGCTAAGTTTGCTTTAGTGGTAACAGCAGGCAACATGGATTTGATAGAGAAGCAGATGAGGTTATACCAGAGATTAGCTCGAATATACGAGAATGTTAAGAAACTAGGTGATGAGAAAATGACTCAAGGAGCTTGTGCAGCCCGAGTCGAGCTACTTCAAGACTTATGGTCCAAATTCGATAATAATCATGATCTGATATTGGACGATGAGAACGTAAGTAGCGAGGAGGATTATTTCAAGTTGAAATTTTATATAGAGGCAGAGGAAAAGTATGCGCTCAATCTAGGGCTCCTGAGAGAACACTCCATACAGTTAAAGGCTACCGAGCTCACTCAGCCTCTTGGCATTCCAGCCAATGCCTCGAATAGAAATCCTGCCAAGCTTCCTCCTGTCGAACTTCCTAGATTCTCTGGCGATATTCGAGATTGGGTTAGGTTTAAGGATTCATTTGTTGAAATGATTGTTAAAGATGCAACCATACCAACAGTGTATAAAATGCACTATTTCAGATCTTCTTTGAGGGGAGATGCTGCTTCCTTATTAGAGGAGTCTTTTCGCAGGAAATTTGCAGTGTTCAAACGGGGACGAAGCATATATTACAGGCGTTAAAGGCTCTTGGCAGTCCAGTGAAATGCTGGGACCATTTTACTGTCTTCTTAACAGTTGAGAGATTGTCTCCGCACATTCAAAGGAAGTGGGAGGAATCGGTTGCTAGGTCTGAACATCCGCAGGAACCATCCGCTTTTAGCACCTTCGATGAGTTTTTGGAAACCAAAAGGTTAGCATTGGTTCAATTAGAGAGTGCCAAAGAAGGAGTCTCCTTGGGAGATGTATCGAAAGGCAAGGACTCGCGTTTTGATTGGTCTAAAGAAAGGACCACCGCTCCCAAAAACAAATATACTAAGTCGATTAATCTAGCTCAAGAGAGCAAAACTAAAAATTCTTCTTGTCCCATATGCAAAGGCAATCATTTTATTATGAGATGTAGCATATTCCAGGCAAAAACGCCTTTTGCCGCCAACTGCTTTCGCCAGAGAGAAAGCAGTTGGCGGCAAGGAATCATTTATGCTTTAACTGTCTTGCCAAACACACAGTGCAAGATTGTAAAGTAGATAAACGTTGTCAGCACTGTTCGGCAAAGCACAATACAATGCTTCACTTTTCAAACAGTTGTGCAGTCAAAACAAAGGTGGATGAGCAGCCGCAGACAATTACAACCTCGGAGTCTGTACCCGCAGCTGGTTCATCTAGAACAGGTACTCGTTCTTTTTCCAATAATTTGGTAGCTGCAACGCAACCAATTTCCAGTATTAATTCTGCTGAAGGTCAGGATTCTGAAGAAATACTTCTAGCTACAGCTCATGTGCGGGTGCAAGCTAAGAATGGCAGGCATTGCCAAGCTCGAGCATTAATAGATCAAGGAGCTCAGTCTTCCTTTATAACGGAAGAGCTGTGTCAAAATTTAAAACTCCAAAGAAAACCTGTTAGAATTAAATTCACTAGCATAGGGGATAATAAGATTTTTCATTGTAAGAGCAGCGTGGAGTTCACGATCAAACCTCATTTCGTGTCCACATTTGCTCACAGCGTTACTTCTTATGTTTTATCTTGGATCACATCGACATACTGTTGAGTGCAAAGGTACATGCTCATATCATAGAAGAAGGTCTGCGGAAGGGTGACGTTAATCAGTCTCCAATCGCAATGAAGACCCTATTAGGATGGATCGTCTCTGGGCCAACCACGGCAAGAAGTAGCCCCCGCTTCAGACTCAACGCACACATATCGATGCAGGACATCGATCTCAACGTACTTCTCAGGAAATTCTGGGAGGTTGAGGAACTGCCGACAAGAGAAAAGTTTCTCACTGATGAGGAACGAATGTGTGAAGAGAGCTATAAGGCAACAGTGACACGTAAGGTCGACGGACGCTATATGGTAAGGCTACCCTTAAAAAATAATACTCCGGTAGACTGGGGAGGTTCCTATAATCAAGCGGTCCGCATGATGCACAATTTAGAAAAACGTTTCGAGAAAAATACGGATCTTCGAGATGCATACGTAAAATCGATGCGTGAATACGAGGAAGCCGGTTATATGAAACGCGTGTCAGCTGAGAAAATTGATCTACAATAGTACATTATGCATCAAGGGAGTAAAGTGGGCAATGTACGCACTGTGTGACGTTGCCGACCGAGCGAAGCGAGGTCGGCATTTCACACAGTGCATGCTTGCCTACTGTACTCCAGAGGTGCGTAACTACTTTTCACCACACCCCCGTAAAGAAATGACTGTACGCATCTCAGCAGGCCGTACAGTACTCCATGCTCTGCCTAGAAGTAAAGTGACTTGTGTACGCGCGACACGCTGTTTTACCGCTCGAGACGCAGTCGAGAGCGAAAAAAGGCGCATCGCGCATGCGCAAGTCACTTTATTCCCTAGGCAGTCCATGCGGTACTGTACGGCCTGCTGAGAGGGCGTACAGTCAGCACTTTACGCGCAGTGTGGTGAAAAAGTATTTTTTCTTGTCTCATCATGGCGTGGTGAAAGAAAGCAATACGACGACGAAACTGCGCACGGTCTTTAATGCATCAGCTAAGACCAAAGATGGAATCTCACTTAATGATTTTCTCCTTGTAGGTCGTAATCTTCTACGGGAGCTGTTCGATTTGATTTCACGCTGGAGACGCTACCCGTACGTTTTTGCGGCGGACATCGCTCGTGTGTATCTCAAAATCCAAGTACAGGAGCAGGACCAACATCTACAAGCCATCATTTGGAGGGAGGATGTGAAGGACGAGTTAGCAACATTCCTGCTCACCACGGTGACGTTTGGATTTGGTTCATCGTCATTTCTGGCAAGCAGAACACTTCATCAGCTGGCGCAGGACGAGGGAGAGGCATTTCCTATGGTGGGTGAGATAATTAAAAATGAGATTTACATGGATGATGTTGTATCCGGTGATTTCACGCTATCTGGAGCTAGGACTAAGCAGGAGCAAATCATTAATATACTTCATAAAGGTGGTTTCAATCTGCGGAAGTGGCTATCCAACAATTCTTCGTTGGACGATTGGTTGCCTTCAGATCTTGTAGCTACTGAAGCTAATCTGAAAGTTGGACTAGGTTTCTCAGTTTTAGGTATTGCCTGGAACCCTGAACGAGATTGTTTTTATTATAACATTTCTCTTGAGTCAAATTTATAGTTTTCAAGAAAACAATAGATTAAGATTTTTATAAAATTTTTTCATTCTCGCCGCCATTTTGGAAAAACGCGTCGATGAATTTTTCTGAATAAAAATTCCTCTTAATGTTTGAGTGCCATGATCACATCTGATCATAGTAAAAAGTTGATACCTTTGCGGTATCATTGTGAAAAAAAATGTGAAAAAAATTTTTTTTCGAAAATTTTTACGTTTTTCACGTTTAAATCGGCCATATTTTTTTTTCTCGGTGTCTAATCGAAATTTTGAGCTCAGATTCTGAAAGAGCATCAAATTTTGCGTAGGAATAGAGGTATTGCATTATTTTTTTGGTCCGATAACATAATAAATAAACACGTTGAAAAGTTAGTAAAAATTCTGATCACCTCGGTGTTAATGGGTTAATTTAAATACAAAAGATAATGATTGGGGGTTAACGCGCGCAGGAGGACCCCCCTTCCTAGTGTACATTTCGTTATTTCTAAATAAATTTAAAAATAACGAAAAAACCCAACGCGCCTATAACACAATCCTGGTACAAACATTGACCAACTATTTGCCATATAATGACTAATTTTATGGTGTGTGGTCAATTTATTTCCTATATTATGGTCTACAACCCAGCTTATAGCCGTCGGTTTATGGCCAAAAGGTGGTGTAATTTATAGAATTATTTACGAATAAAATTTAATGAACCTAAATTAATTAAACACGATTTAGATGCTTAAAAGAAAAAAAAAATTAAAAAATTATGCTAGCATGTGGCACGCCGAGCCTACATACTGAAAGTATTCAAACCAAACCTACAAATATTCTTTCTTGTATTTCTTTTAAGATATGCACGATAAATTTTGGTTTAATTTAATCGTCTGCATTAATAAATATATATTAATTAACAATTAAATTCATAAATTCGAACAAACACTGCTAATTTATTTGCGTTGAACTTGTGCAACTGCTAGCTAACAACGGCTTAAGTAAAAATTGTTTTAATAGTCAAGTCAAATTTTCTTGACTCTATTGGACAAATTTTACTCAGCAATCTTGCTCAACTTTTTAAGTTAAATTTGCTAAACTGCTAACAAGGCAAACTACGGTTTTCTTAAAATGTATCAAACAAGTAAGCTGCTCTCTCCCCAGACTCCCAGCGTCAACACACCGTGTATGTATACATGTCTGCATGTGTATTAGGAGAGAAAAAGGACTTTTGCACGCTAAAAGAATACGAACATAGACATAAGAATTACAATGATTGGTATATCTATAGCATGCGACCACCTAAGCGCCTAACGCAGTGCGCGTGCGCATGCACGACTATACCTATATTGGGCATCATATATTTTATGTGTAGAATCGGAGTTAGAACTTGGAATGCATGCAATACTGCAACTTCGCTTATATATCTCGCATTAGTAAACTAAATATTATATTGTAAATTCGAGTAAACCCATAAGAAACATTGTGCGAATTTAAATTATTATACATGTATTTGAGGTTATAAATGTATCTTTACCCATATTATGGTCAACTTATGGTGTAATTGTTGGCTACAAATTGACCACGGAAGTTGGTTAATAGATAGCGAACAGGCCAGAAATGATGGTCAATTTTCTACCAGGGTAGTACTTCTTAGCTGATGTTGAAAACTAATTTAAACTAAATGTTGAATTTTAGTAAAACATTACCTTTCGACAAAGCATAAGTCATACAAAAGCACACCTTTACTGAACTATTAATAAAATAGGGATATAGCAATTTAAAATTAATTTATTAGAACACAGAATTTCATACTGGAACAATTAATTTAGTTTGCGGAAGTGCCAATAAATTGGCAACGGTTTTTTCGCTTTCATGACACTGATGATAAGAGTTTCTTTGTACCTGAATGCAATGCTAAGAAATCTGTTATTTGCTGCTGTCGTGGGTAAACATTACACTATCATGTAATTAGAGGGCGTCAGCAGTGGGTGCACCTTGCTCCTTAACCCATTAAGCCCTGAATGGACGTTTTTTTCAAGACGATTTTAGGCGACTCTATTTGATACAAAATCTGATATCAAAAATTTCCAAAATAATATTTTTTAACGTAAAATTATCTGAAATTTCGAAATATACAATCAGAATTTCAAGATACTGCAAACTAAAAAAGTTATATTTATTCATTTAACAAATATTACAACATTTTCATAGAAAAAAATTTTCCTTTGAATATTTTTGTATTGAAGTCGTAAAAAAACTGTAAATAGGTCAATTTTTGCGTCAATGGACCCTTAACTTCAAAATGTATAGGTTTATTTTTTGAAATTCAAGATTGCGACATCCAATATGGCGGCTTAAGCCGAAAATTTTATACTATTTCTGATAATTTGGATTAAAACAATATTTTCAAATGTATTTTCATGCAAATTGTATATAGAAGTCTTTCGGGTCACTGACTACGAATCCGTAATCGGATTTTCCAAATTCAAGATGGCAAATCTAAGATAGCTACAAAAAATTATGAAAAATTGTCAATTTTTATAAAAATTCGTGTATAAAGATTTTTTGGGTCGTTGATTACGAATCTGTAATCGGATTTTCTGAATTGAAGATGGCGGACCCAATATGGCGGTTCAAATACAAAAATTTTATACTATTTCTGACAATTTGGATTAAAACAATATTTTCAAACGAATTTTCATACAAATATGTATATAGGGGGTTTTCGGGTCGCTGACCACGAATCCGCAATCGGATTTTCCAAATTCAAGATGGAGTTCCAATTTTTATAAATATTTATGCATAAGGATTTTTTGGGTCGCTGATTATGAATCCGTAATCAGATGTTTGACATTCAAGATGTCAGAATCTTGAATTTCAAAAAACCTACGTATACATTTTGAAGGTAAGGGTCCATGGACGCAAACGTCTCACTATTTAGAGATATTTTTTTACGATTTTTTTACAAAAATATTCGGAGAAAAAATTTTTTCTATGAAAATGTTGTATTTTTTTTTAAATAAATGAATATAACTTTTATAGTTTGCAGTATCTTAAAATTCTAATTCCATATTTCGAAATTTCAGACAATTTTACGTTAGAAAATATTATTTTGGAATTTTTTGACATCAGATTTTGTATCAAATAGAGTCGCCTAAAAGCGTCTTGGAAAATGACCACCATGTCCCCATTACCTGCACCCCTTTTTTATAATTTTTTAATATTAGTTTTAAAATTGCAATTAGTATATATAGTATGAGTATCTATTAATGACTGAGCCACATATATACAAAAATTATCTTTGAATTACAACATTTTTCAATCAGTATTAATTAATATATAAAACCAAGTGAAAAAGTTGAAAATGATTCTATTAATAGTGGATAAAGCTAGTTATTTAATTTAATAAAAGAACTTACTCTTGGCAATGGTTCAAAAAATGGGCCAATCCATAAAAGAACAAATAGCAGAATTCCGCAGGAAACAAGACTTGCCAGTTGCGTGCGACCACCTACGGCTTGCTGAATCAACGATCTGGAAAGTGAGGCGCAGAATGGCATACACGAAAAGAATGAACCTATGAGATTTCCAAGGCCCTGTCAATAAAATAAACTATACATCATAATATTCTATGGTTATTTTAATATTAAAAAGTTTATTTATTATATCTTCGAATAAATAATACTTTTTCATTGGCTACAAAAATTTAAATATAATTTGTTATGTTACAATTTTTAATAAGGAAGGTTTACAGTTTAAAATGTAATATTTTCAATAGAAACAGTACCTGTGCCATTAGTTCTTGATTAGAATCCACATCATAATTTAATTTTTGTGCAAATATAAGAGCCATTGACATTGAGATGGTGTACGAAACCATCGTTATCACAAAACTATCTAAAATAATATGTGGCAGTAAATCCATAGGAGGTAATTTTGGTTCTGGAAACCTAGAACAGTTGAAAATTACAGATTTTCTTTATTATTTGTATTCTATATGAAGATGTTTCTTATGTTTCTAAATTAAGTTGCAAATTTCGAATGTTAAATATGCCTCACCCAATTGGAATGTCGCCAACGGTGGTGATACCATAAACATCCTCTAGATTCGCATAAATTGAGATTACTGTACCTAAGACTACTACGATCATCTCAATCGGAATGGGAAATGTGCAGCGTTTGGCTAGTCGAGGCTAAAATAGGAAATTGTTCTCTAAAGTTCGCCAAAGTATTCAGATAATAACAATCAGCCATATAACTAATTAAAATTGATATTTAAAAATATACAAAAGTCGAATCCCCAGTTACTATCTACACTAAAAAGTATTCAAAACATTCATATATCTTAAACATCATGATCGCCAATAATAATTTGTTTTCAAATTTCAAATGCAAAATAAAAATGTAATATACACACAATAATTTTTTCTATATTTATTAAAATTCTTACCTTTAATATTTCATTGTTAAAAACGACGGTGATTATGGTTACAGCAGAAATAACCATTGCAACAATATTTACATTATCTATATTTCGAAATATATCGTAGTATGTCTGCAAACATAAAAAATATATATTATTAATTCAATTTTTCACTAAGCATTATAAAACTTAAAATAAACTTTTCATGTGAGCTATCCCTGCGATAAATTTAATACTTTAATTCTCATAAAACTAAAATTTTTATGACTGCACAATTTAATTTGTGTTTACGAATTACTTTTTTTTTATTTAAAATATAGAATTATTGTAGTAGATAGAAGTAATAAGTAGAATAATAAAGAACATACTAATTAAGGAAAAAAGGGATTTGCTTGCACATCAATATACTTTTAAATTGATATGACAGTATATACCGGTGCGGCACTATCAGTGCTGCACATTGACGCTGCAAAGAAAAGCCCGTTGCACTCGTGATTTCGGATCAGGAATTCGTGACGCGGTAGTTTATGTGGACTAAAGCTAGGAATTTTAAGATCTCAGTACGTATACGGGTTTTTTGCGGCTGCTAAAGGAAAATACATTGGTCGTTCGTAAATCAGTTGCGAAAATAATCGCAACAAACAAGAAAGCGCGACGCAGCGTCGCTTCCATCTCTCGGAAAATGCGCGCAACAATTATCCAGTGACAAATGGGCTGTAGCATGATCGTTATTCTGTAGTTTCTTTTACATAATATTGAAAACGACAAATACAATAACTAAAAGATATTAAAAATAAATATTCTTTTCAGGGACCGTTGCGAAACTTTAATTTTGTTTAATTTCGTTTTTTAGTTACAACAAAAGTTTTGTTTACAGCAATACTAATTTCGTTTTATTTTTGACAACAAAATAGAAAGCGAAATTTTCAAGGAAATTGTATTGTTTTCTTTTAATTATCTTAAGCGAAACTTAAGTATTTCACTTTTTTTATTTAGCTTTTTAAAAGCGAAATCAAACGAAAATAATTTTGAAAAGCGAAATGAAATAGCTATGTATAATTTGGTTTCGTTTTTAAATAAAGGAACGAAATAATCATTTTTGTTCTGATCATATACAAAAATAAAAGCTTAGAAAATATTAATGACTTGTCCAAATTTAATAATATTGAGCATTTAAAATTATAACAGGTTGCCTTAGCAACAGTCAACAATTTTTAAACTTTAATATGTTACAATTAGCGACATCTTGGATTATTTGAATAGGTTTATCCTACAATTTTCTGCATAACCACCTATGATGTTTAGTTAATATTTACAAAATAGCTTGACATAATATACATACGTACTTCAAAAAATGTTTAAAAACCATAAAGAAATAGTACATTATGTAACAAGGGCAAAAAGTCGAATATTTTTCCCGCGTGTGAGTTTACTGCCCGAGCGAGCGAAGCGAAGCGAGGGCAGTATCACCCGAGGGAAAAATCGACTTTTTCTCGAGTACTTTATGCCATATAGTACTTTATGCCCATCTCAACTGTGGTCACTTTTTGACTTGGAAAGCGGGACTAATGGACGGTTAAAATACGACATTGTTAAAAGACAATCGAAAATCAGGGTTACTTGTAGAACTTGATAAAATAAAGGAATTTAGACTAGTTTCTAGTGAAGTTGAAAAAAGTTGCGGAAAAAAAGTAACCTTTTCCTGCTAATCATTTTTGCGGGCAAAAAGCGTAATTTTGGTCTCGCTTTTCAGGGCAAAAAGTAGCCATTTTCGTTGAGATGGGCATAAAGGGTTTTTTGTATCACGTACATTGAAAAGGCGTATTTTCAATGCATGCAAAGTGCATAGACAATCAAGAATTCCGACGTCTATGCGCAGTGAGCAGAAAATATTTTAGAATTTATATTGGAGAATGTTATATTGTGTATCAATGGTGAAAAGTAGCCTTTTTTTCCCGCGTGTGGTTTGCAGTAACAGTCAAGGCGAGCATGCACGAGCTGAAGGCGAGTGCGTATTGCGAACAAAAGACAAGTACTGCAATCACACAAGGGCAAGAGAATACTTTTCACCCGTGGTACGCACCGTACTGTTTGTCACACATGACAAAATTCTTTACGCTCGCTACTCGGAAAACAGCCTGTTTGCGCCCGCTTTTGGGGTATGAAACAATGCAAAAATCGAAAAAGAAAATTGAAAATGGTAGATAGAATACGACGACCTCAAACGGGAGATTCAACGCAAGTCGGAATAAAATAATTATCAAACACACATGCATAGATTTTCGAAGTCGCTAATTACGGATCCACCGTAAAAATTTCGAAATTTATACATAATCGCGGATACGATATGGCTGCCACAAACGGGAAATTCAACACAAGTTAGAATGAGATGTTGATCAAACACAATGTATACGTTTTTAAGGTTGCTGATTACGATCCAACGTCAAAATTTTTAAATTCAAAATGTCCGATCCAATATAGTTGGATAAGTTCAGGTGATTATGGGGGCCGATGACGAGATCAAGGCAAAGTACACTGGAGATTTTGATATCTAACTATACGCACTGGTCGAAAAAGGTGCCTCGGTGATTATCGTGGTCAAGGACGATTGACAAGGTCTAAGTAGTGTGTGGACCTCCGGAACTTCTATTTTAATTTAACATAATTTTTTTAATACAGTACTAAAGTTAATCATATATATTACATGTTTTTTTAATTATTGCTAAAATATACTGTTCAAGGAGGAATGCAAACAAATTTGCAAACAAAAAGACAATAAAACAAATAATCAAACCGTAAGCCTTAAAACCTATACTCAAATAACTCAAACTAAGCAATTCACAATAAAAAAATTCAATACAAATTGTAAACATTAAACCTTGAACCCAACTACTCCAAATAAAACATTTTACAATAACAAATATTAACAATAAAGAAATTCTAATAATAAAATTATAAACCCTAAACCTTGAATCCTAAATCCAAAAACCCTAGCTTAGCAATGTGTAATAACCAAATTGAAATCAAATATCCTAAGATGAGCATTTAGCAATGAGAAAATTTGTAACCATAAAATCATGAGGCCTGAACCCTAACGGCTAAACCCAAATAACCCAAGCTGAGTAATTTGCAATAATCAAATTCTAATAATAAAATTATAAATCCTAAACCCTAAATCCTAAATCCAAATAACCCAAGGTGAATATTTTTCAATACGAAAAATTTTAATAATAAAACTATAAAACCTAAACCCAGCTACCCCAAACTACATATTTTGCAATAAGAAAAATTGTAACAATAAAATAATAAGCCCTAAACTGTAAACCTAAATAACCCAAGCCGGGAATCTGACCGTAAACAAATTCTAATAAAATTATAAGTCCTAAACCTTGAATTCAGTCCCTAAATAATCCTATTAGCTGAGCAATGTGCAATAAACAAATTAAAATAATAAAATTGTAAACATTAAACCTTAGGCCAAACTATCCCAAACTAAGCATTTTGCAACAAGAATAATTGTTATAATAAATCGTAAGCCCTAAACTCTAAATCTAAATAATCCAAGCCGTCTAATTTATAGTAAATAATTCTAATAATAAGATTACGAACCCTAAACTAAGCTCAGCCCTAAACCCAAGTAATGCTAGCAGAGCAGGAGCAATAAACAAATTAAAATAATAAAGTTGTAAATCTTGAATCTTAAGCCCGAACCCCAAGTACCTTAAAATGAGCATTTTGCACTAAGAAAAATCTTAGTAACATAACTACAAACCCTAAACCATAAGCACTAAACCGTAAACCCAATTACCTCCAGCTAAACATTTTGCAATAATAAAAATCGTAACAATAAAACCGGAGGCTCTAGGCCCTAAACTCAACTACCCTAAGCTGAGCATTTTACAATAAGAAAAGTTTAAGGGGGTAGTATTCATATAAATTCTATTATTGTATTTTTTACTGTAAAATAAAAAAGTAAGTATAATTAGAGTTTTAAAAACAAAGAGTATAAAAGTTTTAAATCAAACCTTTTTAAATCAAACAACCTCAGGCTGACCTTAAATCTATTAGCATCCGAAAATATTTGGTTTTGAATATTGTTTTCTTTCACGTAGTCTACATGCTTACCCAATCAACCAATTTAAGTTTTACAGGGCTTAAATTGTTTGTCTATTAAACTATTTTGACCCTATGCTATCTAGAAAATGTAGTTTTACCATTTGAAGTTTTTCTGAGCATCTAAAAGCAATAATAAGATTAAAATATACGTACTTCTTTACTTATGCAGTATTGATAATTACACGATATTGATAATTATAACTAATATAAATCATAGGGTCAAAATAGGATCTAAAATGAACAATTTAAGCCCTGTAAAACTTAAATTAGTTCATCGGGTGAAGATGTAGGCTACGTGAAAGCCAAAAATGTTCGACACCAAATATCTCAGAATGCTAATGGATTTGAAGTCTGTCTAAAGGTAATTTGAATAAAAAATGTATAATCGTTTTCATATTTTTTATTTTTAAAACTCTAGTTACGTACTTTTTTCTTTTCCAGCCAAAAATACAAAAATAGGAGTTATAGGGATACTATCTCCTTAATAATAAAACCATAAACCCTAAACCCTAATCTCAACTACACTAAGCTGAGCATTTTGCAGTGAGAAAAATTGTAATAATAAAACCATAAACCAAAAATCCTAAACTCAACTACACAAAGCTGATCATTCTGCAATAAGAAATATTTTAATAATGAAATCGTAAGCGCTAAAACCTAAACCCTAAATCGGAATAATCCAAGCTGAGTATTTTTTTTAAGGTGCTTATTGTAAATTGCTTAGCTTGGGTTATTTGAGTTGAGAGTTTAAGGTCTAGGGTTCAGAATTATATTGTTTAAATTTGTTAATTGAAAATTACTCAGCTTGGGTTATTTGGGTTTAGAGTTGAGGGCTTATATGACCCTGGTAGAAAGCTGACAAGTTTAACTGGTTAAATCAGTAATTCTTAGGGAGTTTCAGTAGTTAAAATTTAGGTAAGAAACCTGGGAGAAACTCGGTAAAGACTGACTAATAAATAGCAGACGACCAAGTCAGATAAGCTCTCATATGAGAAAATGAGAAAAAAGAAAGGAGAAATTATTTCTATGCATAACACGATCGTACAAAACTGAATAAATAAAAACGAGCACATTTCGCAAAAATGATAGAATTACCGTCTATTACGAGAATTAGAAACACGTCGAAATTAAGAGCGAGCGGGACACTATAATTTCGATAGTTTCACTTGCATGCCCGCAGGTCTAAACAGTCACATGTATACACTAGCGTATACACATGAGCAATGCACTGATTTAAATCATCAAAGCTGCAGCAGAAGAACAGCAACGGGAAAGATTATTAATTTGAAACTGGCAGCAACGTTGAACAGATGTAAGTTCATCACCCGATGTGCAAAGCGATATAGGTTAGGTGATGAGCACATGTTGGACTGCACCGCCCGTGCATGCATGCTCGAGGTTTGTCTGCAAGTCTTGACCTATTTACTATTGAATGAAATGGAATAATTAAATGCATTTTACTAAAGAAAGACAACATTTTACAACTAATAGGCACGTTTAACCAATATCTATCAAAATAACCCCATATCAGGTTAAAAACCGTTTCTAATTTGCCTTTTTTAGTCAACTTAAATAATGAATTTTGAACCAGTTTTTACCGAGCTATCGGTAGATAATGGGGCGTTCTTAAGGGGAACTCGGAGTCTTATACCTTATACCCATATACCGTTTCTAGCCAGAACTCTAATATGCATAGTGACGAGTTTTTGAATTTTTGGTTACATTTTTCCTAGAAACTCGTTAATACAATAGAATAAAATAAAACTTTATTTGATTGCTCAAAAATAAGTTAAGTTACGATTTCTACCAGGAGATTTTATTATTAAAATGTTTTCATTGCAAATTACTCATTTTGGGTCATTTATATTTAGTTGCAAACTAGTACGGGTGGTCGATAACCTAAGTGGTAAATGTGTACCTCTTAAGACAACGGCTGCTCAAGGGACACGGGTTCGAATTCCCGTCAGTCTGAAATTTTCGAAGACATTTAAGAGTTCTTAGCCACTACATAGGTCTCATAGAAAACATTTGTATATTATATAAAAGAGCTTTGTATAATCAGTAAAAATACACAGTAATAAAACTCGGTATTGTATACTTGAAAAAAAAAGTTTCATATAAATTTATGTTTTTTAAATAAACATATTATTGTTAATAAAAAAGATAAGTTATTTGTCATTTTAAGAATTTTTCATTTCTCATTTGTTTAGAATATTTCGAGGCTTATTTCTTTCTTTGTACAAGTATCCTCTAACTATAGTATTTTATAAAACTAAAACTGAAACTAAAATTAAAATATCGAAAAACCGCTAAAAAACAAAAAGAACATCGAAAAACCACAAATATTTATTGACAGTCCCCTTCCTTTTAAAAATATAAAATCTTTGAGCCCAAAACATTAATTCTGACCATGAATGTTCAGAGTAATCTTCATCCACATCCGTCCACACACACACACACACACACACACACACATACACACACACACACACGCACACGCACACGCACACGCACACGCACACGCACACGCACACACGCACACGCACACGCGCACGCACACGCGCACGCACGCACGCACGCACATACACACACATCCATACACACTTTTTCTAAAAAAAAAAAATGTAATATACCTGATGAATTTTTGTTTTCGATTAAAGAAATTATGTTAAAGCGAAAATGACTATATGAGTCTTATATAGTCGCTTTTAAGAATAATGATTCATATTTAAATAGTCTTAATAACAATAATTTTCATTTTTGAATAACTGTTTAACAATTTAGTTTAATAATCATAAACATTAATCTCATCATCCGCCCTTATAATCACATGAACAACTTCTCCGACTACACGGGAAACCCTTTCCACGGTAAAAACCAATACTCAAAATAGGAATAACCATAAATTCATATACTCGCAGCTTCTAAATCCATGACCGACACTTGTTTTTAAGCAACCAACATTAGCATCTATATTATCGTTGATGCGCCCTTTGTTTACAACCGTCGCCAACTTCATTTTCTGTACGGCGGCATAGGTTTTCCACACAACGATCGCAGGACGCGTTTTTCCGGTTCCGTGGCAATGGTTTTTTATGTACCGGGCATCAGTGATTTTCGGTATAAAACACGATAGACGAATACATAGCAACACTTTTAAAAGAATAGAATTTCGTGAAGCTTATCCAGAAAAAATTTAATAAAACGTTATTAAAAATAATTTGTTTTATTATTTACTATAAAACTATAATGGCCCATTTAGTGACACATAGAAAAAAAATTTAAAACTTTAAAATCATTTTAGAAAAGTTCTATTGATCAAAGAATCCCCAAAAAATTTAATCGAAATATCCGCAGTTCTACACAAATAATTTTTAAATATTTTCTTTATAAGTATCTGAATATGCGCGTTAGAATTGTAAAAGTACATTTATTGTATTAAAAACCTTGGTTCTGAAGAAAATACTTTTTTTTTGAAAATTTGGTATATGTTAAGAAAAAAATTGCTTTCATTTTTTGTAAACGTCTTGAATATAGAAAGATATATGTGATTATTTGAAAATCACTATTTTGAAAATTCATAAAATCATAATATAATGAGCTAAATATATCGTTATACCAACTTTCATTAGGAAAACTTCAACTATTATTACATTTACTTGTAATAAATCTACTATATAAAATTATAGCTCATATTAGTCCGATTGATTAAAGCAGGAGATCTACATTGTTTAAAAACATTTGGCAATAACAAATACTTGTTATGATATACTTATTCTACTCTTTATACTATAATACTTATAAATGTTGTACACTTTTTTCATAATTATTTTATTTCCGTTGATTTGCGTCAACAAATTAAGTGAATCATTTTGAATCTTGTATTCAAATATTGTTTGATGTATTTCGAACAAAAGTTAGCATTTTTTAATGTACTTTTACTGAATTATTAATGACATATAATGATATTAACCTTTAAAAAATCATTAAAATATGATATTTATTTATGATTTCAATAGATTATATTTCTAAAAGTAAATTAATAGCCTTAAAAGTATAATAAATGCTAAATTTTCTTCTATTTGATGTATAAAATGATGATAAATTTTCCTAAATCTGTTCGATGAATATCTTGACTCAAACCAGCTTTAAAAAATCTACCTTATTTCGGTCTAAAAATGACTAATGTGCATATTTTGGAATCTGGGAGTGTAAAAAATCTGAAAAATTCTGGAAAACATACTTTTTATATTACGAATATTAGGTAATTTTTTCTGATTATTATCGTGGTCTAAACAAAAACTTTGGAAAATCACCAGAAAGCCACCTTAATGAGATAAGAATTTGATGGACATTGAGCTTATTCCAAAATACATGCTGTTTGGGTTCCTCACGCACACGCACACGCACACGCACACGACACATCCACACAGACATTTACTAAAAATAGTGTATTTTTATTCCCAGTATCTCAAAACATGTTTCTAACATGTTTTTAATAAAACTTTCTTTTACCATCACGAAGCTTCCTCTTATGTGGAAGTAAAATTACTTTGAGGACTTTATTGTACATGTACCGAAGTATACAAAAATATTTGAAAAAATTATTTTCTAATAAGAATGACGGCATACCGGCCCACTTCCGGAGTCGCCTTTTTTGAGCATGTCAATTTGCGGACATAATTGCTGGGCCACTGGTCATCGTAAAGCAAAACAATTAAAAAGGAAACATTATTTACATCATAATACCTAATAAAGTACTCATCCTTTTTTAAAAATAATTTATTTTTGCAATATGGTAGCTATTTTTCGAAAAAGTTCATTTATTACCCTAAATCTTTGTAATAAATGCTATTTGCAAGAAAAAATTTCAACTTATTTAAGAAAGCATGGGCACTTCATTGCAGTATATATATATATATACGAAGATGGTCGCCAAATTTCACGTCAATAAGATAAAAACTGTAAGAGAAATTGTCACACATACACTTTTAAAAGGATAAAGTGCGCGTCGTCTACAATACACATCTGTTTATCCTCTTAACCTGAAAATTAATCGAGTGCTTGCATATTTATTATTGGTACCGTCACGGACTCAGTTCCTGATCAGTACCCAGTTCCTGATCATTTGGTTACATTTATTACTATTTTGACTTTAATGTATAAAAAAATTTGTTTTAAAAAAATAATTAGTAATAGTAAACTATTTCGTAGTCATATAAAAGAACTTTAAAAGTTACTATTAAAATACATTTTTAAGATAAAAAATGTTAAAGTTAGACGGTATTGACAACGTCATGATTGACACCATCTTACTGCAGTTGACTAGAAGTGAACATACAAAGAAATTTACATCGTTTCTTTAAAATTCTGTAATAGATCGTAGAAAAACTTATGTAATTAAGTTATTCAACAGTTTATTCGTATAAATCACTTAAAACATTCATATAAAATATTATTGATATTTGTAAAAACGTGTGATTAGAAATAGGGTCCAAATTCTTATCGTTTACGCAATTCCTGATCAGTATTAATAACATGTCTTATGTGTGTTTAAAAATCTTAAAATATACAAATATTTGTAATAACACAGTTCTATAAGTAGTTTTAATCCATGCGTAAATAATTTATCAGGCAAAAATCGCACAAAACGTGAAAATGAATCACAACACTATGTGCATTTTATAGGTTATAATATATGCTCGCACGCGAGTCTATATCGTGCAGTAGAGTACGAATAACCAAACACTTTTACCTTGCCTATGTTTCACATTTATAATCACACAACCAAAAAATGTTATATTTTAGTATATCTATTGTATTAGTATTGCTTAATAAGTTTTTGTTTATCATATAAAATACTTATACATCAATAATATATGTGATCAGGAATTGGGTCTTGATATGATCAGAAACTACTCCCATACAAATCTTAAGTGATCAGGAATTGCTCCAACAGCTTTTTTTCTTAGAGGCTTTATATTTAACTTAAATTTTATTATTTATGTGTTTTTTCAATTTTATATTAAAGATTAACAATTATATTTGTTATTAGAAATTTAATTTTCCATGAATACCTCATCTTTACGCTTTGACACAACAAATAACGTGACGACGTGCCTTAACTGATCAGGAACTGGGTCCTTGACGGTAATTAATGTATGTATAAGATACACAGTGTCATTAACTCATTAAAAACTCTTATAAAAAAAAATTATTAAATAATTAAAAAGACTCATTAAAAAAATTTCATTTAAACGTTTGTTTATTACGTTTGAATAATATACTTTTCTTAAAAAATTTGTAAAAATAATAATATTTACATTTAACGTAATATAAAGGCTCGAGGCAAACATAAGCATATTAGTGGGTTGTTATAAACAATTAAATTTATTATTTAGAATTTTCAAGGATTGATAATCCGGATAGATCGAAAAATACTTTACATTAATAGATTGAAATAATAGTACATTGTGTAACAAGGGAATAAAGTCGAAGATTATTCCCGAGGGTGGGTTTACTGCCCGATCGAAGCGAGACCAATAATCATCCGATGGAATACCCGACTTTATTCCCGTGTTGCATATAGAACTTTATTCCCAACTTAACTTGGCCACTTTATTAACTTAAAAATAGGGACTTTCTGTAAAAACTAAAATTTATTGAAAATCTATATTGATATAGAGAAAAATAATTAAAAAAAAATGCATTTGTGGGGATAAAGTAAATTTGCGGGAAAAAGTAGATTTGTGGGAATCATATGCTACTTTTGTCCCGTTTGTAAGGTCAATAAAGTGGCCATTATGGTTGAGTCGGAAATAAAATAATTATGAAAAAAGTGTACAACATTTATAAGTATTATAGTACAAAGAGTATAATAAGTATATCATAACAAGTATTTGTTATTGCCAAATGTTTTTAAACAATGTAGTTATCCTGCTTTAATCAATCGGACTAATATGAATTACTGAATATAAATTTTTCAAAATTATTTTTGTATTTTTACATTTACACATTTACGCGCGTATACACACGCGCGCCCGCGTACGTAAAAAGGACGAATAATATACTTTTCTTATACATTTATATATTATGTTGGGAAGTACGTATACTTATATATGGGTGTTCTGTATAGACATATAATAAGTAAGTAATTCATGAGAATATAAATAAATTATTGTTCTGCAATTTTGCAAAATTAATTTTTTAGATTTCTTTGTTCCGAGTTTCTGAAAATTTTTTGTTTAAATTTGGAATTCAGAATTTTTACATTCTGGTGATTCATTGCTTACACGTTGTAATCATTATATCACACAAAATCCTAACGTAAGTTTGCACAGTATCATTTAGAATATGTATCCAAAAGATATATTTGTATTTAAAAATAATTTAGGAAGTACGAGAACGGTATCAGAATACATGAAACTGTGAAACCTACCATTCGGTTATATTACGCTCTCAAAGCTGAAAATATTGGACCAGACAAGTGTACAGTAATGTGACATAAAAATAACTGAAGAGTACTCGTATAAATAAGCTCGTCAAGTTTTCTGCTTGACTGAAAAGAGGCAACCAGAATCACTACTACGGAAAGACACAGTATAATATAATACAACGCAGGAATGTTTTAATAATATCCATTTTCATAATATTTATTTATAAAAATATGAAACATATAATGTTATATTACAATAAGCATTTATATGTATGTATATCGATAAAAAATACCTTTCTAAAAAGTAAAATCTTGGCAAGTATAAGTTTCATTATTACCCACAATATAAATTAAAAGAAATATATTATTACCAAAATAAGACGTTCAATTATGAATTTTATTCATAAACTCAAATTAAAATAGTAAAATTAAACTAATATTATATTTAAAAAATAATATAGTTCAAAATATTTCCACTTTTTACTAATTCTTATAGTCTCAAATGAACGATAAAGAAATTAATGAATTCGATTAATATATTGGCAAGTATTGTATTTTTATTTGTATATCAATTTCCTTCTTTTATTAATTAGTATGAAGTATACAAACTATTTAAAAAATATTATAGTTTAAAATATTTCTATTTTTTACTAATTCAGATAATCTGAAATAAACGCTAAAGAAATTAATTAAATCGATTAATAAATTGGCAAGTATTATATTTTTATTTGTAAATCAATGTCATTTTTTTATGAATTAGTATGAAGTATAAAAATTAATAATACCTTTCAAATTTAATATTGTAAGACATTAAATTTGACATAAATACATGTTGATAAGAAATAGGTCAAAAAGTCGATCCTCAAACACTGATCTATAATACTCTCGCTACATTACACTCGCGTTATATGTAGTGCTCATATGGCAATTCATGTCTATTATAGTGTCACGGATGAGCTTCTGGCTTTCCGTGGCATTTCCTTATCGCAGAGCGGATGCGCGCAAGACACGCAGTCAGCTCTGCCCGACGCTGCTCCAGTGTTCCTACGCGCAAAAGTGCAGTACTTGCACCTTTTGCGCGCGGGACCGTTGGCGGGTCGCGATGCGACCGCGAGCGGGCAGCAGATAGCCGGCGGTACTCACGACGAGAGGTGCTCGGACCTAATAAAGCCACGATTACCCAAAAGCCCTGTCTCCTCAATTCCTGCGCGCCTTTCTCTGGCGGCACAGGAGGACCCCTCCAACCATCCGTCACATTTGGCATCCCTCGTGGGCCTGTGTGGAATCGAGGATTTCTCTCTCCAACGTTTAATTAAAAACACAAAATATATATACGGGCGAGCGCGCGAGCAGGACATCGAAGTGTGATAGTACTCTTCAGCAGACGCCAATACGTCGCGCAAGCAGCCGTCGCAGAGCATAAAAAAAAAAAAAAAGAAGAAAAGAAGCCGCCACCCGTAATCGAGAGCGCAGTGGTTTTGCAGAGCACCGGCCGCCGAGCCACGAGAGCAAGCAACGATCAGAGCGGCCCACTGGCGATAAGCCGCAAGCCTACACTAGGCCAACGAAGCCCATCGGGGCCAACAAAGCCCATCGGGGCCAACGAAGCCCATCGGGGCCACCTAAGCCCGCCTGGGCCAACGAGGCCAGTCCAGCAGCCTCCACGCGCAATTCAATCGTCGGCGCGGACCAGCCGCCAACGCGCGCGAGACAGCCGCAGCCCAGGAGCAGCCGCAGCAGCAGAGAGCAGCCGCCTTCGCACGCCATCACCAGTAATACCGACGATGTGCAGCCACATTGTATTCTTCGCTGCAATTCTGTAAGTCGTCTTTTTGTCCTAGCGCGCAGCTTCGGGAATTTTTTTTCCTTTTTTAAATTAATAGTTGATTCGAGCGAACAATTTTAAAATGCCCTCCGACTTATCCGATGTGTTGTCCGACGAGACGGACCCGGACGCGAAATCCGAGAGAAGAGCAGTGATCCGGGCTCAACGCGACTCCGAAATCATCGCGCGCGAAGATCGTTTAATAGAAAAAATTTTAAAACGCCTAGGTAAATTCGACCTTGCAACGCGGAGCCTGCTAATTCAGGGCAAATGGTCGCGCGCGTCGCATACATCGGGAGACCCGGCGAGCAATAAAAAAATATTTCAGCGCGCCGAAAAAGTGCTGGTACATTTAAGCAAGCTCAGCCCCGAGGCACGCAGAGCGCTATGGCGCAGCGAGATCGAGCTTGCATCTCGTGGCTCGGGCAGCTCAAGCCAAGGTGAGCGTGCGCGTACAAAATCGCACGAAAGCGGAGGTGAACGCATCGTCGACGACCGTGATCAAACCGCGAAGGAAGCGGCGACGGTGGATCAGCATCCTCTAGTAGGCGACGCATTGATAGGTTGCAATGCAGCAGGTGCCATCGGAACGAGTGCCGAAAAAGCACCGTCTGAAATCGGTCGCCAACTAGAGGAAAGGCTGGCGCGGCTCCGTGACGCAGCGAGATCTCCGTCGGAAAGCGGCTCCGCCGACTCCAGATCGGCCGACAGCGAGCTCGGCAGCGACGCCGAAAATTCGGTAGTCGGCGATTTAGAGGTCCCAGAGCGTTGGGCCATAAATGATAAATGCAATGACGGGGTAATGAATTTACTCGGAATTAAAAATATAGTTTGGAAAAACGGAGATCCCGAATTAACTCGCGCAAATTCCGCAAAAATAAAATCTAGGAAGAATCGCGATGCGAGCAGCGAACGCGGCAGAATCGAACACAGCAGGACCCGGGCGACAAATGTAAACGTTGGCGAAAACCCGAATAATTTACGCAAAAATCAACGCAGGCAACGCGAGCTTAGTCCAGGAGAGTGGAGCGTGCAGAGCGCACGGAGCGCAAGCGGTGCGCGCAGCGGTAAAAATGCAGAGTGGCCCAGAAAAACAAAGGGCTCGAAAATTTCCAGCGAGCAGGAGCAAGTAAGTGCCGCATTGCTCGCGTCTGTCCAGGCGGCGATCAAGCAAGCGATGGACAGCCGTCAAAATTGCCACACGAACCGACAAAAATATAGTAGCGATGGTTCCGGAAACGGCAGCGAGCCTGAATCACTCGCCGAGAGGCGCGAAATATTCCAGGAAGATCGCGCAAAAATAAGAAATAAGCGGCGTCTAATTTTGCCGTCCCAAATAAATAAAAGCATGTACGTACGCAACGGTTCGGATAGCGAGGACAATCGCGCCTCGGTTCGTACTCGGAAATCGTTTAAAAATCGAGAAGCATCAAGGAGCGCACGGGCCACCGAATCACACCGATTCACGGGAGATGCGTGCGCGAATACGGGGTGCAACGAGGAGCGCATGATAAACCCGCATAGCCGTACAGCGCGCTTCGAGAGTGGCGCGATAAGAGCATGCAGCGGCGCAGCGCGCGATTCCAGCAGCGCGCTAAACGTATGCAGGCGCTCAGCGCGACCCGAGCCGCGAGAGCGGCAGCGTGGCGTACGTCCTTACAAGCGAAGCGAGCACACTAGAAGCGATCGGTGTGATTGGCGCGAGAGCGAGCGATACCGCTCCAGTCGCAACCCGTCGGATGACAGCGGGAGCGACCGTAGCAGCCATCGGGATCACGAGCGTAGCAGGCGACGGCGCGAATCCGACCAAAAACCATACGCGTATTATGTCGACTCAGACACCGACGACGAGAGTGATTCAGCGCCTAGCGACCGTAGTAATGATAGGCAGCGCCGGCGACAAGGATTCGGCGGGAAAGTCTCATTTACTCAAGCTGTAAATTTATTGCCAACGTTCGACGGCAACCCGGACAAACTAAATCTATTTTGCCAGTCGGTCAGACAGCTGCGCGACTCGTTTGGCCCCGAATTAGAGAAATTATTAATAATAGCATTGGCCAATAAATTAACGGGGAAAGCAGCTGACGGATATCAAGCCAGGCTTACCAGCTATAAGTCGGTGAGGCAGCTTTTGGCTGACCTCACAATGCAGTACGGCAATATAGGAATTGCCGATGAGGTGCAGGCCAAAATAAAGATGTTGCAGCAGGAACACAGGGAGCCAGTCGGCGATTATGGCTTAAGAATGCAGAAACTTTATAATCGCTTGCTGACGATAGTCGAATCCGCGCCGGACCTGTCGAAGCGCGACAAGGGAACCCGAAAGCGTTACGCCGGCGAGGACGCTCTGCAGCAATTTATGTTCGGGCTAAAGGCACCGCTCGACCACCAAGTGCGCATTCAAGGGCCAAGGTCACTGAATGAGGCGATAAGATTCGCGCTAGAGTTCGAAGGAAAACAAAGCGCGCGCCGATCAGCATTAAGCCAGCTGTCAGGAGGCACAGCGCTGCCGCCCCCCCCTTCTCGCGACGATTTGCAACCAAGTAGCAGGCAGGCAGCCGCCGACCCAGTGCAAGTGCGCCGAGCAATAGCTGATAACACTTGCAGCTGCAATCCAGCGCCAAGGACAAGCGCATCAAATAACTTGCGCACGCAAGCAACTCGGCCGCTTGCTAATCCATATTGCGACTATTGCGAGCAATCAACGCATGACATTAGCGAATGTTGGAAGCTACAAAAAGATGCCAAGAATAAGGTAATAAAAAATCCTTGGCTGGTCAATAATCGAGCCAACGAAAATAGGAATTTTAGCAATTCAAGAATCCGGAATAACTATAGTAGCACCAACAACAATAGAGGCAATTATAGAAACTATGCTAGCAACACTCAGCGTAATGACGTGAAGGTCGACTCTGTTAGTGCCGGCGACAGCAGCGGTAATAAGGAGCCGCCGAGCGCCGAGTCGATACCCAACGATAGCAGCGAGCAAAATAAGCAGCTTAGCAAGCAGCATTTAAACTAGCCGCACGCTCGACGCGATCCTCGAACGCCGAGCGTGAAGAAAATCCAAAACCAAAAAGCAAGTTAGTAAAAGAGTCGATAAAAATCAAATTTTTGTCTGCGGGTCGTCAACCGCCAATAGTAAACATCGCTTGCCCCCAATTGAAGCAGAGACAGGGCAAATTCTATGCTGATTCAGGAGCCGACATTTCCGTCGTGAAGATCGGGTATTTAGAACCCAGCAACCCAATAGATAGGCAAACAATTATAGAAATAAAAGGAGTCACTCCGGGAGCCTCTTACACCTTGGGTCAGGCCGAAGTAGCAATACAAGGTCATAAGTGCACAGTGCACGTGGTATCCAACGATTTCCCCATAGAGAATGCGGGAATAATCGGATGGGATATAATAGACCGCTACGAAGGTTGTGTAGATGCAGCCACAAAGAGCCTTAGACTCGGCAGTTCGTCCATACAGTTTGAGACGAATGAGAGACTAACCGTGCCTCCAAAAGTTAAGATGATAATCAGTGCCAGGGTTGCAAACAACGACGTAAAAATAGGTTGGGTTCCAATAATGAATCTGCATAAACATTTACTATTTGGAAATTTTATTGCCGAAGTTAGGAACGGCAGAGTCTATGCAGAATGCATAAATATTGGCAACGAGGAGATCTCGATTGACGCCCCGATAGTTAATTTGAAAGAATGCGAAACGAGCGTAGAAAACCCAAACCCGCTCTACCAAGCCGACGGGGACGGCTCAGCTGATAAGGCAGTTGACTTTTCAGCATGCTTGAGGCGCATGTACGAGGTGGATATCCCAAACCCGCTCTATCAAGCCGACGGGGACGGCTCAGCTGATAAGGCAGTTGATTTTTCAGCATGCTTGAGGCGCATGTACGAGGCGGATAAACAGAGAGAAAAATACAAAGAAATAAGGGACCTAAACGCAAAACTGATGCACAACACTGATTTACGCAAAGAGAGGGTGCAGAAAATCCTAGAGCTGGCAGATTTAGAAGGATGTAATGAAGAAGAGGTAAATTACATCACGGAAATCATTGACGAGTACGCAGGAGTGTTTGGCCTCGAGGGAGAGCCCCTTCCTGCGACACACTTGATACAACATAAAATCGAACTTAAATCGAACAAGGTAATTCGATCAAATAGGTTCCGGTTTCCACCAGCCCTAAGGGAAAATATGACTAGGGAGTTAAACAAATTGCGGGAGCAAAATATAGTTGTACCATCAAGGTCAAACTATTCTTCAGCGCTCTGGATCGTGCCAAAAAAGCCAGATGCGCAAGGCAATAAGAAGTATAGACTGGTCACGGATTTCAGAGCCCTGAACGAAGAAACAGAGGGCAGCTGCCACCCTTTACCATTCACAAGCGACATATTAGAACACTTAGCCTCAGCCAATTATATTACAGTAATGGACCTGAAACAGGGCTATCACCAGATCGAGATGCATAACGATTCAGCTCATCTTACGGCTTTCCACGCCCCTGACGGCGAGCACGGTCAACAGATGCTCGAGTACAGAAGGATGGCGATGGGACTCAAGGAGGCCACCTTGACCTTTGTCAAGGCCATGTCGTTAGCCATGGCAGGCCTGCAAGGAGATGAGGTCGAGATATACCTCGACGATTTAATGATTTTTGGCGAGACGCTAGAACAGCATAACACAAGATTGCGCCGTGTGCTGAAAAGATTACTGGAGGCCAATTTGACAGTTGAGCCGAGAAAGTGCCAGTTTTTAAAGAAAGAAGCACTCGTACTGGGTCATATAGTAGGCGGCGGGCTGATAAAAACAGATCCCAATAAAATAGCCGCTATGGACCAATACCCGGTACCAACTGACGCGAAGAAAGTAAAGCAAGCGCTTGGTCTCTTCAGCTACTATAGGCGCTTTATTACAAATTTTTCGAAAATAGCCCGACCTATGTTTAAACTGCTACAGAAAGGAGTGGAGTTTGAGTGGGGACCAGAACAGCAAAAGGCGTTCGATACACTTAGGGCCACGATGTGCAGCGAGCCAGTGCTGAGAACACCGGATTTAACGAAACCATTCATACTAACGACCGATAGTAGCGATTGGGCCCTTGGAGCGATACTCTCGCAGGGCGAGTTGGGCAAGGACCAGGTTTGCGCCTACGCGTCGCGCTGCCTTAAAGGCAGCGAGCTCCGCTATCCCACTTACGATAAAGAATTACTGGCAATAGTTTTTGCCAAAGAACAGTTTCGCTATTATCTGTTTGGTCGAAAATTCACGATCGTAACAGACCACGAACCGTTAAAACACTTCCACACAACCAAGAAGCCCGACTTGCGTTTTAACAGACTCAAGGCGGCTCTCATTGGCTACGACTTCGTAATAGTTTATCGGCCAGGCGAGAAAAACGCCAACGCTGATGCCCTTTCGCGGAACCCAGTCATCAAAGAAGGGGAAGTGAATCCAGAACTTCCGCGCGTAGAACTCTACAAGCTCGCAAACGAGCAGAATGCAGCCGAGCCCGATGAGGAAGCAGATGCACCACCTGGAAGAATTTTTAGAACGCGAGCAATCAAGAAAAAAGGAATCGACCGCGATAAAAAGACTAAGAACTACAAGACTAGCTCGGAAGATTCCGAAGGGCAAGAAGCCCCAAAAAGAAACCGTAAGGAAAAAGACATCTTATATAAAAAAGGCGAAATACTGGCCGTAAGAAATGATCACGACGATTTTTATTTATGTCGCGCAAGGAAAGACATATATTGGGAAGACGAGGACGCCCATATACAGTGGTTCACGCAAGAGAGCAACCGCAAAAACACATTCTCCTTAGATTATCACAGTACAATAAAATTAGCATGTATTATGACTACAACTGAGTTAAAAAGGACGGAGAAAAAGAAATACATACTCAGTAAGAAAGAGCGCGAACGAATCATAGAAATCTTACGAGCATCGATCGAGTTCAGCGCCAGCCAAGAGCAGAAGGCGCCGCCAGCAGTAGCGACTGGCCTGGACGAGCCAATGGCAGCCAATACAGCTTCAAGCTCATCGAGCTCTTCCGAGACAGAAACTGACATGTCAGAGCCTTCTCATAAGTCTATTTCTGCATCGAGAACAACACAAGGCTACGCCACAAGATCGAGTCAAAAAAGTAAGAGTCGCACGGAACCCAATCTATTCGAGCCCAGCGACTCGAGTAGCGACTCCATTACTTCCCAGCCACGGCTCAAAACGCAAACGCTGACGAGCATCGAGCCGCTGGAAACTATCGTAATTCCCAGTAAACCAAAGTCGGGAAGAAACGATAGTCCAGTCGGTCACAGAGCTCAGGTATGCGCAGCATACCCGATCGCCGATCAGTCAGGTAGCTCGCCTTCCACTGAGGAGCAGCTGCGTCACGTCGATCCGAACACTTCGACCAATATTATTAAATCGCCACTAAATGCAGTATTGCCTCGAATAGGCACCAGGCTCAACACTAAACTGACAGTAGATATACAGGAAAAAGAAATAGAAGGAAGAGACGGCTTTCAGATAAACATCTGGGAAGCAAAATCGTCGGTAGGTTTCCCGGAAAACAGTCTCACTGGCCTCGCAGGCGGACAGACCGCGAAACCGAGTACAGGCAAGGCGAATAGTAAAAATCCGGTCGCCGATTCGGGCGCCGACCTAAACAGGTCGCCGCAAATCAACGAAAACCCAGCTCCGGCTAGTCCCGGTAAACCTGCGGACAAGCCTTTATTCGAGGCTCCCCTTCGTCCTATTTCTCCATCAGGATGGTCAGTCACGAGTGGCGATGGCCCGTTCGAGGACTTCGCCGATATCCCGCGGAAATACGACCGCAGAGTCGATTCCTCGGATGAGAATTCGTCAGTCAGCTCAGGCAATATTCTGACACATGCCTACATTCGCAAAAAGCGATGCGCAGAGCCGTTAGTCAACCTGATCCGCTCAGACGATATTCCTCAATCGCCTCCAGGTAACTGCTTATTTGATTCGTTAATTAAGTTGGCAAATCTAGATATCACAGCCCTCGAGCTCAGAAGCCGACTTCGCGCGTCTCCCCAGCTGACGCACTGCGGCGAGCCAACAGAGACGCTGAGGATACTAGAGTCTGACACAGAGTACGGCACAGTAGATTGCGCCTACCTGTTCGCCCAGGAATACAAAAGAAATATCTGTATCCATTATGACATAAGCAGCGACAAGCGCATATATTGCCATTTAATAGCCAACACGGCTGAGGTATATATGCATCTGAATCTAACCGGCCACCATTTTACGCCATATCTGCGCATCGCAACCTCTTATAAGGCATCCGGAGTTAGCCCATCGGATGACGACGAGCAAAGTCAGCCAAAGTCACCGGAATTGGGCAGGAAAACACGCAGGAAGCGCAAAATGGCGGCTCCCTCAGCGCCAGCTGATCAAAGAGACGTCAACCCCGACGACACGCTCAGAGATAGTCCATGCAACGACGAATGGGAGCAACAGCCGATACTGGCCGAACCCGAAAGAAGCGACCCGGGGCCTGCAAGCGCAGGGGCCGACGATTGGCCCATGGGTGAAGCACCGCCAGGCTCGCCTCCAGAAAGCAGCTCCGACAGCAAGGATTCTGCGGCGGGACAGGGCGACCCTCCCGCTGAAAATCCCGCCAGCGACAGCGATAGGCCCGACGGCGTCGTTAGCCGCGTAACGGCTGCAGCAAGCGACGGTAACCTGAAGCGTTACGTCGTTTCCAACGCACGGCCACCTCGCGAAAAGCCACCATGGGCAGCTCCGGACGGCCAGTTGCCACCTCCGTTCGTTCACTTACAATCTCTGAACGAACATCCATTCCGTTTTCGTGAAAACTTAGTATATTTAATATCAGCGGACAACTTCATAACAACAGAGATACAAGAAGCCTTAATAGAAAGAGGATACCTAAATCCGGACGAACTGACAAGCAGAGAGTTCAAGGTCAGCGAGATAAATATCTCCGAGTTTCAAGGCATCAAACTCATAGGTGTTTATGTAAAGAAGTATATAGACGACCGACCGATGCGTGCTGATATTGGAAAATGCCTACGGACTTTGAAAAACGTAGTAATAGCCAAAGAAATAACGAGCTTGGCTATTACCCGCGACTTAGCAATTTTGTCCCTAGCAGAATGGACAAACTTCATCGATCAATTCGATAGAATTTTTACAAACGCCAAGATAAGCGCAGTCCTATTAAAAAATAACCTGCCCGTACCTAATGTCATGGAAAGGTACAAGCTAATTAAAGAGTACCACGAGGCAGCCATAGGCGGCCATAGAGGTATGAATAAGACGTACAGCAAAATTGCTGGCGACTTTTACTGGCGAAATATGCGCCCAGATGTGCGCCAATTTGTCGCGAGATGCACTGTTTGCCAGAGCAATAAACTAGTTCGAGTAAAAACCCGTCTGCCGATGTTAATTAGTAATACACCGGCAGCCCCTTTCGAGCAGCTCGCCCTTGACTTCTACGGCCCGCTGGAAAAAACCAAGAAGGGTTACAAGTATATTTTGTCAGCGCAAGACGCACTCACAAAATATACAATTTTAACACCAACAAAATACGCAACAGCAAAGGAGGTAGCAAGAGCTTTGACAGAAAAAATAATCTGCATATTTGGACCACCAGCAGCGATCCTTACGGACCAGGGGACCCATTTTCAAAACCGTTTATTGGAAGAATTTGCTAAGATATTCGGAATCGAAAAATTTTGCACTACAGCCTACCACCCCCAATCGAACGGCTCAATAGAAAGGATGCATCATACACTGACGGAATATCTCCGAAAGTACATAAGAGACGTAACTGACTGGGATAATTGGACAGCAATATGCCAGCACGCTTACAACTGCACAGAACACGAAAGCACGGGCTATACACCGCATGAGCTTGTGTTCGGTTTTAAACCGAGAACACCATCAAGCTTCACAACGAAAGAGTTAGCGCTGTCCTATAACAGTTATATAGTGGGTATGCTATCCCATCTTACAGTCCTACAGACGACAGCAGCCATGAACTTAGTGCAAGCGAAATATCGCACGAAGTATTATTACGACAGGAATTTAAACATTAAACACTTCCGAGAAGGAGAACAAGTCTACGTCCTTAAAGAACCAAAGAAGGGAAAATTCGCAAAGGAGTATACGGGCCCTTTCGAAATAATAAAAATAAACCGCAAGACGAACAACGTCACGGTACAAAACGCTGACGTGTCTAAAACCGTCCACGTTAACAAACTCGAAAGGCCCGGCGAGTTAGCTAGACAGTCTGATAAACTAGCGTAGAACAGTCGTTTTTTTTATTGTTTTTTTTACGCGGCCCCGGACGAGCCGCGCCCCGGAAGAAAAACAAGATGAAGCGATTAATCGTACAGAATTGTAGGAGAACTAGCCAAGCTGCGCGCGATAGTTAAAGTTCCATGTTCGGCAGCTAACAGAAACTTCTGTTTTTTTAGGGCAAGTCTCGCTGTTGCGCAAGTCGCGAGCCGCGGGGAGACTACAGGGATGCCGCAGCGGTTCCTCAAACAGCTCGACGGCAATCCCGGCTTGATCACTGAAAGAATAGCGCCCTTGACTACATCCAGCACAGACTGGAAGATCGTCCAGAAAGTTAACTTAAAATCATATTTTGACGCAGGTAAAATCCTCGCAAGCCGGGGCGAGTCCTTAAGATTCGAGGGCGGAGCAAGGCCCGAAATTATTTACCTGCGATCCCGAATAGACGAGGAAGTATTACAGGCTGAAAGAGTTGCGAGCCTATTTTCAACACACACAGTAGGCAATAATGCGAACAGAGAACAACGTTCAGTCCTCCCGTTCGTTGGTCAAATCAGCAAAATTCTGTTTGGCACGATGGATGAAGAAAGCGAAGCAGAACTACGAACCGCGATATCAGCTGTCGCGAAAGACTCGCGTGTAACAGCCGCACTACTCGCCAATCAAACAGAGATAGTCGAGCACGAACTATCGAGCTTGCAGAGGAAGATCGATACACTCTGCAATGCAATAGGCACCCTGGAAAACAACACACAGGCGGAATTATACGAGTTAAAAGTCGGCGCAGCCATCGAAGCCTTAACCGAAAACGTGCTCCAATATCAACTGGACACAGAGGTTTTAACCGACGCGGTCCTATTCGCGGCCAGGGGAATAATTCATCCCCGGATAATGCCTCCAGAGGTGATAAAATCCTCAGCAGAAACGGTAGCCAGTACCGTAAGAAATGCGCGTTTTCCGTCGCTCGACGGCGAGATTGCAGCCATACCAATTATGAAGGTATCCAAACTCACAGTGCTGTTTGTCGATATGCACTTGGTTTATGTCCTAGCAGTCCCACTACTAGACGTACAAGAGTTCGATTTGTTCAGAGCTCTACCACTACCAACGCATCAGAAAGGAACGAACGCGTCCACCGCGGCCGCTTACATATGGCCAGAGGCGCACTACTTCGCATTGAGCGAGTCAAAGAAAGCCTATATGCCAGTGTCAGCCGAAAAAGTCGGCGATTTCAAGAAATTAGGCAGTACTTTCATCTGTACGAGCCCGGAACCAGTGAGAGAAATACGCGAGAGCGTGGCATGCGAGATCAAACTAGCAGCAGGTCTCGATCTCGGTAACTTGGAGTACTGTGATGTGCGCTTCAAGATGCTGACAGACACGTTCTGGTTGAGGCTCCATGAAGTTAATTCATGGATATACTCAACGGCCACAAGAGAAAACCTGTACATACAGTGTATAAGGGCAGAGCAAACAACGGCTGAAATTTCTGGCGCGGGCGTACTCCAACTACGCCCAGGGTGCTCAGCACACACAGCCAATGCCCGACTAACAGCATCAAGGATATTCACGACCCAGCCTAAAGAAACGGTATTCCAAACGATACCGCTGAATATTGCTAATTTATTGGCAAATATGAAAAAGGCAAATTTCACCTCGGTGGAGCTAAAGCTAGCCATCGATTCTGAAACTGCCTCGCAGGCAGAGAACTTGCATGGTATCGGACTTCCGACCTTGCAAAGAGGAACTGGGCTCAAGGACATCGCCAAAAAAGCGAGAGAGTTGGCCATAAATAAGGCGTTAGCGACAGAAGTGCAAGCGCTAGGCTACTCGTCCGCGATATTCGGCTACTCCATATCGAGCGTAGTGATCCTCCTATTGATGCTCGTAGTAGGGCTATACTTTTTGAGCCGCCGCTGCACCAAACGCGTGGTTGACAGGCACATAGAGAGTGTGTCAGTCCGTAACAGGCGCAGAAGATTTGACAGGGCTCGCAGCGAGGAGGTCCTGGCAACCTCCCCAGCCTAGGCTCATAAACTTCGCCCCCTGAGCTCCACCCAGGAGCATGCCGCGCTAAAACGCACTTCCGTCCCCCATAACATACCTGAAGTATGCTATCAGGTGATGAGAGCACGGGCAGGACAGGGGCAGCGTCAGCGAGAAAAGTGCGAGCATACAGTTATACACTACCAAAAAAAAAAACCAAACAAAAAAAGTATCTTACGCGACGACGCGAATCGAATAAAAATATTAAGGTTGAATAAAAAGGCAATAAAAATCAGGGTCAAACGCGAGCGTGTTCCAATTGAAGTAAACGAGAAAATAAAGCTGCGCGCTTATAGGACGAAAAGCGACCCTAAGCGCAAATGTCCAATTACATATGTTATATTTTAAGGTACATAAGAGCTCAAATAAATGCTAAGATATACAAATTTAAGAATTTGAAAATTTGAAAAATTTTAAAAAATTTGAAAATTTGAAAATTTGAAAATTTGAAAAATTTGAAAAATTTGAAATTTTGGAAAATTTGAAAATTTGAAAATTTGAAAATTTGAAAATTTGAAAAATTTGAAGAATTTTGAAGAGTATAGAATTTTAAAGTTGATAAATAAAAAGGGAAGAATTTAAATATAAGCAAGGTTTAAGAAATTTGTAAAAGTAGATAATAAGATATAGAAATAAGTATATAATGTAGAGCACCTCTCAAATGATATCTTGTAAAGCAGCAGCGGCTGCTTATCTGTAATACATTTTAAAAAGTGGACGCTATAAAAAGCCGAAGGGACATAAGTTAATTAATATCATTTGAAATAAATTTTACAAGTACAAGTGCTAGCGCGCTTTTGCGCGCTCTCACTTACACACACAAACTTGGCTATTCAGAACATGCACGCTAGAGCAGTACGTCGGTCGTACGTTTTCATTGTTTTTTTTCGAGCAACGCGGACGTCGCCCAACGCGGCCCCGCACGTGTCACGGATGAGCTTCTGGCTTTCCGTGGCATTTCCTTATCGCAGAGCGGATGCGCGCAAGACACGCAGTCAGCTCTGCCCGACGCTGCTCCAGTGTTCCTACGCGCAAAAGTGCAGTACTTGCACCTTTTGCGCGCGGGACCGTTGGCGGGTCGCGATGCGACCGCGAGCGGGCAGCAGATAGCCGGCGGTACTCACGACGAGAGGTGCTCGGACCTAATAAAGCCACGATTACCCAAAAGCCCTGTCTCCTCAATTCCTGCGCGCCTTTCTCTGGCGGCACAGGAGGACCCCTCCAACCATCCGTCACAATAGGTAAGCTAACTGATACTTTTTGAAAACAAGCCAATATAATATTACGGACAAACAGTTATACGGACATAGTTATATGTCGAAATTAAAGAGACCGTCAATGCACTATATTTTATATTGAACTACAGTTAAACCTGGAACATTGCTCGAGTTTGGGAAAAATAACCTCGAACAGTGCCGGAGTTACCTAAGGTTCGTAGCAATCAACGACGGCAGCTAGTCAGAGCCCTAGATAAGGTATAAACTGTTTGTCCGTAATATTATATTGGCTTGTTTTCAAAAAGTATCAGTTAGCTTACCTATAATAGACATGAATTGCCATATGAGCACTACATATAACGCGAGTGTAATGTAGCGAGAGTATTATAGATCAGTGTTTGAGGATCGACTTTTTGACCTATTTCTTATCAACATGTATTTATGTCAAATTTAATGTCTTACAATATTAAATTTGAAAGGTATTATTAATTTTTATACTTCATACTAATTCATAAAAAAATGACATTGATTTACAAATAAAAATATAATACTTGCCAATTTATTAATCGATTTAATTAATTTCTTTAGCGTTTATTTCAGATTATCTGAATTAGTAAAAAATAGAAATATTTTAAACTATAATATTTTTTAAATAGTTTGTATACTTCATACTAATTAATAAAAGAAGGAAATTGATATACAAATAAAAATACAATACTTGCCAATATATTAATCGAATTCATTAATTTCTTTAGCGTTCATTTGAGACTATAAGAATTAGTAAAAAATGGAAATATTTTGAACTATATTATTTTTTAAATATAATATTAGTTTAATTTTACTATTTTAATTTGAGTTTATGAATAAAATTCACAATTGAACGTCTTATTTTGGTAATAATATATTTCTTTTAATTTATGTTGTGGGTAATAATGAAACTTATACTTGCCAAGATTTTACTTTTTAGAAAGGTATTTTTTATCGATTTCACAACTTTTCCAGAGACGGACATTTATTCTTATTATTCTCGAAAAAATAGAAATATTTTAAAAATAGAATATTAGTTTATGTTTACTATTTTAATTGTAGCCTATTTCTTTTAATTTATATTGTGGGTAATAACGAAACTTATACTTGCCAAGATTTTACTTTTTAGAAAGTTATGTGTTACTTTCAAACAAATAAATGTATGTGTATGGGTAACTTGAAAGTTTCTTTGACTCCATTTTCTTTTAAACTACTTGAAGTAATCTATTGCAATTTTATCTAAACCATTACGTAGCACTATTTGATTATAAAAATTCACTTAAAATAAATTTTAAAAAAATTCCTTCGAAAGAACCTTATAATATTCTTATGTTTTATTCAGATATCAAGTCAACGCTGAGTGAAAAGAGTCTTTTTAATGTAATTATAAACCTGAGCTTGCAAACATTTGATTAATTATAGTTTTATAATTTCATTATAATGACCCTTCTGAGCCAGCGTTGACTTTATATCTGGATAGAACATGAGTATATTATGTGTTACTTTCAAATAAATAAATGTTTGTGTATGGGTAACTTGATAGTTTCATTGACTCCATTTTCTTTTAAACTACTTGAAGTAATCTTTTGCAATTTTACCTAAACCATTATGTAGCCCTATTTGATTATGAAAATTCACTTAAAATAAATTTAAAAAAAATTTCTTGTATAGAACCTAATAATATTCTCATGTTTTATTCAGATATCAAGTCAACGCTGGATGAAAAGAGTCTTTTTAATGCAATTATAAACATGAGCTTGCAAACATTGTATTAATTATAGTTTTATAATTTCATTAAAATGACCCTTCTGAGCCAACGTTGACTTTATATCTGGATAAAACATGAGTATATTATATGTTACTTTCAAATAAATAAATATTTGTGTATGGGTAACTTGAAAGTTTGATTGACTCCATTTTCTTTTAAAATACTTGAAGTAATCTTTTGCAATTTTACCTAAAACATTACGTAGCCGTATTTGATTATGAAAATTCACTTAAAATAAATTTAAATTAAATTCCTTCGAAAGAACCTTATAGTATTCTCATGTTTTATTCAGATATCAAGTTAACGCTGGGTGAAAAGAGTCTTTTTAATGTAATTATAAACCTGAGCTTGCAAACATTTGATTAATTATAGTTTTGGAACATGAGTATATTATGTGTTACTTTCAAATAATCCTTTAAACACAAGAAGCACTTACACGAGTACAAAGATTCACAAAGACCCTCGTCAATAACAAAAATTTGGGTTAAAAACAGTACATCTAGTGGAGTATTAAATATTTAACAGATGCTTCTGCGACGCACCAACTTGATTGGAGAACTTGATTTGTATTATATTTACATCATGACAACATCAGAGCGGATATTCAATTACTGCATCCCCATGATTGTGTGGTATTTTTGTATATCCCCAATTGTGTATTCTTGATCTTATTACCAATAACTACTAGCATGGCTTTTAAAAATGGTTCAGAATTTCTGAAAGAAAAGTTCAGAACCTCTGAAAGAAAAGTTCAGAACCTCTGTAAAGATTTTTTCTTTCAGAATTCTGAATGCATGCATTCCATGCACATACTACCGGATTCAGCGGGCAAAATTATGTTATGAACAAAAATTTCAGACGATTTTTCTTTTACTAGGCTGAAATCTAGCCGGTCACTCCCCTTAATTTTTGTCACTACCCAATAGATACTTTAATATTCTTACACAGAATATTATTAGATAATAATGCACAAAATCAGAAAAGAGTGAAAATAAATGACCATTAAACCTTAAGGGGGCAGCCTGAGTTAACCTCAAAAAAAGAATTTTTTTAATGAGTCTTTAATTATTTAATAATTTTTTTTTAAAGAGTTTTTAATGAGTTAATGACACTGTGTATCTTATACATACATCAATTACCAATAATAAACATGCAAGCACTCGATTAATTTTCAGGTTAAGAGAGATTAAAAGATGTGTATTGTAGACGACGCGCACTTTATCCTTTTAAAAGTGTGTGTGTGACAATTTCTCTTACAGTTTTTATCCTATTGACGTGAAATTTGGCCACCATCTTCGTATATATATACTGCAATGAAGTACCCATGCTTTCTTAAATAAATTGAAAATTCTTCTTGCAAATAACATTTATTTACAAAAATTTAGAGTAATAAACGAACTTTTTCGAAAAATAACTGCCATATAGCAAAAATAAATTATTTTTAAAAAAGGATGGGTACTTTATTAGGTATTATGATGTAAATAATGTTTCCTTTTTAATTGATTTGCTTTTCGGTGACCAGTGACCCAGCAATTATGTCCGAAAATTGACATGCTCAAAAAGGCGACTCCGGAAGTGGGCCGGTATGCCGTCATTCTTATTAGAAAATAATTTTTTCAAATATTTTTGTATACTTCGGTACATGTACAATAAAGTCCTCAAAGTAATTTTACTTCCACATAAGAGGAAGCTTCGTGATGATAAAAGAAAGTTTTATTAAAAACATGTTAGAAACATGTTTTGAGATCCTGGGATTAAAAATACACTATTTTTAGTAAATGTCTGTGTGGATGTGTCGTGTGCGTGTGCGCGTGCGTGTGCGTGAGGAACCCAAACAGCATGTATTTCGGAATAAGCTCAATGTCCATCAAATTCTTATCTCACTAAGGTGACTTTCTGGTGATTTTCCAAAGTTTTTATTTAGACCACGATAATAATCAGCAAAAATTACCTAATATTCGTAATATAAAAAGTATGTCTTCCTGAATTTTTCAGATTTTGTACACTCCCAGATTCCAAAATATGCACACATTAGTCATTTTTAGACCGAAATAAGGTAGGTTTTTTAAAGTTGGTTTGAGTCAAGATATTCATCGAACAGATTTAGGAAAATTTATCATCATTTTAGACATCAAAAAGAAGGAAAGTTAGCATTTATTATACTTTTAAGGCTATTAATTTACTTTTAGATATATAATCTATTGAAATAATAAATAAATATCATATTTTAATGATTTTTTAAAGGTTAATATAATTATATGTCATTAATAATTCAGTAAAACTGCATTAAAAAATGCTAACTTTTGTTCGAAATACATCAAACGATATTTGAATACAAGATTCAAAATGATTCACTTAATTTGTTGACGCAAATCAACTTTAGCGTACTGGAAAACTTGAAACTGAGAAACTCGAGCTTTTGTAAAAACAAGATTAAAATTCTGATATATTACGCATTGCATCACATTTATTAAAATTCTTTAAATCTTTCATGTATCAAATACATTTGATAGTATATCAGGTAACTGTATCAGGTACTATATTAGGTAAACAATAATTAATAATAAATATACTTAATTTTCAAGTCTTCATTCTATTTGGTAAAAAAGCATAAAAACGATAAAACTTTATTTTTAATGTATTACTTCCAATATAAGAAAAATGTTTTCTTGTGCTGGGACTACTTGTATGTTTTCCATTTACAAGTAAAAACCACTTTTCTGCAATAAATTTTTTTTTAGTTTTCGGTCAAAAATTACTAGAAAGCTACCTTAAGTCATCGATAAAATTACATTATGTTTACTGAGAAAGTTCATAACCTACAAATTTTATGTCCTTCTGTATACTGTTGCTCCTTTACAAGTTACAGGATAAAAAGAACCACGTGTAAACAGATATTTTATTAAGGAATTAGTTATTAATTCGTAAAAGATGTATGTAGGTGGTCGCACGGCCTATGGGCCATAACAACCTATTTTGGACAGAGGGAAAATATGATCCCCGAAAATTATCAAACGGAATAACTGGAGCATATTGTACAATTCAGCATTGGTACGTAAACCCATTACCTACCAAATGGGTACTTTTTTATCGTCAATTTCAGTTTCATTTTTTGATATGATAAAGCTTCCAGAAAATATCGGAAAACGTAATTTCTTATAGTTTTGAGTTCACTCTTTTAGATGGTGAAACAGAGTTGAACTAAACTAAAGTGCAAAAAAGTTATAATTGTTTAAAAATGATTTAAAATTTCGATTCTATTTTGTTTTATATGCTATTTTTGCATCAAAAACGCATTCGGTAACTTCCAAGACATCAATAAATCGCATCCGAATAGATAGACAAAAATGTTTTGCTTTAAAGTACTGTTTCTATGTATATCTTACTAGGATAAGTAAATTCTCAACATTTGCTTTTATAAAACTCAATTTGTTGTACGCACATGCAATTTTGATAAATCTTTCTGAAAGTTGGAGGATGTATTCTTTAAAGCATTTCAAAATGAATTTGGCTTTGGACATTTATTATATGTTTTATAAATAAGGGATATATAACGGAGCTGAATCATTATAAAAGATATAAAAATGTGGGTTTTTCATTCTTTTTGTAATCAATTGTCATTATTCATTTTTTATTCTTCAACTTTTTATCATTACAAGTTACTGCGTCAAAGATGTGTACTTTTTAACAAAAATAAATCGACTTTTTTAAATAACTATTTAGATTCCATGGATTGGGCTGAAACTTGCTACAAAACATACTATTTTCATTTTAAAGACAAGATAACATTTTTATTGCGTTTTACAGAAAGCTAGTAAAATTTTATTTATTCGCAGAACGTCCCCTTAAAGAATTATAACTTTGTTACAGGTTTACGTACCAATGCTGAATTGTACAATATGCTCCAGTTATTCCGTTTGATAATTTTCGGGCATCATATTTTCCCTCTGTCCAAAATAGGTTGTTATGGCCCGTAGGCCGTGCGACCACCTACATACATCTTTTACGAATTAATAACTAATTCCTTAATAAAATATCTGTTTACACGTGGTTCTTTTTATCCTGTAACTTGTAAAAGAGCAACAGTATACAGAAGGACATAAAATTTGTAGGTTATGAACTTTCTCAGTAAACATAATGTAATTTTATCGATGACTTAAGGTAGCTTTCTAGTAATTTATGACCGAAAACTTAAAAAAAAATTTATTGCAGAAAAGTGGTTTTTACTTGTAAATGGAAAACATACAAGTAGTCCCAGCACAAGAAAACATTTTTCTTATATTGGAAGTAATACATTAAAAATAAAGTTTTATCGTTTTTATGCTTTTTTACCAAATAGAATGAAGACTTGAAAATTAAGTATATTTATTATTAATTATTGTTTACCTAATATAGTACCTGATACAGTTACCTGATATACTATCAAATGTATTTGATACATGAAAGATTTAAAGAATTTTAATAAATGTGATGCAATGCGTAATATATCAGAATTTTAATCTTGTTTTTACAAAAGCTCGAGTTTCTCAGTTTCAAGTTTTCCAGTACGCTAAAGTTGATTTGCGTCAACAAATTAAGTGAATCATTTTGAATCTTGTATTCAAATATCGTTTGATGTATTTCGAACAAAAGTTAGCATTTTTTAATGCAGTTTTACTGAATTATTAATGACATATAATTATATTAACCTTTAAAAAATCATTAAAATATGATATTTATTTATTATTTCAATAGATTATATATCTAAAAGTAAATTAATAGCCTTAAAAGTATAATAAATGCTAACTTTCCTTCTTTTTGATGTCTAAAATGATGATAAATTTTCCTAAATCTGTTCGATGAATATCTTGACGCAAACCATTATTTACCTTTTCAGTTTTTAATATTAATATTATACTTACAAAGAAAGAAGTTTTCGATTAGGCTTCGGGAAGTGGTTTATGGTGTAAAAATATTATTCTGTTGCAAAGTATGAACAATCAAAAATGATGATGAAAAATGCACGAAAATTTGAGAATTTACAGCTCTTAGATTGAGTAGTTTTCCCTACATATTTCGTCATCATTTTTGATTATTCATAACTTTGCAACAGAATAATATTTTGACACCATTAACCACTAATCGAAAACTGCTTTCTTCGTAAGTATAATATTAATATTAACAACTGAAAAGGTAAATAATATCATAACAGATTTTAGATCTTCTAATTTAGAAATATGCACGGAAAACTACTCAATCTAAGAGCTGAAAATCCTTAAATTTTCATGTATTTTTCATCATCAGTTTTGATTGTTCATAACTTTGCAACAGAATAATATTTTTATATTTGCAACAAAGCTTAAATGAAAGCTCTTTCAGTCAACTGTTTTATCTTATTACATCATTTATCTAGCAAAATAACTTGTAGAGTTATAATAAGTAGTATAGGTACCATTATTTACTGAAAGTATGCCAAAAGGTATTGACTTCTTGAGCCTATGGGACGAAACTACGGATACTAGGCATGATTTTTAGGTACCAGAAACCACTTCCTGAAACCGCATCGAAACCCGTTTCCCGCAGATTGTGGACTCTCCTTGCTAGAATGGGTTCGTTTAGTATAATGATTCACTACTATACTTAAAGCTTTTCCAGTATCTTTTACTGTATTGTATTGAAATTCCAAGACTCAAGAAAAATATCTTTTGTAACACAAGCACGATTTTCGCGTTTTTCTGTACCTATTAAGCGGGTCTAAAGGACTATTTTGCAGACCGGCGGGCTTGAATACGCATAAGCGGACGCAAAAGTAAATAAGCGGGCACAAAAGTAAATAAGTGGGTACAAAAGTAATAAGCGGGCGCTAAAGTAACTTTAATTTTTATCGGAAAATTGCTATTATATACATATATATTTAGCCCCGCTTAACCCATTTCTTCCCAAGCGGTCATTTTATAGTCGATTTTTTTTTACCAAAAACCTCCATTTTGAAATTTCCAACGGAAATTTCAAAATTCTGATTTCAGAATCGGAAAGAGCGGACAATTTTACTTCAGAAAAGTACTATTGGTTATTATTATTTTTTTCCGAAAATTTTTTAGGCAAAAAACCAATCGACTATAAAATGGCCGGTTGAGAAGAAATGGGTTAATATGCCAGGAAAACGCAAAAATCAATACATGCGTTACAAAAAATATGGTGTGCATCAAAGGCAAAGTGGGCTTTTTGACCTCGTGTGGTTGCAGTACTTGTCTTCGGCTCGCAAACGCACTCGCCTTCGGCTCCTGCTAGCTCGCCTTCGACTCGTACTGCAATCTCCACACTCGGTCTAAAAAAAGCCCACTTTGCGCCCTAGGTACACAATATACCATTTTCCGTTATTCAGATGTACAATAGCAACAATATTTTTTGAAGTGCTTGATTAATTTTACTTGAAACATTTTATAGGTAAGTAAAATATTTACGAATGGAATATGGAGGATTCAATATAGTTTTCTACGTTTTCTACAGATTTATGACGTTTAAAGCGTTATCTATAGGTTTTGTACACTCTACAGTCGAAAACATTCGACTCCTGTCGTAAACACAACACTGGATATGCTATACATAAACACCCGCACTCTCTCTCTCTCTCTCTCTCACTCTCTCTCTCTCTCTCTCACACACGCATAGAAATTCTTTCCTCGTTGCAGCGAGCAAATTATAGTTACGCATACCTTAAGAAATTAAATCCTTTTTATCTCTCGATACATTAAAAAATGCGCTATTTAATTGCTTATAGGACTATGAGCATACAAATAACATAAATTGTTAAAAATTGCAAATAATCATGTTTAAAAATGTGTATTTCTAACAAAGAATTGCTTTTGAAATTTGAATATATTAGACTTTCAAGTGCATAATATGCACAATATGTTCTATCCTTTCATTTTTTTCTAAATTTATATAGATTATTTAAATATATATAGAGATATCTGGAAGGAACTGCGTAGGCTTGGGCTACTTTCTAAGCCCACATATGACCTTCACGGGTTTACACCTGGTAAACTGAACACTCACTTTGCTGGTGTGTTCGTCTCTCGCAATGAATCTGAAGAGGACTTACAAGGTAACCTTGCATCGGCGAGTGATGAAGGTTTTACATTTAAAGAGGTAACTCTCTCGGATATTGTTTTACCTATGGCGCAAATTTCCTCTCAGGCGAAGGGTGAGAACGGCATACCGCAGAGTGTAGTTGCAAAGACTCTCCCTCTTGTTGCGGAACATCTTACAGTCATCTTCAACTTGTCACTCTCTCGTGGGGTATTTTATGGGACCTGGAAGCGGGCTCAATTGGTGCCCCTCCAAAAGACGAGCACTCCATTTTCTGTCTTGGACTTTCGCCCAATTGCAATCCTAAACTTCCTTTCTAAGGTTCTTGAAAAGATCGTGAAACTCCTTGACCTGCTTCAAACGAGATTCAAGTCCTACAACAGCACAGAAACAGCCCTGCAGAAGCTTGTAGAAGACATTAAGAAAGGTACTGATTCCAGAAAAGTTAGTGAAAAACAATTCCTTAATACACTGAATGTTCGATTTCAGTAAAGTCTTCGGCACCATATCCCCCTCGAAACATTTCAAGAAGCTTATCAGTTTGGGAATGTCCAAAACGGTAGTCCAATGGTTTATGTTATATATCACTGGACGTAATCAAAGGGTGGTTACGAAAATTAACGGTGGATCAAATTGGGTCACAACCAATCTTGTCGTACCGCAGGGCTCCATTCTGAGACCCCTTCAGTTCAGTATTTATATCAACGATCTTCGTGTTTATACTCAGGTTATCAGGGCTGATTTGGATGTGGGCCTGGAGAGACTGTCGGTCATTGCACGAGCAGTGTCAGATTGGGCTAGTGACAACTATCTGCGTCTTAATGTTGGGAAGACTCAAGCAAATATTTTTGGATCCGATGCAAATACAAGTAAAGTAAACGAGCTGCATTTTCCTGGCATTGACGTTGAGGCGGGGGTAATAATTCCTTTTTCTGACACTGTGACCAACCTCGGTGATGTTATTGTTATTGACTTGAAGCTAACGTGGAAACCGCAGATTGATGCAGTTAGTAGATAGGTTAATCGTGCGTTATACGGACTACGATCTTTTCGGTCCAGCACCATTGAGGAACAACGCGTGCGGCTGGCAAGTGCTCTTGCAGTCTCCACTTAGACTATTGCTCAGGGGTTCTTCTTGACATGTCATGGGAGCTTCAGACACGATTACAACGTTTACAGAATTCATGTGTGAGATACATATGTGGTGTTAGGCGTGATGAGCATATCACCGCCTACAGGGAAAAACTGGACTGGTTGGATCTGAAGGTGAGGAGAGAGTATTTTATGGGGCTGCTGCTTTACAAAGCGGTTGTCATGCGGCAGCCACCATATCTTACTGCCCTCTTTGAAAAAAACCAGGCCAGGACTTCAAGTAGGGGTGGTACGAAAGAGCTCTCGGTTCCGGGGTCGCGCAACGATAAGGGCCTATTCTCGTTTAGAGTTCAAGGTGCGCACCTCTGGAATTCGCTCCCAAGCAGTGTGAGGTGCCTGCCATCTTTTTGTAAATTTAAAACGGCGTTTGGCAGGCACCTTAAACAATTACATGGTGACGGGAATATACAGAGGTGAACTTTTCGAGAATCGGTTTATACTTTATTTTGTTCATCTCTGTGTATTCCCAATCTGACTCGGATATTTATTTGGGTTATTTATTTATTTGAATTATTTATTTATTTAATTTATTTATTTATTTATTTAAATTTATTTATTTATTTAATTTAATTATTTATCTAACTTATTTATTTATTTGACTTAGTTATTTATTAATTTATTTATTTATTAAATATGTTAAGTGTTAGGTGTGAATGTATTTATTAGCGTGAATTGTAAAAGTGTCATATGAATGAATGTGTTTTTAATTTTTCGACGTGATAGTTATACGTAAACATTTAGTAAAGTGTGTGTATGTATTCTTTTTATTTTTATCGTATTATGTTATCTTTATTTTATTTATTTTATTTTATGTATTTTGACGAAGCGTGTTCTGTGATGTGCCATCTGACTATGACTAGTTCATTATATTTAGATTTTATAAACTGACGAACTGTTACAGCGAATAATGTTATTTAATACATAAGAAATGCAATAAGTGAATGTTAAATGTAATATAACAAATATATAATACTGACTGATATTTTAATTATTATAACTATACATGTACATTCAATTGTAAGAATTTTCGTCTTTGATGAATAAACAGTATATCTATCTATCTATCTATCTATCTCGATTACTGCTCACTGGTATCCTATGATATGGCGGGTGAACTTAAATCCCGGCTCCAAAGATTGCAAAACTCCTGTGTGCGGTATATATGTGGTGCTAGGAGGGACGAACACATTACGCCTTTCCGGGAGAAACTTGGCTGGATGAATATCGAGAGGAGAAAGGCGTATTTTGCAGCGATCCTGCTGTATAAAGCAATGCGCATGGGGCAGCCATCGTACACAAACATGAGTCTACATTCCCTCAGAGCGCAGGGTGCGCGACTCTGGAACTCGATACCCCGCAGCATCAGGTGCATCCATTCCCATAGATTGTTACATGCATGCTTACATCACTGTTTAAGGTAGTTATTCCCTAAATTCAAAAGTCTCGACAAATTTCTGAAACTTTAAACAAAATCAATTTTAATTTAAAAAAATATCCCTGAAAAATTTCAGATCGTTGTACCATATACATTTTGCGTTATACTCATCTAAAGTTCATGCGTTTCGGGTCTTATTTCAATAGAATATGACGATAACCATTATGGGCGGTACTGCACAGCTCTTCCATATTTATATAATAATTTTAATTAAATTCTATTTAAGAAAGTATAGTGCCAAAGCGGTGGGCAGTGTTTTTTTGGTTTCTCTCGATAAACTTTATTTAAATGACATTTACGTAAAAAATGTTACATACAAAAAAGTTGTATTTTTTCAAGATCTATAAATTTACCGTGAAAAATTTAATAAAAATATGAAATTTATTCAAGGTACAGCTAAAATTCGATTTTTTAATATGTTTAAAAGTTCTCCTATATGAAAATATATTCGTCGGATATACCTGAAAATAGATACGTCAGCTTCTTATAATGTGACAATTAACCTCTATAAATTTCAGCCAGTTTCGCCGCAGCCTCGCTGAGTTATTGCATAAGCTTTAAATTATTGCATACACACATATATTCATACTCTAGTCGACTCTATTAATGGCCGTGAGTCTGATTGGGGACGCTAATGTGCCACTATACATCATACATCTATACATACATCTACGGGAATGCTTGAATTGTGTTCATATAGCGTTAAAACATGTTTTTATTAACACACCCAGTCGTAAAGTACTTGTTCCCCGCCGAACCGGGAAAAAAGCGCTACATTAAATCCCTACCCCCGCTCTAGTCCCCGCCGCGATGCGCATGTGCCCTCGCCTTCGGCTCGGGCACAAACAGCGAGTGGCGGCGGGAACTAGCGTGAGGTCAGAAAATTAATATGTAGCATTATTTTCCCTCTTCGGCGGTGAACGAGTACGAACTTTTTGGTAGGTACATTAAAACATCGTATATTGTACGCGTGAATAAAGTGAGCCAGCGATTGCCAGCGTGTGTGACGCCCTTGCTACGCTCGGGCGCCAAACCACATGCAGGCATTTAATGGATCACTTTAGTCCCTAGGTGCATAATATACTATTATATTATGCACTAATTTGTTAGTTTTAAGGATATTACACTTTTTGCGATGACGACAATATAAGGCTCTCCCTTGGACCGGTTGTGCCTATAAAATCTCAAGCTTATTGGCTGTGCAAGGTGGTGTGCGGGGAACAGAGCGGCGCACGGGAAAAGAGGGGAGACCCTCATCAGTGGCTAAGTCACAAAAATAAATGACTCTTGTAAAATACATTCAACAATCATTAAGATCCGCAGAAAGCTAAACAATTACGGGAAAGTACTCCTTACACTATCAAATATCCCAAACTGGTCGCAAACTTCACTTTCCCTCTTTGCTGTTCCCAGAGATCGAATGAGGCGGGAGAGAGAGGGAGTGTAAAATAATTCGAAAACGGTTTCTTCACGTGTGAATGTATGTATGTGTCTGTACCCATATTAACGTATATATATATATATATATACTCACGAGTATAACTTTGAAGATTCCCTTTCGCTTGGTGAGTGTGAGGCCGAAGAGATCCTTTATTTGAGACGTAAGCACATGGACCGCGGCGGCAGTAGTAAAGCCGCTGACTAACGTTTCAGACAATAGGGAGGATATGACGCCAAGTCGTAGGAAGTACATAGCTAGCTGCCAACAGTAGAAAATGCCCTCACTGTAGTATAATGAATCTATATGGATATGAATATTGTATGTGCATATAAGGGTGATTTTAAGTTAACTGTCAAATTTAGGGTCCAAAATTTCTCAAATTTTAACTTTATCTAAAAAAGTGATTCTTATATTACGCTGCAAGAAAACATTCATAAAATACATAATTATGATAATAAAATTTTTAGCTTTGAAATTAAATCCTTATTGGATTTAATATGACAAAATTTAGTTTTACCACGGAGGTGACATTGCCACGGAGGTGACATTTTGCATTTAAACTGTTATTAATTAACAATCTAATTATGCCATCATTCTTTCGCTCATATTTATTTTAAATATAGTAAGAACTAATAAAAAAGAATACTTTTCAAAAGCTAAAGTTTTGAACTGAGCGCAGATTTGAATACCTCGGAAGTGACTGAAAAATTCGTATTAACCTTATTTTCATAAAGAAAGGTCTCAATCCCAAAAAAAATTCAACTATTCGCATCTGGAACTGTTCTGAATTTCTATTCATATGTCCTTAATTTAAAATAACAACATTAGGTAGCGCGGTATATCAAAGTTTAAAATTTATTCGTTAAATTTCCACATAATTTGAATTTTTGAAAAATCGAAGGACTAAATACTAATGTGAATAAAACTTATATTTTGATATATTAGAATGTCGTTCAACTTTTATATTTTAGATTGTAATGTTTGTATGATGTTAATACGAACACTTATTTCTTAAAAATGATTTGAACGTCTATCTTTGATAAAATTTCGATGATTGCTTCTAACAGCAAATTGTAGACGAGATTTTTAGAGTGTCTCATACACTCTTTAACAAAAAATCTACTATATTTATTAGAACAACAGAAACAACTACTCTGCGGGCAAATACCCCTCCCAGCATTGAATTAAACTGTTAATTCATAAAATATGTAGATATATTTTAACATTAAAAATCCAAACATTATTTGTATTTATCCTGCAAATTGAAGTTTTTTTTTTGCTTTTTTATAGCAATAAAGGGAAAACCATTTTAAAGTAGGTTTCTGCTAAACCTAGAGTGTATGAGACACTCTAAAAATCTCGTCTACAATTTGCTGTTAGAAGCAATCATCGAAATTTTATATTATAGTTATATACTCATAGTTTAAAAATATACTGATTAAAATAATAATTATTGACTTATACATACATAAAACTAACACTTTATTACGAATTTTACAGAAAGGATATGCCACAGAGGTGACCTTTTAGTTATATTTGATTAATTTACTAAGGCGTACAAACTGTTTTGTGCTAAACTTAGTATTTAATATAGTAGATACGTAAAATATTAAACATATTTCAATGTAAGATTAATATATATATACATATATATAAGACATGAAATTCGACAGTTAACTGAAAATCATCCATATACAAAGCATTTCATGAAATATGAATGCGCGATATATATATATATATATACCTCGGGTTATACAATTGTATAAACTATTAATAAGATACATTGAATAAAGTTTGCAAAAAGACGAAGAAATTCTTTTTTGGTACGTTCGATTGATGAAAATGGGAGCTCTCTAGAATTTTTTAAAAATAGCCGCTTTTTAGCCATGTTTGAAAATTAAGAACACTCTACTAAGACATACAGTAGGCTTTATAGGCTAAAATTTTTTTTGAGAGCTTCTTTTCATAGGTACTTTGATATATGAAATCGGCGGCAAGTAACGAAGACTCGAGTGTGCACGGATTTTTAAAACTTGTTTGGAATGACTCATATATATAAAACTAGAAACCGTATTCAAATTATAAGACTATGTAAAACATTTCAGTTTTTTATAAACTTGATTCTAAATGTTTTCTAGTTTATTAATTAATATAATTTATTATATTATATAATAAGCTTCTTAATCAATTTGTCAAACAATTAAATAATCAAAATATCGTAATAAGCATACATCAATTATGAGGATTATTTTTTACTTACTTGAATCAATGCGACCATAAAAGTGACAGCACTGGCAACTTCTATTGGTGAAAGATGTCCTGGTGGTGCATCAAGATGTGTGTGAATATCAGGGATCGAGATTGTATCTGTTGAATTATCTATTCCCGCAGCTGGCGTGAAACTGTGAGTCAGCACAATCTTTCCCGTCATCATGCAAATCACGGCAAACGTTCCTAATTTAATATATATTAAAAGAATTTTTAAATAACATAAATTGTGCCTAGTAAATAAAAAATCATTGTAATGATTTAGTCATTGTGTCACATTTATATAGGGGAAGGTCGTACAGTATAAACATACATAGCCATTTTAACTTTACCTTTGGATTAGAACTAGAATAATTTTTTTTAAAATGATTTGTTTTTCAAGGGCCCTTTGTGAACAAAAGAATTGGTTGAGGTCAAATATAATTAGCAAAATTATTTATCTATCCCTCTATCCCTATATCCCTCTATAAAAGAATCATTGTAACATCACGCAGAAATGCGCGTGGATGACTAGGTATGTGCGCATAACGTTAGAATCACCGAGGAGTGATGAAAGAGAGAGAATTTAGTCGAGTTACTTTCGTACAAATAAAATTCAACTTCTTGACATTCCTCTTTTTTTTAAGAAGCAGTAAATCTTATGACTAAGATTTACACGAATATAGTTCTATATGAAACTAATATTCAGTAAACATTTTATTGACTTTAAACATAACATTTTCGTATATATATATATATATATATATATATATATATATATATATATATATATATATCAGGGTGGAGTGAAAATGCAAAAACTTTAAAAATCGAAATGCCTTCGTGTGGAAAAGTTGCGAATGTACACAAAAGTAAGAAAATTTTTTTGGTTGAAGCATATAGTCAAAGTTTTCTGTTCTGCCAAGAGCCTTTATGTTTTCGAATTTAACGAAAAAAAACGCGAAATCGCAGAAAAGCGGTATTTTCTATTCTTTTGATGTTTAGAATTCCCGAACTGCTAACCTTAGGTATTTATGCTTCTGATCGTGTGTTTGTAACCTTCCCCTTTTTGCACACGGGCTTAGGACCGTCGACGGCAGAGTTATATATATATTTTTTTGTATTTTTTTATATTTTTTATATTTTTTTATATTTTTTATATTTTTTTATATTTTTTTATATTTTAAACTGTTTGTATTTTTTCTAGCAAATTATACTTTATTGAGTTGGTTTCAAGTTTTTATTATTCACACGGTGAACCGAAAAACGAACTAGTAATTACGAGTCAAGATTTTCAAGTATATTATATCGTAGCCCGTTATATAAACATTTTAAACTGGCTTAAAATTTGTTTTGCTTTCAAATGCAGGCATAGCAGCTCGAGACTTTAAGGTTGATCGAATATAACCATCCCGATTTTGTATACCTATTACTTTTGTTGAAGCCTCTGTTACTAGTTTAACGGTTCGCTCGACAGCTTGCGTATGACATGGGAATTATGTGAATGTCCAAGTCGTAGGGATATTATTATCATCATACATTTGCTTAATCTTATTTTTATCGAAATGATGTAGAACTGGCGGTGAAGTTATTTCACATGCAAGCCAATCAATCATGTCGATGTAGTTGTTTGCTCCAAAATTTATACTTGGAACCTTAAATTGACGTATATTGATTCCGCCTTTTTCAGTATTTTTATTTGCGTCAAGAATTTTTCGTAGAGCTAATTTTCTAACTTCCTTGTTTTCACCAGTCAACATGCTAAGTAGAACATTCTCTGGATGTGCAAAGTATGAATTGCGTGCAATAACTTTGTCAATGACTTGCAGATACTTTTCGGGAAGATAGCGAGAGGATTTAATAAATTCAAAAAGATGCTCAGTGCCATCCTTGACAGAGCTATTCAGCTTTATTCTAAACCAAGACACTGAAAGAGCATACACTGAAAGAATGAATACAACTATTTCTTGTAGATTTGAACTAGGGGTTTCAGTAGAAATGTAAAGCCTTAAAATTCGATTGGCTTTAGTGAGCCAACGAGCATGATTTAATTTTCCAGGATTCAAATTAACAAGATCCTCAGAACATTCTCCAGCACTAATAGCGTTACAAATTTTTAGTAGATACTTTTGATCGTTACTTAATACCTTAATGTCAAGGTCGGGTAAACAGCAATTAATAGCTTTAAACTTAGCTACGGGTAAATTCTCACACTTGTCTAACATTTTACCTATAGGACCAGAGTAAGATTTTGGACCTGATGTGTAGCCATCAATAGCTTCAAACAAATGCCTGAGTGGAAGCTCATTAAAATGTAAAAGACAAATAAACCACTGAAGAGGTCTGCCTCTATTTACAACTGTACCATCGCATCCAACAGCCTGCATATTATACATTGTTCCGAGAAAATTCTTTGAAATAAATTAATGTATACTTTCGGATATATTCTTCGCAGAACCCGAAGCAGGTGTTACATGACCGATGTATTTGGAACCTGGCTCTTCAACAAGAGAATAATGATCTTCTACAATGGTACCTTTGTACTATTTAGATCCTTTCTTTTCTCTATGCAAAGTCAAATCATCCTTGACTTTCTCATCCTTTCTTTTCTCTATGCAAAGTCAAATCATGTCGTCCATCAAAATAAAGCCCAAATTCTCTATTAATTTTTCCCTTCTCAACTTGTGTCTGTCAATTATCAGCGATTGATCGGAGTTTGAAATTACACCAACATCTTGCAACGCAGCAGTCGCAATCGCTGAGACAGCTCTGTCTGATACACCATATCGTTGACTAATTAAAGCTGTATTTTCTAAATTGACTCTCGTTTGCGTTAATGAAGATGGTGGTGCCTGACTCGTGCTTGGCTTATAAAATTCTTGAGAATCGGGAGTATTATTCATACTCAGTTCTTCTGACGAAAGTGGTTCGACATTAGGCGTACTCGTTGCAACATCGAGCTTTTTGTATGGTGCTGAGCTTTTCATTTTTCTCTCCATTCTCATTTGAAACTTTTTAGTTTCTAAATGATCCACAGAACCTATTGCTAAACGTCTGCTACTTCTTTGATCTTCAAGAAAAGCCCTTTCTGATAAAGGTACTTTCTTGTCTTTAGGACAATTGCAATTGCTAATAGGTTTACACTTGCATGCCGCAATGTCAAAAAGCTTTAATGAATTTTTTTTAAATTCTTCTATTTTGTCATCAGCACGTTTACGGGTGATATTTTTTATTTTGATATACTTCTCATGATACGCTAATATCATGGCTTTTACTCTTTGGTGGGAGAGAATGGGAATCAAAACTTTAGCATAAATCTGCTCAACTTTCAGACTAACTATTTCTGCAATATCAGTAAATGAAGGCTCTCTTTTACCACCTGATTTTAAACCAAGAAATCTCCTTTCCCCAAGACAGCACTTAAACACGCCCTCGTACGTAGGCAGAACATGCTGACTAAGATCCTTCGGCCATCCAAAAATCGGACATTCGAAATTTCTAGCAGAGAATTGAGAAGATTTCAACATTCTCAGTAAATACACTGTCGTGATAATGGTGCGTGATAATTATATAATATCATCCGTCAAGTAAAGGATGTGCCCGTACCAGCCTCTCTTTATGCCCCTTTATTAACAGCTTTACTTCCGTGCAGGAAAAACGCGTAGCCACCTAGCGACCGTTAACGGAAACTATACTTACGAAACATATGGCGCTATTTTTTAATTTCTCAAATTACTAGTTTGCTTGAAATATTATTATAAATAATCTTGAATACTAGTATGAACACAATTTTTAATATGTTTTAATAAATTTAAACAATTTATTATTAGTTATTAGAATGATAAATCCTCCAACCTGTATAGATCTATTACTTTACTTTATGCAACTATGAAATTAAATTATCCATATAAATTGTTATTAACCTAAAAACGCACACATGTGCGATGTGCCACAAAGTGGATATAGGCAATATATGTATATGATATAATCAATAAGGTAATATGCTATGTAATAAACTGTCGTACCGAATAAAGTATCTTATTCACGTTTCATAAATAATCAGAAGTATAAAAAATACCGTTTTTCTGCGATTCCGCGTTTTTTTTTTCGTTAAAATCGAAAACATAAAGGCTCTTGGCAGAACAGAAAACTTTGACTATATGCTTCAACCAAAAAAATTTCCTTACTTTTGTGTACATTCGCAACTTTTCCACACTAAGGCATTTCGATTTTTAAAGTTTTTGCATTTTTACTCCACCTAATATATATATATATATTGGTCAGTCCATGCCAAAACGCACACGGCTCTGCCCAAAAATGGTAAAAACTTAGAAAAACTTGTATAGGGTCAAAATTTAGGATTTTTTATGTAGAATCAATAGCTATGTGGCGCTTTTCAAAATTTTCAAAATGACGGTCCCAAAAACCCGATATTCTGACCAATTTTCCGAAAATTTTCCGATTAATCGTTCATAAAAATATTGAGAAAAGACGAAAATTGTGAGTGAAGGTCATTTTTTATGTTTTCGGGTACGGTGAATCCGAATCCGCTGACCGTTTAACCTTATCACTGCAGGATTTGCTCTAACCTCAAAAAATACGTCAAAAACGCTCAAACAGGCATGATTATGGCTAGATAAAGGTTCGTGACGATGCATTTGTTCATTTCAAGGGTCGCGTATTTTAAATCCAAGGTCCATTCAGCTCGTTCAGTCCAAAATTTGCCCCTAGCCTCAAAATATTTTTCAACAACGCTCAAATAGGCATGATTACGGCCAGATTAAGGATCGTGACCATAAATTTATACGTTTTCGAGATCGCTGATTTGAAGTCTAAGGTCCGTTTAGCCCGACAAGCCCAAAATTTGTCGCTAACCTCAAAAAGTACTTCAAAAATACTCAGCGGGCATGATGACGGCCAGATGAAGAATCGTGACCATATATTTATACGTTTTTGGGGTCACTGATTTCAAATCCGAAGTCCGTTTAGTTCCATCAGCTGAAAATTTGTTTTTAACCTCAAAAAATACTTGACAAACGCTCAAATATAAGCGTAGCACAAGAATTTCTCCTGGCTTTAAGCTTCCCTTCAATTGCTTAAAATATTCTGATTGTTGTTTGTTAATATAATCATGAGGTGTTAATGATTTTAACCGATGACCAAGAAGTTCAAGGAAATTTTCAGTAGTTGTGTTTGATGTAATCATAGTTGTTCTATCTGTCGAATGCCAAGAGCTAAAAGTTATATCCTTTACGTCTGCTTTTTCCAAACCTGATTCAAGCTGGGATCTGAGCTTATCGTAATTAGGGCAGTTTTTGCATTCGTTAAGAAAACATTCTCTATTTGAGTTACGACATACCATGAGATTAAGACAATCGGTATAGTTTTTTAAGGGGAATTCCGATTTAGCCATCAGGTCAGATAAATTGATGGCATCGAGCAAAAGCTTGACATTCTCATGAATCACACATACGCATATAATATGAGTACCATTACTTCCGGGTAAAACACAATTTTGAGGTCGTAATTGGCAAAACTTTGAAAGACCTATAGTAGTATCTGGATGCTCTCCACAGAATTTGAAATATAATTCTTTTAAGCTAAACAATGTCAGTCTCTTCTGTTTCAGGACTTTTTATCCATCAATCTCAACAGATTTTTTATTTCTATATCCTGGGAGAATTCTGCTGTTAGAATCACATTCATAGAATTGTTTCACTCACTTTCGTGGCTTTTAATTCTGCCCATCTGAGCCTCTCCATTTGAGCGTTTGTCAGGTATTTTTTGAGGTTAAAAGCAAATTTTTAGCTGATGGAACTAAACGAACTTCGGATTTAAAATCAGTGACCCCAAAAACGTATAAACATATGGTCACGATTCTTCATCTGGCCGTCATCATGCCCGCTGAGCATTTTTGAAGTACTTTTTGAGGTTAGCGACAAATTTTGGGCTTGTCGGGCTAAACGGACCTTAGACTTCAAATCAGCGATCTCGAAAACGTATAAATTTATGGTCACGATTCTTCATCTGGCCGTCATCATGCCCGCTGAGCATTTTTGAAGTACTTTTTGAGGTTAGCGACAAATTTTGGGCTTGTCGGGCTAAACGGACCTTAGACTTCAAATCAGCGATCTCGAAAACGTATAAATTTATGGTCACGATTCTTCATCTGGCCGTCATCATGCCCGCTGAGCATTTTTGAAGTACTTTTTTTACTACGTAACGAGTTTTTACTACGTAAAATTACAGAACGATAGGTAGTAACCCTTATCACTGTAATTTTTTCAGGAACTTTTTCTTTGTACGTAATGTATTAGAATTATTTAAATATTTAAATTAACTGCAATCAGATGTCAGTACGTTGATTCACTGAATTCCTAATAATCTAAAATTTTGTGAACGGTTTGCCATCAGAGATTTCCGAGATATAATCGTTTAAACTAAATATGACTTTTTTCGTGTATAACGAAAGAAGAGAAAGAGCCTATCCAAAATTTGCGGTTGTAAAAGATAGGTAGTTTTATACTCTGTTTAATGCATTTACACTTAATTGATCATAATATTTCTAACATACCAAAAAACTCTGCATCGTGCAATTGATATTGACATTGCTGAGGTTTAAAATTGTGGCGCGTACAGCGCCAGAAATTAGAAAACGTTCTGATTGAGTTACTGTGCATCATTTACTGAGCCACGCTTCTGAATATTCTGCACCATATACGGAACTAAATATTATAGTGGAAGTACGTTTTCAAGAGTATAAATAGTATTTTATGAATTTAAAATTACATCAAATTTATAAATTTAACTGTATAAAATAGATCATTATCTTCGTTTGCTGAAATTGATATGGTGAGGTTTAATAAATGATTTTTGCAAACCAAACAGACAATTTTATTTGTCAGCGACGTTTCGGCAGCATTTCACTGCCCTCATCAGGCTATACCTTTATATAAATATTTCATATTACACCATTATTAAAAAGTATTGTAAAAAAAATATATTTATATGTGATTTTATATGAAATTTGTTGTTAACATAAATACTTACAATATTTACATGGTACGGATGTTACATTTTTTAAGACCAATACATGTACAAGATATATACGTTACTCGCTATATGAACAATATAAAAATATAATAATAAGTTAGTGATTTTGTACTATTTTCTTAATTGCTCAGAAGTTGAGGTTAAGTTGCCATAAATACCTTTCATTTTCTTAATCGTCCTTATTTTAAAACTTATAATATTAAAACAATAAATAGCACATTGTAAATATAAATATAAATAAAAGAAGTCCATAGTTAAAAAATGTTATAAGTTATAAATAAGTTAAAATTGAAATATCACAGAAGATTTAATACTATCAGTAGGTACGACAAGACTTTTCTATCACAGATGGTTACCAGACGTTATTTTGTTGAGCATGCTCAGATATTCAAAATAAACCTATTGCTTTTTTGTCATTTCAATTTAGATTACTAAACAGAATTGGGGTAATCCCGGTCACAATATTATTTATATGACGCTCCCGAAAGTAAGGCTAAGAAACCATTATGCTGCGCTCTCAGGTAGGGCATCTTTGCTTAAGTGTTCTTGATTAAACAGTGGTTATGTTACTACTGATTTTACTGTATAAGTGCAAATAATAATGCGACGGATTATATGAAGGTTCATATAATTGATTTAAAGACATTTTTCACCTATAAAAGTAACTTTTAAATACTAACCGGAATTGTACCAAGGCTGACCGATATTACCCTTTGATGTGAGGTAAACCCGGTCAAAATGCATTCTTTGATTTCAACTTATAGCTTCGATATCTTAATTTTTTATATTAAAACAATAAGAAACATTTACGATCAATGGTTTGAACTAACATAATAATTTTTAAAGTTAAATTAAAAATTCCCCCTCGGAAATCAGTGACATGTAATGGCATTGACGCCAGACTACGACCGAAAAACCTATTATTGGCGATGTAAACAGTGCGGACACAACCGGTTTCAATGTAAGAACACCCTAAACAAGTTTTGTTCTCACTGTGGTAAGGACGGAAATACTAGCAAAGATTGTCCTTGATATGCTTCGGGAAACGAGGCCTGGGCCGGAGTACCAAACTCGAGGTACCGGCCTGAAAAAGCCACAACAATAGGCTCTACGATACTGTAAGAGGGGTCTTATCACACGTAAGCTCTCGTCGATCCAGGGTCTGTCGGATCTTTTATAAATGGCCATCTGTTGAATACCGAGCTACAGCGATGGCAGATGGAGACGATCCTGAAACAAAGTGCCGAAGGTAGAACTTGTATACACGGTGATGAGATTGATTACAAGTTCCTGGTCATGGAAAACCTAGCATACGACATGCTCGTAGGCATAGACGTGCTGCTTCAAATGTGTCTGGAAGTATATCATAACGGAAAGAGAATACATCCAGGACACAATAAACGACCAATCGAAGTGTGCAATGTTGATTCTACGGTGGGTTTAAATGACCTCATGGACGATGAGCAGAAAACCCTTGAAAATTTTTTGTAGCGCGAGATGTCGAGCTTCGTAAGAGTCAAAGAGGTTACACAGCTTACAAAACATGTCATAAAGCTTAAAGCTTTCACACCACCTATAAAGAAACAGTACAGACCGCGTAATCCAGCTGTACAGAGTCTCATCAACGAGGAGGTCGATAAAATTCTGGCATAAGGAGTGATTCGACCTTCAAACAGTTCTTGAAGCTCGCTTCTCTCACGGTATAGAAGATTCATAAAAAACGTTTCACAATTGGCAGCCCCGCTTAACCTTCTGTTAAAGAAAAAGAGAAGGTGGGAATGGAATGAAACTCAACAAACCGCGATTGAAGAGCTCAAATTAACACAAGTTCCTGTGCTTGCATGTACAGACTGGACTCAAGTTTTTATATTACAAACTGACGCAAGTTTGGAGGGTCTTGGGACAGTGCTTATATTAGAAATTAGTGGCCATGAACGCGTCATAGCTTTCGTCTCGAGAACGCTCAATAATGCCGAGAAAAGCTACACGATTACTCAACTCGAATGTCTCGCTATAAAATGGGGCATTTAGAAAGTGAGGGACTACCTAGAGGGTAACCATTTTAAGGTCATAACTGACCATCAATCTCTAAAATGGTAAGATCGAAAATCCCTCAGGTAGGTTGGCTCGTTGAGCAATGGAACTCGGACAATGGGATTACGAGATCCACTATAGCAAAGGAGTTGATAATACCGTAGCTGATGCGTTATCCCGTGCACCATTGCAAGTGGGTGAAATCAGCACTCCCATTAAGGGAAGAAGTTACCGAATTTTGGTAAAAAAATCGATTTTAAGTGGTTAATAGTATTGTATATTATCTAGGGAGGAAAAGTATGCATGGGTAAATTGCCATCCGAGCCGAAGGCGAGGGTGGTAAACACGTGCTATAGGGTAGCCATTTTTCCTCTCATGTTACGTATACTATTTTTCACTATACCCGGGCCGAAAAAGACACATTTCAGTTTCTGAGCCGGGAGGAAATGTGGTACTCTCGACCAGGATATGATGAGAACACCTTCTTAACCCTTTTTCTTTCAAAAGTAAAACGTTTTACGCGAGAACTTTTTTTTTCGACTTACTTGAAGCTGTAGATTATTTTTACACTTATCGAAATTCCAAAATTTTTGTCATCGTTTTAGCGATAATTGTATGTTTACTTTTATGAGTAAGCTATTCAAATGTATTAGTAAACGAATTGACTCTTTTAACGAATATAAGCTCAACACGCTGTTACTCAACTTTTTATTTTCAGCTCTTGCGCGTAGCCTACTGGGTCCTCAAATTAATTAAATAAGATTTTATAGGGTAAGTACATACTCTTTTTATGTATAACAATATGACAATGGTGAACATTAACATCCATAAGTTGTAGATAAATAGATAAATGATTGATCATGCTATTTTTATTGATATTTAAGTTGAAACTCATTTTTCTCAAAACTTAATTTTCATAACTTACTTTGTAAGCCTGCGCAACAGTTGTTCGTGAATCACACTGAAAATTTTGTTATTTTCTTTTTAACGTATTTTGAACAAATTTAAAGAGAGTTTTTTTTGTTATTACCTAAAACATTATTTTTTAAATGTAAGTTACTATTAAAATACTGCTTCCCTGGTAGATAATTATCTAGTTTTATCGAGGCCCTCGATTATTTCCTTGGCAAACTAGATAGATCTACATAGTTCTAGATTAATTTTCTACCAGGGTTATATCGCAAACAATAAATTGTTCATATAGAATAGAACCTCAGAATAGTTCAAGAATATTATTTGAAAATAGTGGTCTTTAAATGTCTTAATTTTAGCATGAAATGTTCATCTTAAAAAATGTATACCAATCCACCGTAACCCTTTCCGCACAGTGATAATTAAACATATGTCTGCTTTTACAGGGTTTTTCAAAATGGCTACATCATCTTTTTCCATATTATAAAATATTTTGTAGAAAAAATATTTTTTTTCTTAAATTAAAGGATGTTAGTGTTTGCTGTATCTTCTTCCCTTATGTGCACGTGGTTTAGACGGTTACTAAAAGCAGTACAGGAAAAACCAGAAGAAAATCTAGAGTACTGCATAAGAGATGGCCGACTATTCAGTCACATCCTCTTTACGCTGGATTTTAATGATACTGATCCAAGTGAGGAGTGGAAAATATGCATACCAACAGAGGAACGGAAACGAGTCATCCTAGATTCACGCGATAGTTCAACATCGGGGCATCTAGACATAGCAAATACGTTTACACGCCTGCTATGTGTGCAGTTTTGATACAACTTCCAATCGAATCCTGGTTCAGTTCTTGAGCATCCGGCAGGGTTCATTGTTACAATTATTGTTACAATTTCATAGATATATAACCGTTTAAAAAAATGACGATTTCGTAAATAACGAAACAAGGGAAAAAGCTTATTCAAAATTTCGGCTGGGATCAGATAGGTAATTTTATGCTCTTTCAAATGTATTATCACTCAATCGATGATTTCTACGACATCAAAAGACCCAAAAAACTAAAACTCAAAAATTAAAAAACCGCTAAAAAAACAAAAACTCATCGAAAAATAATAAAAAAGATTTTTGAGCTACCGTTCTTAAGGAAAGAAGCTACAGAACTAACCAAAATCTGTCAAGCATTGGCAAGTATATTTTTTCTTTTTTGATATATATAATACTAGGTAATAAGATCATATTTGTTTCAGAACAGCCAGAAAATCTTCAAAAAGGGACATTATTTTGATTATCATTTTGCACAACTGGCGTCGGTAAATCTTGATCAGCTTGAATGTATGTATTCTTGTATGTATTTCTAATACTTAGAAATCTATGTTGCAATATTATTTTATATTAGTTTATGAAAAAATTCTATAGCTGAATTAAGTTTTCTAAACTTTTTTTCTACAAAAATCATGTATTTTATTATAATTATTGTCGAGCTAAAATTCGTATTTAAACTCTTATCAATAGGTGTCAACATAGATTTATAAAAAATGTATTTAAAAAGTAGATTACCATACATTAAAAACATAAAAATAAAATCTGGTGCGCAAAACGCCACTGGAAGTTATGAAAATAAAGAATGGAGAAAAATTACTTTAAAGTAAAATAGTAGTAATAATTAAATAAAAGTAAATTCGTAATTATTTATGATTCCTTTTTTATTTTATGGGATAACTTCTTTTTGCCCACCACTGACAAAGGGTTTTGACTTTTACTGACGTTTAGCCTTGCTTAAGGCGCATCTATTTAACTTTCTTTGTCACGTAAATGTTGAAAAATATTGAATTTTAGATAAAAGCGAAAATATTAAAAATATTTAAAACAGCTTAAAGAAATAAAATTTTTCTTTCAGACCTCTTTTATTACTACGAAAAGTGAGAAAGAAATAGCATAATAAAATAAAAATAAAATCGGCTTTTTTACCAAAAATCTGTATCTTCTTTCCTTATAGAATAACAAAAGAAATGAGATCCCAAACATTAATTTTCACCGTGTATATTCAGAGTAAAGTTGATCCACATCCATACATACATACACACACACATACACACACGCACACACACATACACACATCCATACCGATATTTTCTAAAAATAGTGTCTTTTGATTCCCAGTATCTCAAAACATGTTTCTAACATGTTTTTAACAAATTTTTTTTTTACCATCACAAAGCTTCCTCTATGAGGAAACAAAAAGAATCGACCCCATTCGCCGAGAGCTTATCAGTACAACTTAAATTTACATATTCTATACGAAAAGTGCTAGTCTTCGCAGCAGAAATGCGAAATGTGCTAGTCTTCGTAGGGGAACGGCGAATTGTCCTAGCCTTCGTGGCAAATGCTGAAATATGCTACTCTTCGAGGCAGTTTGAAATGTGCTAGTCTTCTTAAGGGCCATCGATATATACTGAGTGATCCAGCGCACAAATTCTAAGGCAATTGGCTTTGATGGGCTTAATTTTGATATGTTGAAAAGAGCAACTAAAATACTTATTCAGCCTCTAATTAGACTATTTAATTGTTCTATAAATCAAGCGATATTCCGAAACATCTGGAAATAACTTTATTAATGCCTTTAAGTGAAATAAAATTACCGTTGTCACAATTGGATACTCGACCTATTGCGTACCTTTCGGAACCGTCGAAGTTTTTGGAAAGATAGGTCAATTAACTGATTATCTCGAGCGACACGGTATTTTAAATACCTGGCAAGCCGCGGTTCGTGGAGGCTATAGTACTCGTACTACCCTGCTCGGTGTGCTTAACGATATCGGACAAGATAAATGTAAAATAACAATGCTAGTATTATTCGTTTTTTCAATTGCTAATTTTTTGCAAATACTCCACAAAACTCTGAATATATATGTGAGATTTATCTACGGCATTATACCTTTAAGAAGACGTGAGACACCGTATTGTATTGAGTTTGGCTGGTTGTCAGTATAGCTTGCAATATTTTTATTTCAATAGGTTCATGTTCTTAAGATATCAGCGGTTCCACTTCACGTACGTGTTGTTTTTGTGAAATATAGTACATTTACTTTTACATATAAGTCTGCTAAGTTTTAACTCTAAAAATATAACCAAAATGAAAATGCAAGTAGACGAAAAGAGCTTTCGTTTGAGTTTTATTACGTATAAAAATATTAATTTGGGAAGAGTATTTAAAAGTTTAAAAAGAATCGTGAATCCTCAATTTTTCATGAATTTTAATCATCATATCCCAAAATTTAGGAGATCCTAGCAACCCTTACTCTCTCCTTGTATTTTTTAACGTTTTACTTCAGGTAAAAATAGACTACAATATAATATAATTTTCATATGAAACATTAATGACACACTAATAAGTAAGGCGCAAGATAAAAATATTATATCTGATATTACATACCATGAAATCATTATATTTAAAACTTACCCATAGAGTTATGCCTTGAGGTTCCAAATATGAAATACACGAGTACAGGGAAAAAAGCCATATAAATACCAGTAATAGGTGGTACGTTGCCGAGAATCGCGTATGCCATTCCTATAAATATACGTCGTTGATGAATATAATGTTATAAATTAAATATTTTGGAAATCAAGGAAAGAGTACACTCAAATCATATTATTATAATATTGAATGTTTAATCATCCAATTGAACATTACGTTGATCGTTTGATCCATTAAAAGATTGAACAAAATTCCGTACTTTAGTAATTCGACAAAAAATACTTTATTTTTTCAGAAATATTTAAAAAGAAAATTAGAAGTTTTTATTTTATTGCTTACACGATTTCTTTAACACGAGAAATAAAAGAAAATCAAGAATATCACTTATGCGATTTCAAAAAATGGTGACTTTCTGTGATTTTCTACAATTTCCGAATCTTTCATAGTGATTTCCTACGATTTCCGAATCTTTCATAGTGATTTCCTACTAATTTATAGAAGTGAGTAGCCTTTCGCTTTTTTACTTTCTTTTTAGAGGGCGGTGTACAAACGGCATCATTATAATAAAATAGCTAATTTAAATTGTCTAGAGCTAATACTAGGTGTATCTGTACGGATAAAAATGGGCGGAGCCTAATGAAAATCATGTTAAACTTTACAAAAAATTGTGTTACTTCTGCGCGTAAGTGATAACAAAATAGTGCATTCTGTAACTAGGGGGGGAAATTGTCTTTTCCTAAGCAAAGATGATCATTGAGAACGAGCCGAAGACGCCTTCGACTTCTACTCGTGATGCTTAAATCATCATCCAAGTCTGAAAAAGCCCTTCATAGCCGTGTTACACATCGTATTTTTTAATAAACATGTGAATAGAGCTTTTTTATGTATGCAAAGGGAACCACACCTAAGAAATTCAGTAGCGAAAGGTAATGGTCATTACCTCCCACTCAAGCGAAGACGCTCGGAATGCCCAATTTTCCATTCGCTTTGCAAGCATGGAAATTGGACTTTTTCATGCACGTATTGGGAAAAAATAATTTGCCACCTAGCCTCAATTAAACATGCTTCAGAGCAACGTATGCCATCTCTGTATTCACTATAAGAAATTTAGCCAATCAATGTGTGCGTATGAGGGTGTGTATGTAAGTATGTGTATGCTGGCGTGTTGTGATGTGTCTATATCCCACACAGCTTGAAATATTTCCTAAATATAACTGTAATATTTATTGTAAGATTTGAAATATTACAGAAATATTTCAGTGAAATATTACTGTAATATTGTTATGTCCGCCTATATGGGGCATTGTAATATTTCATGTAATGTTCAAGAAATATTTCATGAATCTTTCTTGGAATATTTCAGAAATATTTCAGAAATGTTTAGCGTAATATTGCATGAAATGTTTCTGAAATATCTCTGTAATATTTCCAACATAGAACGGCTTTTCCGAATCTTTCTTGGAATATTTCAGAAATATTTCAGAAATGTTTAGCATAATATTGCATGAAATGTTTCTGAAATATCTCTGTAATATTTCCAACATAGAACGGCTTTTCTGAATCTTTCTTGAAATATTTCAGAAATATTTCAGAAATGCTTAGCGTTATATTGCATGAAATGTTTCTGAAATATCTCTGTAATATTTCCAAGATCAAACGGCTTCACTGAATCGTTCTTGGCATACAAAGTCAGTAACTGTAAGGAATTTTATCAAAAAATTAATCGGAAATATATTTTAAATAGAAATATTATTCTAAATAATGCTTAATGAATAATTATAAAATAATCAGTAATAAAAATGGATTTTTTATTCTTCGGGAGGATGTAGTAGGTTAAATGTTTTCCTCTTTTGACCAGCAGTGCTGAAAAATAAATATATAAATGAATTATTATAATGAATAAAAACAATCATGTTTCGGTTGTGGAAAAAAACTATCATGACGGCAACAATGGCGCTAGTAAAAAAGTTACTCTTTCGTCTGCCATGCTTTTCTCGTTAACATGAGAAAGCGTATATCTATATATATATGAAAAATGGCCGACGACGGAGTATTCTGCCATAGGTCGCATGATAGATTTTAAGTTCCAAAAATAATATATAAAATGCTTACTTTTGCTCACGCTTGAATCGCGTTCCTGCAGCATCCAGCCATTTTGAAACGCTGGTCTTCACGTCTTTATCAGTTGCTGTAAATATCGGCTTTACAGCATCTGTGAAAAAATAGTGCAAAATATCTGTTATGTGTTAATAATTACTGAAATGTAAGAGTCTTTACCATTATATGGTGAAAAAATCTTTTTGTTAAATTTTCGCAAAAGATGAAGTGTTAAAAATTGGTACACTCGACGTTATAAACATCTAATCGAATGAGTTTGAATTTTTTTGAAATTCTATAATGAGGTTAGCGAAAATGAGCATACAATCCAATAAAGTTGTAGAATTTAAAAAAAATTTAAATAA